>JADKLZ010000728.1:16261102-16273345 GCA_021533235.1 Biomphalaria straminea | reverse complement strand
CATCATCATCAAACTCTATTTGAGTGAGGGCTTGAGAGGTGGCCAAACGGTAAAGCGTTTGCCTTTGAGTTTCGAAATCCTGAAGTTCGAACTCACGGATTAGGTTTGAGTTTAGGACGTTTCCATCTTCCACTCCTAAGTGTAACCTGAAATTAATTGGGGAACGTAAAAAAAGAAAGTTGGACGTTTGGCTGTTCACACGCCATGCTCGTTAACCTTGTCATAGAAACACATGAGATGAACACCATCTACCATTCTTCCCCCATGGATTTTAAAGTCTGAAAGGGGAACTTAATATGTGCATCGATGTTTGGAAAGAGAATTTTTTTCGTGGCTTTAATTTTTAACTGAGACATTTGAAGAAAAGTCCATTCCCTTTTTAATTCTTTAGGTTGAGAAGTACAAATCTGTTTTTTTACCTCTTTTTGTAACATTGTCAACACTTCATGAAGACTGTAGGTTCTTATCACACATATGTCTCTGAAAGTGTTAAGGAACTGATCATTGCAGGGAATGACATATTTTTTTAAACAAAGCTTATAACTGCACATTAAACAACCATAGTTCTCAATACTGTAAGATGTATTTCCCTTTTATCTATCTTAAACACAATTAACAAATTACCACTTATTAATAAACTGATTGGTCCATTTTTTTTTATTTGTTAGGAACAATAAATAATGGTGCAAAGTTTCAACTTGATTCGAGAATGCGATGCAGGAGACATAAAGTGTACACAATGTGTACCATACACACAGACGAGTGATGCTATAGCCCATGTAAAAAACTATTTTACTTAAAATGTGCTTCATCTTAAAATGTCAGTTTTTTTTAAATATAACTTGAAGACGCTATTGTTACATTTTTGTTGTTACAATTACAATATAGGTAGGTATACGTAATTATGGCGAGAGTTTGGGAAGCGTGGTCGAGAAGCTAAGTGCGCTTGAACTTGGCCTGGCTTGGCTACCTAGAAGGGGGCTTGAGGTTCGACACCCGAGTCGGACAGAGTGTTTACTGAGCGCCCAAAGGCAGCACGGAAAACCAACTCCTAGACACCCCCTCAACCCCACTGGTCCACAAATGCGATTGGACCAATGCGCTCTGAGCATGTTATAAGCATGAAAGTAGCGCTATATAAAAGCTATAATAATAATACTATAATGTGTACATAACACTGAGCCACAAACGCCCCCCCCCCTCCTCTTGGTCTCAGCCATAGAAAAAGGAAATAGCACATTTGAGATGTGAGCAAGAATTTTTGGTAGCAAAGAAAACAAGATTGATTAGATCGTCTTTGCGTATGAATGAGACGCATGTCTTTATATCTAATCATAAATCATCAATATCAAACCAAGTGGTGGCTAAGTGGTAAAGTGAGAGCTTCCGGGTTCGAATCCTGGTGAAGAATGGGATTTTTAATTTCAAGATCTTAAGGGCGCTTTTAAGTCCACCCAGATCAAATGGGTACCTGACATTAGCTGGGTAAAACTAAAGGCGGTTGAAGTTTAAAATTCAAATCACAAACAAGTAATCTAGATCTATAAATGACTGTATATATAGTCACATAGGGCAGTTCTTTGAGTCCGCAGCTCAGTGATGAGGAGAATATTTCATGTGGCTAAGCAGTCCTAGATGCGATCTACATATTTTGCCACATGCAGCTCAGACATAACTTTTGTCCGACGTCGGTCGATTTTCGTTCTCTTTTCGACTTCTACGTCTTTCATCGGCAGTGGATTTTTTTTTAAAATTCTATTGTCAATATATAGATCTAGATATATATCTGATTCTAAATACTGTAAATAAGGCAGTCCTTTTTGGTGAGCTTAAAGGTGGTTGGGGTTAGAGAGGTGCCCCCACAGAAACATTTTAAAGACCAGCGTAGGCGACAACTTGCTTTAGCTAACATAGAAGGGAGCACATTGCATGTGGCCTAAGAACGAGACAGATGGGGGTCACTCACAAAGAATGTGGGATACACATTCACATTTGAAACCAAAAGAAAATCCGCAACTGAATACAGACGCAGACGGCGAAAAGAAAATCTTAATCGACCACCGGCAGACAATGGTTATGCTTGCCATGTTGTGGCAAAATATGTAGGTCACAGCTTGGCCCATGTATCTACGGCAAACACTGCATTCCTCAATGATCTTCGAACTCGAAGACAAGCCTACTATTATTAAATAAGGAATGTAATTGGATCTATATATTTTTGGCGTATTCTTAGATTATCTATCAATAAATGAAGATACAAACTTTTAATCATAGTCGTACTGTCCGACTTGTAGTATTGAGTTCGTTAAAATAACTGTTGCACATTCGAGATAATGAAACAAAAATGCAGCCCATGCTTTTGTTTTGGTTGACAAAGGAAAAACAAGTAAGACATTCAACAAAACCATTTTTTTAAGAGAAGATCTGACACGAGCCTGCCCAGTGCTGCACAATTCAGACTTCGGGAATTCCCATGTTAAGGCATAGTTCTCCTTTACGCTTGCCTAAAAGAAAATGCCATAGGCATACAGGTCACAAACTCCCTTACGGGACATTGTGCGCTGCTAAAGAAACTGTCGAGCATTGCTAAGCTTCCATACCGGCATTTGCTAAAACATCGTGATTTATCTAACCCTAACACTCGTGGGTAAAGTCCTAATGGTCTTTTTCATTGTATTTTATTTATTTGTTGATTCTCAAACCTTCTATAAGTCTGGATTACTTCCCTAAACACTCTTCTAGATTTTATATATAAGGATATCTTGTGTAATCATCATCATCATCATCATCTTTTCTTTGCATTCGTCATGGAACATAAGGCCTTAGTAAAAAAAAAAACACTCATTCTCCACGGTCTGTACCTAGTTTTTTTTTATTTCTTCCCTGCTCTTTCATTGCCTCTTGGCTTCTACTAGTTCACTGTTTTGCCACGTTCTTTTTGGTCTTCATCTATGTCTTGTGCCCTGGGAGTTCGACTCTAAAGCCTGTCTAGCTCTGTTGATTTTAAAACATTCTAGATTTTAAACATAAGGATATATGTTGTAATACCAAAATGTAACTGATAAACATACATGACTGGATGCATGACTAGATGCATGATGCGTACAACGTAAGCACCTCCTCTTTTGTATTAACGTCTGTATTTTATAAGGCATATATCAACTTTGCAGCTTCTGAATTGACCTTTTAGTCACGACAGAGTCTTCTTTGATTCAAGGAGAAGCAATCAACACTAGCAATGTATCCATTGTCTCAGAAGGATCCATACTAAATTATTAGAGTGCACATTTGAAAAGAAACATCAGATTATCGATACTAAAGAAAATTGTAATGTGTTTGGATAATTCCGAAAACGCAGCAAAGATTTTTTGGGTTGTTTTTGTCTACTTCCGTTTAACTAGCTGTACATTTGTACGATAATACTTGTATCAAACACCAACATGCTGACTTAAAATTGTCATAAATCTCATATGCCAATGAATGTCAATTATATAAGTAATATGTTTAATTTAGGAAATGAGAACATACGACAGATTTTTTGTGTTATTGCATTCGTGACAGCATTCGGTATTTGAACTCTTTTTTTTTTACATTGTATCTAAATTATTACTAAATAAGCTTATTTAAATTTTAAAATTTAATCTATTCTAAATTCATCCAACTTCGATTGCCCTTTGTAGATCTTGTAAACTAATTTTATTTACTTATACTACTTAGTGCGATTTTGGCACCATTACTTTTTATTGACACTAAGAACACACTCATTGTTTATCTCAAAGTTTTACGTATATGTTGAGCAATGATTGTCCTTACATATTTCAATTATTTATTATTTTATTTTAAGATTTTATTCGTGATTAATAAGCAGGGCTGCTAGAGGAACATTTCTCCTATATTGGTGTAAATGCATTTTTTCTTATCAAGCTTCATTCACCAGACCTCTAACACCGTATGTATCGTATTGACTAAATAAGTACAATCGTCAACTTTTCTGTATGAAGTTAGATCTACGTTAATCACCACTTTACACAAAGTACACTGACAGTCAAGGCAAAACAATAAATCTACACTAATTTTAAACTTGGCTCTATCTTAAGACAGGACTGCCAACTCCCAGAATCAACTCAGATAAAAAATCTGCCGACTAGTTTCTCCCAATGTTTTGTTTCCTATCACACTTGCCCATTCATTCTTTCGTATTTTCTTTCCTTCGTATACAGTGCTTGTCGCTCCTCATATTTGTTTGTATTACCAATATTGAGAATATTTGTTTTAACATGGCCGTATTTCTAATGCATTTAGCCTACTACTAGATGTAAATTCAAAGATCATTTAAAGACTCGGTCAGCATTGTAAAACCTTTTAATATTGTTTTAAAAATTGACAAGTAGATCATTGGACCGAGTGAATCCATACCACGTAAACTGGTCTGTTGAATTAGCTTCTAGGGTGATTTCTGATTCTTAAGCTTCGGGTTTGAATATCGTAATCAGATCAGAAAGGTCAAAAAGGTCAATAAGGAGGGTCTTTTTTATATAATAACGTCATAATCGCTAGGCCTCATGATGAGCCTATAACAATCCCAACAAAGGTTTCCTTTTTTATGATACCAAGAGGCATGCCAAATGCCTACATCAGATGTAGAAAGGAACTCAGACATTGAAATTGATATGCTACAGAAAGATCCAAGGTATCACTTACAAAGACGGCATCGCCAAATGAAGAGATTAGAAACAGGATTAATACAGCTATTGGATCAAATAATTGCTGTACTGTCAATAACACAAGCTTAGACTGTCTGCCATATCACAAGGTCTTCAGGGCTCACAAGGACCTTCAACCAGGGAACAGCACCAGGAAAAGAAAGAAGAGGCAGACAACAGAAGAGACAACATAAAAGAATGGGCATTACAAGGAATTGTACCCAAGTCAAAAGACAGACATCGAGAAAGACGGTTAACAGATCTCGTGTGGTGCCCCATCGGTTCTACATTCTAATGGAAAGATATTAAGAAAATAACAAAGTCCTCCGTCTGATATTGTCTTCAGAAAGAACCTAAATCTTGAATAGCAATAATGTATTTTCTAGTTTTTCTAATTTGACTATTGTAGTCATTTTTTTCCCTTGAAAAAAGTCACTAATCTGTTTTCAGTTCTATAAGGCCAGTAAATTATTTCTATATTTTAATTTTTATCACAAGTATCCACAATGCTAAACACTTAAGATGAATTCCCGACGTGAATTGCTGACGTCTCCCGTGAATTATTTGTTATGTAATATTTTACAAAATTTTGATCAACTCAATCTGTCTGTTTTGAAAAATAGTTTGTACAAGTTATTTCTTGCATAAGTTGATATTTTGCACAATTATTTCTAGTGCATCACAGAAAAAGATGACATATATATATATTGCAAGGTCTGTAAGGGGAAGTTATTTTTACCTTTTTCTCACAAAACGAAAATCAATAAAAACAAAAGTTTATTAATGTTAATTATTTTGTTTGATATTAAACAAGAGGAAAAAATCTTGACAGATGTTGAGGTATGACTTGAATTAGTTCCTTTGAGGAGGCTTGAGCCTTGAGTTGGAATTCAAGTCCCACAACTTTTTTTTATGCTTTTAAAAAGCGATCACGGTATCATTCACACAGATACCCCCTTTCTTCGTTCTCTTACCCAACTGTCTAGACAAGTAATAATATCATAGCGCATTGAGAAGGCTTAAATCATGAAATTGCGATGAACATAAACAATTGGTAAAAATGTTTCTAATCGCACAGAATTGTTAATGTTAGTCTATGTCTATTACTAAATTAATTGCACGTCTGACAAAAGCTTATTTATGTGGTATTACAATTAATATAAGCTTTGTTGCTTTCTTATTAAGTATTTGTAATTGTTACTCTCCCTAAGTGTTGCACCTGGCCGACTGCCACTGCAGTGTACATGGAGGTCTAAAAGTACTGACCAAATGGAGTGACGTGATCCATATGAACGCCTTCCAGAGTCACAACTGTTCCTGGATGATTCACGTGAAAGAAGCAGACGCTATTCATCTCAATTTTAGCTACTTGAATGAAGGGCGACAATTTCAGACAGGGAAAGACTGTACGGACTACTTACAGGTCAGTTTTGTATTTTAAAAAAAAGATCAAAGGAGAAATAGTTTTATTATTTTCTATTTGATTCATAGGAATATTGTGTATTTGAGTTTCTCTCTTTAATTTCAGCGGTCCCCGATCCACTGGCGGATCCAGAGGCGGGTGAGATAGGGGCGATCATAATCATAATAATAATTAAGGTATAAAAATTACAATTTAAGTGAGTTCTGAACCGAGATATTCATCTAATCCTCACTCTGAATTTTTTCTTTTTGGGACCATAATTTATCCCTGAATCCTAAAAAACACACACAATAAAATAGATTAGAATCTAATTCTCTTTCCTTTCCCTATTGTTCCCGGAGCTTTGACTATATAGATATGCCACATTAGTTACAAACAGGCGTATTGAACAAAATTGATCATCTACTAAATCTTTTTTTAAGTATTTTTTTTTTCGAACACATTTTTGTTTTCTGACTCGACCCTCAAAGCCTTACTCTAAATCTGTGGGGTATCTTATCTTTTTTTCAAGAAACTAATCTGATCTATTTGCAATGCAGTAAGGCCTATACATTCATTTTAGAATATTTTTAAAAAAGACTAATTATATTTTAGAGCGTCCAACCATCGTTCTCGCATTGGTAAAGCTCGAGCAGCCTTCCATCAGCTGAAGAACACCTGTGGATCTAGGGAATTAAGCTACACCACCAAGATAAGGCTATTTAACACCATTGTTAAGCCGATACTACTTTATGGAGCAGAGACCTGGAGAATCACCGTCACCGCCATCAAAAAAATCCAGGTATTCATCAACACCTGCCTGAGGAAGATTCTTATGATCCGCTGGCCAGACAAGATCTCGAATGAGGAACTGTGGCAAAGAACAAAACAGCAGCCCATTGAAAAAGATATCCTTCAGAGACGCTGGATATGGATAGGTCACACATTGCTCAAGCCCGCATCCAACATAACAAGGCAAGCCCTAACCTGGAACCCCAAAGGAAAGATAGAGGACGGCCCAGGAACACATGGCGCTGCGATCTGGAAACAGAAGCCAAGCAGATGGGCAAGACATGGGGACAGTTGGAGAGACTCGCCCAGAACCGAGATGCCTGGAGAAAGCTGGTTGGTGGCCTATGCCCCAGTAGGGACCACAGGCTGAGATGAAAAGATGAGATGAGAACCATCGTTCTGTTGACGTCTGATGCTGACCAAAAACATGCCAACTACAAAAGATCTAACTTAACATAAAGATACCATTACGATCAAATAAGATCTGCATACGCTAAATGTGCCTCGATGGTTATTCACTTTTCAGTAACGATCTTTGCCACCGCGTGTATTTAATTAACTTCATTTCACCTGCCTACTTTATTCTGATAACCAAATGTAACCCTCGTTTAACCTTCGGCCATAGAAAAAGATGAGCTTTACCTCACCTGCTCATGGATTACAAGGGGGGGGGGTATTTTAATTATCTTTTAAGTGTATTGTAATCATTTATTTTCATATGGTGATGCTCTCTATTTTTATAAAGAGTGCACATTTCTTGAAGGCTATTTGAACAGTTTATTCACTTCTCTATTCTTAAACAATTTAGACACATGCAGTACTTTCTTTTCTTTTTTCTCACCTTTCTCTATGTAACCACCTATTTTTACAAACACGGTAACAATTGGGGTCCACATTAGGAGGAGTTTTTATAACCCTACTTTGAAAGTAAAAAGGGAAACTGAAGAAAATTGCGTCAGAGGATAACAGGATTTGAACCTGTAGAGAAATTTCGGGGCACCCACCGACTATACAGCCGAAATGGGTCTATTGTCACGAAGTAACCTCTTGACCAGGCTTCTCACGTTTGTAAATATTTTTTAAAAGATAATTCTAATAGCTCAAAAAGAAAATTATATTTAATTATAGGTTGACGCAAAAAAGCAGAAATTGGTACATTTTAAAAATTATTAAAATCTTGGAAGGTCCAAATTTTAAATAGTACAGGTTTTCTTAAAAAAAAAATAGAAATAAAAAATATTGGAGTGGGCTTATCAATATTTTCAATAATAAAAAAAGATAATGTGAGGAGATCGCTCCAGAGGATAAAAGGATTTGAACCTGTAGAGGAATGGCACGATGACCACCAACTGTACAGCCAAAATCGGTCAATTGTCACAAAGTAACCTCTTATCCAGGCTTCTCACGTTTGCAAAATTTTTCTTAAAGATAATTTTACTAGCTCAAGAAGAAAATAATATCTAAATATAGGGGGCGCCAAGAAGCTAAAATTCTTACATTTAAAAAATTATTAAAATCCTGGAATGTCCAAATTTAAAATGGTACAGGCTTTCTTTAAAAAAATAGAAATAAAAAATATTGTAGTGGGTTTATCAATATTTTCAATAATTAAAAAAATAAAGATAATGTGAGAAGATTGCGTTAGAGGATAACAGGATTTGAACCTGTAGAGAAATTTCGGGGCAACCACTGACTATACAGCCGAAATGGGTCTATCGTCACGAAGTAACCTCTTGACCAGGCTTCTCACGTTTGAAAATTATTTTTTTAAAAAATATAATTCTACTTGCTCGAAAAGAAAATTATAGCTAATTATACGTTAACGCAAAAAAATAAATAACAGAAATGGGTACATATTAAAAATGATTAAATCCTGATCAGTCCAAATTTAAAATAGCACAGGCATTCTTTGGAAGGGTGCAGTGGCTGAGCGGTGAAGCTTCCGTCCGGAAGGTCCCGGGTTGGAATCCTGGTGAAAACTGGGATTTTTAATTTCTGGATTTTTTGGCGCCCTTGAGTCCACCCAGCTCTAATGGGTACCTGACATTAGTTTGGGAAAAGTAAAGGCGGTTGGTCGTTGTGCTGGCCACATGGCACCCTCGTTAACCGTACAGAATCAGATGATCTTTACATCATCTGCCCTATAGACCACAAGGTTTGAAAGGGGAACTTCATTACTTTACTTTGAATGCTACACTGTCTATTTCCATACGACATAATCAGGCCCTGGGGAACGGTTACAGTGCAGTTATTACCATACGACATAATCAGGCCCTGGGGAACGGTTACAGTGCAGTTATTACCATACGACATAATCAGGCCCTGGGGAACGGTTACAGTGCACTTCCTACAAAGCTAAAATACAAATGCACTCATTAATGATAATACTTATATCAAAAAGCATGCCATAGTTATAAAGAAAGAAATATAATAAGTGTGTTTATAAATTGAATTCTCCTTCTTTAAAATATTATTTTATATTCGTAATTTAGTACATTTTTTTAGTCTTTTGGAGCTTGGATCGATTCAATGAGGTGAATTAGCAGCTGCCACAAGCGGAGACTTCTTAACAACGCACGTGTTGCCAGCCATAAGACAGACTATTGTCTGTAAAACTTTGAAACAAATGTTTGAAAAGAAACGTTTTGACCCTTCGAAATTCGGATTGTTTTTATCCTTACTGTGGTAACCCTGTCAGCCCCTATGTTGTGTATCCCTGGGGCAGTATCCCCTCCCTCTGCCCTCCCGTAAATTGAACGCTGGACATATTGCCCAGTCATCTAATCTAATAGTAGGCCGGAGAGATGCAGGCCGGCTACTCTCTGTGTAAACTAGTGAATGTAAGCTAGTGTATGTAAGCTAGAGTATGTAAGTTATTGTATGTAAGCTAGTGTGTGTGTAAGCTAGTGTATGTAATTCAGTCTATGTAAGCTAGACATTAAGCTTTTTAAAATCGACACTATTGGTAGGCTGAAAAAAAACGACGAGGGATAGGCCCACGTTATACACCAGGAGTCAGTCCTGGATCGTAGAAGTTTAACACATCAGAACTAGGAAATATATTTAAAAAATTCACAGAGAATGGTAACTAAAATTGTTTAGCATGTGAGCTTTTACTACTTTTACTGAATCCTGTGTACTCCCAAAGGGGCATAGGGCCGCAACCACACCTCTCGGTTTTGAACAGCTTTCTTCATCTGCTCCCATGTCATTTCAGTACCCTCAGCCTCACTGGTGACTGACCTCTTCCAGGTTTGCTTGGGTCTGCCCACTTTCCTCTTTCCTTTAGGATTCCAATCAAGTGCCTGCCTTGCAACATTGGTAGCTGGTTTTTCGCAGATTATGGTTTTGAGCTTTTAGTCTTTTTTTTTTTGTCACATGAGAAGTTGCAATGGAAAATGCTACAAGATACGTATTAATTATATGGGCATATTTTATAATTAAAAGTATGACGAATGCGTACATCTAGGTTGAAGACCCTTATAACAAGACATCCCTCTTGTGTGGCGACCTACAAGAGCTGGAAATCAGACAGCTCCACTTAAAACAGCCTGTCCTTCTGCGCTTTCACTCCAACAGAAAATGGGCCGCCAAAGGATTTTTAGTCACATACCAAGGTGAGGCAACTCAAATTTGTGTGTGAGTGTGTGTGTATACATCTTTGGCCGACGAGTGTGTCATGTGGCCAGCACAACGACCAACACTTGCTACGAAATCTGAATCATAAACGAGGACAATTAAAACTTAAGTAAAGATGCAAAAACATTGCCAAAAGTATCGAATCTCAGTGAAGACTGGGATTTTGTAATTCCAACTCTGTGTACCTGACATTATTTGGGGAAAGTAAAGGCAGTTGGTTGTCGTGCTGACACCCTCGTCGATCACAGAAATAGATGACCTTTACATTAAAGAAGGACTATTACTTTATCTTAAGACATCCGTTTATGTGAAGTCGCGGCACTTTGAACCACGCCCCTTTCTTTCTTACTGTCAAGGCTTGGAGGCCGAGCCCCACGAGGCAATCCTCCGTATTTCTACATTCTTTCACTTTCTTTCAGTTTTCATTCTGATTCAAAAGGCTCAGCAAACCCACTGCCCTCTTAGAGAGAACGTACGTGTATATAGTGAAATGAACTATCAAGCCTGAAATACTTGTGATTTCTATGAATTTTTGTTTTATTTCTAACAGGTTCTTTGAACGTATCCAGCGTCAAGGTTAGTGAACACATTTTAAAAACAAGCAAAATATTTAAAAAAACTTGTAAAAAAAACAAACAACAAAGCTTATATTAAGTGTGATTGTGTAAATTATGTTCAATCAAACATATAATTAATCTGTGATAGATTTAGACAATGATACATTTGCGAGATTGGAAATATTTTTAACCAATTGATTTTGTTTAGTGCAATTTCATGTTTTTAGCTGTTCAGTGTGGTATCGCTTGTGTGGACCAGTGGGTAAGAAAGTATCTAGAGAAGCTTTCCAAGCAGTTTGTATTGAGTTCAAACTCAAATCCTCAGTCTTCCTTGATGGAACTCCGATACTCTAGCAGCCGAGGCTGAGCTAGACGAGTGCTTATGAAAATCGAACGTTTTATAGATTTCTATTGTTAGTTTCAAAATTTTCGTATGATGACCTAGTTCTCTACACACGACTTATTTCCCCTTAACTAGTACTGTTTCTTGTGTACAATAAAATTAACTAATTACGACCTATTGATAAAGAGGGGGGCAATAAAATAAAGTAGTTATTGGCACGAGTGATACATGCTAAGAAAGTTTGCCGAGTTTACTCAAAAGCCCTAGAGACCAATGACCGAAGGGTATTCAGCAAAAACACCAGTCAGGTTTTCTCCATTAAGTCCAAGCACTCGTAAGATTCTCCATGTCTTGCAACCGAATCCAAACATTTAGTTCACATCATCATATTACCTTTACTTTCCTCATGGAACATAGGGCCTCAGTAAAAACACGTTACTCTCCACAGTCTCTTGCTAGTTCCTCATGGAACATAGGGCCTCAGTAAAAATCACGTTACTCTCCACAGTCTCTTGCTAGTTCCTCGTGGAACATAGGGCCTCAGTAAAAACACGTTACTCTCCACAGTCTCTTGCTAGTTCGTCATGGAACATAGGGCCTCAGTAAAAACACGTTACTCCCCACAGTCTCTTGCTAGTTTCTCATGGAACATAGGCCTCAGTAAAAACACGTTACTCTTCACATCTCTTCCAATTTTTTCATGGAACAGAGGGCCTCAGTAAAAACACGTTACTCTCCACAGTCTCTTGCTAGTTCCTCTTGGAACATAAGGCCTCAGTAAAAACACGTTACTCTCCACAGTCTCTT
>JADKLZ010000728.1:16230698-16250673 GCA_021533235.1 Biomphalaria straminea | reverse complement strand
TATCCACCTTGTCATTCACGTGATAAATGTATCCACCTTGTCATTCATGTGATAAATTGGATCCATCTTGTCATTCACGTGATAAATTGGATTTCTCGTGTCATTCACGTAATAAATTGTATCCATCTTGTCATTCACGTGATAAATTGGATCTCTCGTGTCATTCACGTAATAAATTGTATCCATCTTGTCATTCACGTGTTAAATTGGATCTCTCGTGTCATTCACGTAATAAATGTATCCACCTTGTCATTCACGTGATAAATGTATTCACCTTGTCATTCACGTGATAAATGTATCCACCTTGTCATTCATGTGATAAATTGGATCCATCTTGTCATTCACGTGATAAATTGGATCTCTCGTGTCATTCACGTAATAAATTGTACCCATCTTGTCATTCACGTGATAAATTGGATCCATCTTGTCATTCACGTGATAAATTGGATCCATCTTGTCATTCACGTGATAAATTGGATCCATTTTGTCATTCATCGGAGCGTGGTGGCTGAGTTTTAAATCTCTTTAGGTTTCGGGCTCGAATCCCGGTGAAGACTGGGGTCTTGAATTTGATAATTTTCTAAAATTTTCCACCAAACTCTTATGTTAGTAGGGGAAAGGAGCACAAGACACCTTGTTATCCACGATGTTTACATTATCTGCCATATAGGCTAGATGACAAGGTCTGATGGTGTTATTAAGCCTCCTCATCTACACCTATTTCAATCCTGTGTATCCACAACGTAGAGTTAAACAATCCATCAATGTCTCTAATGTTTTATTCCCTTCTCCATTCACTTGCCCACCCATCCCAAAACGTTTTTCCTAAACTTTGCTTATTTTTGTTTAGTTTACATCAGTGATGCTCAACCTTATTTGGTCGGCGGGCCACTTTAACTTCTGACAATCGTCTCGCGGGCCACATCAACAAAATAGTTTTTTAAAAAAAAGGGAAATAGATAACGAACCATTTGTAGGCTTATTAGAAACCAGTGACTATAGTACCAACTTTTAAATATCCGACTGCATAGATGATACGCCGAGTTGGAGCCCTGAATCTAGAACTCTATATGTTTGTCCGTGAGAATATTACGTAATATGTCATCCGACTCATCACTGAAAAGATTTGTTCTTACAAATAAGTAATTATTGTTATCGTTAACGCCTGTTTTAAGAGATTTATAAATTTTCCTGCAAGTTACACAGAGTAGAGATCCAATATCTCAATCACTTTAAATTTGTCAAGCAGGGAAATTTAGCTTTATAAGTTGATCAGTTCCGTGGGCATTAGACACATTTGCCGAAGATGGATTTTCGAAACGACTTGTTCAATCTGAACTCGAACATCATCGCATGGTCTGAACACCTTGCCACATAGATTTTGTTGGTGAATATTTCAATGAAGCCTCAGAAGTCCGGTTCCATTTGACTAAACAACCTTTCTAATACCTCTTGCTATCGACAATACTTATTGCACCGTCAGTAGTCACTCCCACTAATTTCTCTTAAGCAAGAGAAAGATCCTCTGTGATGGTTGAAACTTCTTTGAAAGAACTTTGCTAGTGGTGGTCCCATGCATGGTCCTCATAGCTAACTTCTCTCTGATTTAAAAAATGCTGTTGTTTTTTTTTCTACCACCAATAAATACCAAGATTTTGAGTGGTATCAGATATGTTTATAGACTCGTCAATGTCAATTAAAAACATTTCGAAAAATGATTGGTATGTTATATTTGGATGGAGATATCTACCTATACCTTTCTCTCGCCTTGTTATGTCAAGAGAACGTATGACAAAGGCAGTCTTTTTTGTAAGCTAAAAGGTGGTCGACGTAACAGGCGCACCACGAAACGCTTCAAAGACCAGCTTAGGCGTCACCTTTCCTTGGCTTACATAGAAGAGAGCACCTGGCTGCATGCGGCGTCGGAACGAGACAGCTGGTGGTCACTCACGAAAGTCGCCGGATACACGTTTGAGACCAAAAGAAAATCTGCTGCCGAGGACAAACGCAGACGACGAAAAGAGAATCTAAATCGTCCACCTGCGGACAATGGTCATGCTTGCCCTGGATGTGGCAAAATATGTAGGTCATGTCTGGGGCTGCGCAGCCACGGGAAATACTGTATTCCTCACTAATCTTCGAACTCGAAGAAAAGCCTTGTTATTATGTCAAGAGAAGTGTTGACAAAATCAACAGGATTCTTTTTTCACAACACAGTATTTCCATCATTACTAGAAAACACTTTTTTATGCATTCGCCGAATCGCGTCTGAAACCAAAAAAGACGCTTTGTTTATTTATGTCTTTTATTTCACAAGCTGTTTATGTCCTTTAAAAGAGACACTCTAAATTTATAAAACAAAATATTATTATTGGTACCAATATCCATTTACCCTAACGTAGAGAAAGATACTTTTTTTTCCCTCAAACTTTTTTTTTACGAGCGTGAATTTTCTACACTTTTTGTCAACGTTTCGGCGGGCCGGATGGAGCCACGTCGCGGGCCGGATGTGGCCCGCGGGCCGTATTTTGGGCATCACTGGTTTAGATAGATTAATTCAAATGATGGCCTAAACGTAAAAGTAAAGTTCCCCTAACAGACCTTGTGGTCTAGGGCAGATGATGTAAAAATCACCTTATTCTGTGACCTACGGCTAACGAGGGTGTCATGTGGCCTGCACAACGACCAACCGCTTTTAATTTTACCCAACTAGAGCCAGGTACCCATTACAGCTGGGTGGACTCAGAGGCGCCCGAAGATCCTGAAATTAAAAATCCCAGTCTTCTTCAGGGTTCTACCCCGGTGTGGGAGTCAAGAGGCTTACCGCTCAGCCACCGCACCTGCACATGATGGCCTACTAGTTAATTATTCCAGTAGTTGGTGGAGCCAGGGCCGGTCTTAGGCGTCTGCCACCTATGCGGTGGCAGTGGTCCCCGCGCTTTCATATGCCCCGCGCTAATTTAAGGTTTAATTATTAAATTGCTAAATATATACGAAAAATTCCTGGAAATCTCCTGAATTAATTAAAATCTCCTAAAAGCTCTTAAAATCTCCAGAAAAAAAAGACAAAATTGTCATTTGTGAGTGTCATTCATTGCTGAAAACGCCAATCCTATGCGCTTTCATGTAAAAAAATGTAATAATCGGGAGAATTTTTACCTTAATCGAAAGTTCCAATACTTTATTTACTTTTTAGTCACTGGCATAGAAAATGCCATTTGTTACAAGGTTCGTAAAGTACAGATCGCAATTTTTAACTTACTAAAGAAAGAATATAATTCAAAGTCGAATTTTTTTCTTTTACAAAATCTTAATTTTCACTTACTTTCCTTATTCCCACACAGACTAGGCCCCGCGCAATCAGTTTCGCATAGTCCCCGCAATTGCTAGGACCGGCCCTGGGTGGAGCTCCCATTCAGGCCTCGCGGAACACTATGGTTCTACAAAACCCATTTTGGGAAACACAGCTCTACTTCTTTTATTCATTCATTCAATCTTCTATCCATCAATTGTTTCATTATTCTCTTTCTTTTTGTTGATTCACTCATGTATTCCTCTTATTATAGCTTTTATATAGCGCTACTTTCATGCTTATAGCATGCTCAGAGCCACTAGTGGATCCAGAACTTTGGAGTGGGTGGAGCGATTTTTTTTCCAAACCCTAACCCTAACGCCCAGTAAACCCTAACCCTATGCATAAACGTGAGTACAGTATATATATATATATATATATATATATATATATATATATATATATATACGAGAGTAAAAAGCAGTGTTTTTTTTACCTTCGTGAAAAAAAAAAAAAAAACAGTCATGTTGAGGCAAGATGGAGTCTGAGGGAGAGCTGTAAGCTTCGCCAGTGGGATTTGGGGCGAAGCCCCGACGCTAGAAGCGTTTTCTCGTTTTCCCCTCCAGACCCCACCATATCGGCCAACATACTAGAGGGTGGTGCGAAATATAAATAATTAGTATATATTCGTATACCAATTGTGTGAATTCTAAACTAAAATTCCTCCGCCCCCACCCGAAATTGGACCGCCCCCCACTGTAAAGCTTATGAGGGGGGCGAAATTAATGCCACCGCCCCCTCCCGACCAACATACTAGAGGGGGGGGGGGCGAAATAATCTAAAAATATAGAGAAAAATAAAATAATCATTATATATTATTAACATAAGTAATACATTCATATACCAATTGTGTGATTTCTATACTAAAATTCGTCCGCCCCCTGCGGGGAGGGGGGTCGGCCGAGGGGGGGGGCGATCGCCACTACCGCCCCCCCTGGATCCGCCAGTGCTCAGAGCTCTTTGGTCCAATCTCATTTTTGGACCAGTGGGGGGATGGGGTATCTAGGAGCTTGTTTCCCGTGCTGCCTTTGGGCGCTCAGTAAACACAACTCTGCCCGAGTCGGGTGTCGAACCTCGAGCCCCCTTCTAGGTAGCCAAGCCAGGCAAATCTCAAGCCGCACTTAGCCTCCTCTCACTCATTTATACACCCATCTGTTCATCCAAATATTCATCCATGCATCCTCTTAATTATTTATTGTGTTTACATCCATCCATATGTCTAATAAATCATCCCTTGATTTAGGCCACTCATTCATCAGTTTGATCTCACGTTAGGTACAGTCCACTCAATCGGGAGGCGATCGTTCGAGTGGTCTGATTCATCACGAATCGATATTGTGACGTAATTCTACCTCTTTCCAGAATCTGGGGTCAGGTCAAAGACGTCGCGGAATGCTAATTATACTCATCCAATCGAAGAAAGAGGTCAGGGAAAAAAAAAGTCGCATATACGGCAGTTACTAGAAGGTTATAGATAATAAAATATTAAGAATGGAAGTTTTTAGGATTCTGGAAAATAAGGTTTAAAATGTTTACTTTGAGGGACAGCAAGTTAGTCAGGGTCCTTGCGTTGTACCTGACCTGGCATTGTACAGTTGCGATTCCACTATTTGAAGTTAAAGTTGTAACACTAAGTTTTTTCAGTAATTAGTTAAATCAGTTAAAGTTGCATTAGTAGAAAGTTAACTATTAACAAGATATTTAGGTCGAGCCGATGTTAAATCAAAACTCTATGTATTGTTTTAATTTTAAGGTTGAAGAAGTTATTTAAGACGAAAAAAAAGTATTGAAAGTATAATAAATATTACAGATTCAATAATTATTGGCACTAAAGAAACAGAAATATTTACATGATTAACTGGATTAGGCTGTCTGATAGGATTTGTTTCGGTTCTTAAGAATTCGGTCTAAATAAACGGTTGCTGTCTTGGTCAGATTAATTGCTGGTCCGATCAACTAACAGTATTCGTTCCATATGTAATTCATGCACATATTCCTCAGTCTGCCCATCTTATAACTCTCATCTATCCCCCCCCCCCCGTAATAATCCATTTATTCTTTTACCATCAGGTTACAGACGCGACCTCTCAATGGAACACGATACTGTGTCTCCATACAACTAGCGTGACTGGTGCTCAACCACTTTACCTTACGTACCTATACGCCTCAAAGGAGGACGCAGTATGGGTAGGAATCATTGAGGTGTATGCTTCACTAACGCGTAAGTTTGCGTAAACTGAACTAGTGGTTCGGTGCAGTGGCGTACCGTGGGGAGGGCGGGTATGGAGCTGACCCTTGAGCCAAGTAAACGGGTCGCCAAATTGAGCTTCAAAACAATGCATATAATAATAATAATATTCATATAATATTCAATACATTATTGAGAAATTTGTTTACATTATGTGGAAAGTTTTGTATTACTGACAAGGGGCCTTTCTTAATCCCTATGTGATTATCTACATTAATGTAATATTGGAGGCCGGAGGGAGGGAACAAATGTCTTGCTACCCTAGATACACAACTGGATCGATGCTATTAGAGATCTGACAAAGTATTAGAACACATGCAGCAGGTTAAGAAGTTTTAGAACACGAAGAAAAGAGTTACGAATTTTTAGAACACAAAGAGTAGGTTTTAAAGTTTTACGACACATAGAGTAGGTTATGAAGTTTTTAGAACACAAAGAGTAGGTTATGACATTTAGAACACATAGAGTAGGTTATGAAGTTTTAGAACACATAGAGTAGGTTATGAAGTTTTAGGACACATAGAGAAGGTTACAAAGTTTTACGACGCAAAGAGAAGGTTATGAAGTTTTACGACACGAAGAGAAAGTTATGACCCTTCATTCTTTTGGAAGATGTTTATTGTACACTAGAATATGATTTTTCCTGGAGTTAGTGGAATAACTGTAGACATCCGCCTATGCAATGGTGTAGATAGTATTCGGGTAGGAAGTGGGAGAATTTGAAAATCTCTCCGGGCAAAAACTTGAGGGGGACCCTAATGGGTGTTTTTGTTTTGTTTTGTTTTTAATTAAAAATTAAATATTACGGAAAATGCAGCTCGGGATGGTTAGACCCCCGGGCTCCCAAACGACGGAAAATTCCCAGATATGTCCCTGCACCTATAACAGCCATGGTGTCGGAAGAGTGAGTCGTAAGATCCCTCAGCGGACGAGAGACCCACATTATAGCTTTAATTGAAACACATTTAAGCCTGAATGCGGGGTCTCTCATCCACTAATTCTCTTCCGGTTGTTTCAATGTCTAGTCTTTCCCAGAGCCGGATTTAAGGAAAAGTGTACCCTGCCCGTGACCTAATGCTCTGGATTTAAATCCAAACCTTAAACGAGATATCATTACTTAACATTACTATTAAAGAAAAGACGATTAAGCTTACCAGTATTCTTATGAGTCATACAAGTTTGAGATCAAAATTAAAACATGTTTTGAAAAATGCAAGATAACAGCCTCTTCATCTGTTTGAAAAAAATACAACAAAATTGAACGTGCAACATTTTTAGGGGAAAAAGCCGCTATTAGGGTTGTGCAAAACTTCCGTCTGTCCGTCTGTCACACTCAGGGCGCCAAAACTAGAAGAGATACGAAAAATATTTTTTCACCATTAAATGCGGCTTGAAAAGTTTAGGTGCAACGGCTACTTTTAGTTTTCTAAAAGCAAACCGTTTAATTTATAAAAATTATTATGCAAGCGATTTTGTAATAATAAAACATCAATTGTGAAGCAATTACGTAAATCTAAGGGAGGAAATGTTACTAGAAAAAATGCTCTTGGTATGTAGATATCACGCACATTTTTTAAAATGAATTTCTGTCTGTCTGTCCGTCTGTCAGACTCAGAGCGCCAAAACTGGAAGAGATACGAAAAATATTTTTTCACCATTAAATGCGGCTTGAAAAGTTTAGGTGCAACGGCTACTTTTAGTTTTCTAAAAGCAAACCGTTTAATTTATAAAATTAATTATGCAATCGCTTTTTTAATAACAAAACACCAATACTGAAACAATTACGTAAATGAAAGGGAGGAAATGTTACTATAAGAAATGCTCCACACACACGGATATCACGCACATTTTTTAAAATGAACTTTTAGCAGCGGCTTTCGTGTACTAGCGTACAGCCCGGCAATTACATGATTCTAAACTAATTTTTTATTTTTTTTTAAAAATCAGATTTTTAAAAACAAAATTCTTTAGTGCCCCCATTAGAATGAAAGAAGCATATTTTTGTGCGTTTTGTCTGTTGGTTGGTCTGTCCGTCACGGTTAGATAAAAAAAAAACACAAAAGGCTTTTGAAAATATAATTTATCTTTACTGTTCTTTCAGAAATATTGTGATAGTTTAAGGATGGGAGCATACAGGAATTGAGCCAGGGACCAACGATAAATCCAAATTAAAGTCTAGTGCGCAAACATCAAGATAAAGCAGGTTTATACCCTTCTCGCCATCCTCCGTCGTCCAACGAGAAATTAATTATTTTCAACTTAGAAGGAACATCCGAAACATCTTGCGAATAGGCGGATCTAACAGGGATCCGACTCCGACGGGGGCCGCCTCTGAGTTTGTGTACCACACAAACTCTCTTTGTAATCTTGTTTAAATTTAAGTTCCTTAAAAATTTGAGATCTTTTTTAAGTTGAAATCGATTAATAATAAATATGAATTAAAATATAGTGATACTCAGTTAACGTAACTTTTAAATAGATCTAGACTGGAACGATTGTTTTAGACCTATTATCTACACACAAATATTAGTTCAATATTTATTATTATTTTATTATCTACTTAGAAATATTGGAAGTTTTTCTCAGAACATTTTTTTTTTTGGTGTTTAGGAAGCGCTAATCAGGGCCGGCCTAAGGCCACTATTACCTATGCGACCGCAGTGGGCTCCGCACTTTTATAGGCCCCGCGCTAATTCTAGGTATAAATTATTAAAAAAAACAATTGTATAACTTATAACAGATTTTTCGAGGCCTCCTGATTTACCAGGAGCTCCTGGAAATCTCATGAAATTGCAAAATATATGAAAAAGTCCTGGAAATCTCCGGATATTATTAAAGTCTTTTGAAAACGTATAAAATCTCTTGAAAATATATTGACAAAAATTTGTCATTTTCGGTTGTCATTCAATCAATGTGGAAAAAAACAAATCCTACGCGCAATGAAAAAGACTGCATTATGCATTACCCGTAATTGTGGAAACTGGTTGAAAGAAGGTTCTCGCGCCTCAAACTTATGAAGAATTACTTGAGATTAACAATTCATTTGGTAATTCTTGGTATTGAGCGTGATCTATGTAGGAAATAAAATTTGTATGATATAATGTATGACTTTAAAACAGGCAAGCTCCTAAAGTAATTGTGTACGTAGTAAATTATAAATAAAATGCAAAGAAAATTTATTTTCTAATACAAAGTTTTAATTTTCATTTATTATCCATATCCCTACCCAAACTGGGCCTCGCGCAATCCGTTTCGCATATGGGTGCGCAATGGGTAGGGCCGGCCCTGGTGCTAATTGGCTTTTTTAATGCACATGAAAATTCTGCGCACTTTTAGCATTGCAGAATTTAATGCCTCGATTCTTTCGTTTGTAGCACAAACGTTCATAATGAAAGTATTAGAGTTTGGCTCTGTGACAGGAGCAACTATCACGTCAAGCCAAATACAGAAAGTAGTTAAAACAAAAACAATAACAAACAAAGAAAAAAAGATAATCTATAGAAAATAACTCCACACTTACAGTCATATCTGTCTGTAATGTAGAGGTTATTTCTCTTATTTGAAATCAAGAAAACTAATAAATCATCAATAGTTAAATGACTAATTGGTTTATTTTTAATTGATTCGTGATTAGTGAGGTACAATAAGTAAGTTTATAAAGTATCATCATACTCTGAGAATGGGTGGGGTAGAAATAACGTTTGCCAGACAGACAAGCTGACAGATGGACTTTATATAAGCTTTGGAAAAAGTATCAAAACAAATGGGTAACTAGTTTGAGGTGGTGAAGGATAGGTCGATAGGAAAATCAACAACAACTTTTGAGATATATATCATGTAACAGGGCTCTTTTAATTTAGTGTCCTTGACTAGACAGTCTCTTGTTGACATTTCATGTCCATCTATTTAAAGAAGTCTTCTTAGCTTTTTTTTTTTTTTTTAATATAATTTCATTTTCATTCCTTTTTTTTATTCTTACGGTTTTCTTATATTGCCCACACATTTCTCGAGATAGCTCTCTCTTCTTTGTCTAGGTATCTGTATCTTGTTAATTTAAGCATCTTAACATAAAAAAATAAAATAATGAAAACAAAAGCCAGTTTAGTGAGACTAACGTTAATCTTAACTTAACCACTTATCATTAGACTGAAGCTTCGCTAGCGAACATATTTTAACTCATTTCTGCCCAGTGTTAGAGCTTTGCATTGTTTTACTTGGTGTGTTAGCATAAGATTATATTTCTATTTTCACCAGTGCTTCCTGTCTGCAATCTATGTTTGTCTTTCTTCTACTTTTTAAAAATTTTTTTGCCTGTCAGCTAAAAAAAAAATTAAAACTGAACTTAAGTTTTATAAAAACTCAGTGATGGGCAAACGTTTTAGGGGCGGGTCAAATATTTAAAGAAAAAACTACAAAAATTTTGTACTAGATTTAATTATATCAAAGTTATACTAATCGGATGTATGAATCTTTGAGTGGCTTGATAAATAGTTGGACGTTTTTTGGTTCAAATTGGGACGTTCTGATGTGAACAGTAAACTGGGATGTCCATGCGTCAAGAAAAAAAGCTGCTTACAAGTTTATGAGTGCTATCATTGCGCTCAGTTTGTGCTCGTAAGATATTAGATCTATAGACAACTCTGCACAGGAGCGTATGGAAATAATTGTTTGATAGGATCATCCAATACAGAAAATCTCTCTTTTTTTTTTGTTTGGTTGAAATATTCGTTTTAATTCGTCATGAAGTTGCCTCAAGTTATCTTCATAATTCTTAAGCTTACCAGTAAATTGGACATTGTAGTTTAACCGGCCACAGATAATTTAATGAACTGTTTGCTTCTTAGCATTGAATTTGTTCATGTGACGGAGACGATTTGTGCAGAATGAAAATCTTAGCGCCATGTTGAATACATTTTGTTTTCTCATGGAAGAAAGACACTGTTTCATTTTGTTTTCTCATGGAAGAAAGACACTGTTTCATTTTGTTTTCTCATGGAAGAAAGACACTGTTTTTGTTTTTTTATTCAGTCCGCAAGTTCTTTCATCGTGCATACCTTTTTTTATATTATTAACTCTTTGACATCGCAACGACGCTTCCATCGTCGATTTTATCCATCTATAAAGCATTAAATTCCGCCCAAACGCGGAAAATAATTCCGAGTCAAAGAGTTAATCATGTAGTTTGCCAAACATCACAGAATATGAAGAATACATGGAATTATGAAATTTTGCTACGTTCTGTGAGTAAGCTTACGGGAATGAAAAGAATTTATATGTTTAAGTTTTACATCAGGCTTAGTTCTTTATTTAAGGCAGAATGAAAAACAGCATAGTTTTGGTGTAGTTACGATTCCAGTTGGCCTTCTTTTACGTCTATGGTTCATCTTGTAGAATACTTTTTCGTGTGACTGGTGACGTATTTGGGAGAGGCACTCCCCTCCACATGCAGGTTAATGTGGCTTTCGCTTTGGTGGTAGAAGAGGCAGCCATTTTGATTGGCACTCCTTTCTTCCACAGCTGAGGCCCATGTTTTTTCGCTGTATATAGCTTATTTTGGTAAGCATTTCCATCCACGTAGTGCGTTCGTGGGATACGTTTTTCCAATGGTCAGTATCAATATTCACAACCTTGATATCCGATTTGATTACATCCATAAAAGCGGACCTAAGAGCGACCATTTTTCTTGAGCAAGTCGCAGTTGCCCGTAAAGGAGAGCTTTTGTGTTGTCTTCCATCCTTCGCAAGTGACCTAGATTATTGTTTCAGTATTCGTTGTCTGAGGATTCACAGTACTAACGATATAGACCTTTGATCTGTCACATCTTGCAGCTTTCATCTGTCTTAATATTCCATATTCTTGATTTAGGTACTTTCTAAATGCTTAGACATAAATGGCTTACTATTTTTATTTACTGATTTGTCTCTGGATTTTTATATATTTTTTTTCGAAGCAGTTTCTAATTTTTTTTTCTCATTCAGAACTAAAACTTCGCAAAATTAAATTCCTCACTCTAGTCACCCTTAGACATTACTGAATTACTATTTGCTGTCTTGAAGTCTACAATATAAAGACCAAATTTACGTGTGCGTCAGTCTAGAACCCCACCTTTACTGCTATACCGCACTGAACTGAAACAAGCTCTCTTGACTGAGACACCTACGAGTCTTTCTATAGGAAGGATGCAGAGCTTGATGGTAAACTTAATACTTGCAAATGTCTCTCACCCGCTTCATCAGGTTTCTATGGGTATTCATTATCATCACCAGGGCTGCACTCGCTGGTCTTGACATATGGGCAAGCGTTTCCTGTGACAAGTGCTAGACTGCTAGACCTTCTGCGTAGATCCACTTTTATACATTACATTTTGTAAAAAAAAACAACAACTTGATTATGTAATAATTCTTTTCGGAGATCTTCGGTCATGAATGCGTAAGGGCGTTATTAGATTCATGATTAAGATGGGAAGTGTCGGAATATAAGGTAAACTCTAAAGGTTTTCAAAGTGAGACAGTGAGACATAGTGGTTTGTCATTAACATTTCTAAAATAAAACCCCTTCCAGCTCGACTTACTTTAAATAGAAACAGGGCATTCGGAATTATCTGTGTTTTTTTTTTTAACAATTTACGAACATACAACTCACTTGTTTGAATAATATTTACCGCACGTAAACACTTTGTTTATTGTGCTTGTGCAAATTAAAAATACTTCAACACAGTCATTAGTGAAAAAAAAAATTACAACTCGCACTATTGTTCAAATGATTCAAATCGTTTTCGATTTTGAATGTGATTTTATGAGACTATTTGTTATTTCAAAACTTGATTTAACCCATCCGCTGGTTGGAGTTGGCCTGCGGGCCGTAGTTTGCCCATCACTGGCCTAAGATGACTGAATTGTCCACTAAATCCAGTTGTCTCTCTATCTCAGAACCGGATCCAATTAATAAAACGAAAGAAGAAAAGGTTCCAACAGAGACAAATACATATAATGAGGAGGAGAGCGAGTGTACTCAAACATACGAGTCCTACTCTACAGGTAAAAGGTCGCATTCAATATTTTTCAGCACCAATATCAGAACGCATGGACAACAAGCTACAAGCACAATGCCTTTGGTTTCCGTTAACTACATGCGTCACTTACAGTTAATTATACACCCCTATCTTTTTTCCCGCTATCACACCCACAACGAGGAAAAATAGTTCTACATTGAACCTCTGACTTCTTTTCTGCTTCTCAATTCAATATTAAATATACCATTTGTTGCTTTTCGACCGCACCCAGCCTTCACACTCTTCGGCCCTTTTTTTAAATGAACATTTTTACAATGTTTATATCAACTCAATCTGTCTTTCTGTTTGTGTGTCCGTCAGGCCAATAGTTTGTACACTTTATTTCACCGACACCCAATGTCAGATCACTCTAAAATTTGGACAATTATTTATTTAATTTGAATTAGTAAAAAAAACAAAAAAAAAACCAATTAGTTAATTAAATATTGCTAATAAATTACTTTGCAGTAAATTACTTTGCTTAATATATTAAACAAGGGAAAGAAATAGTACTTAACTGGAGTGGTGATATAAGCTGAATTGGTCCTCTTTATATTAGGCTGCCGTATCAGACTTGGTGAACACAAACAAGAAATAGAAACAGTTGATAACTATACAATCAATCATGTTCATATTATCTTCGCTGGCAGTGTCGTTACCGAATTGGCTCGAGAGACCCACAAGTTTGAATTCTGGTCGTTCCCCTTAAAAGACAACAGCAATTAAATTATATATATATATATATATATATATATATATATATATATATATATATATATATATATATATATAAATATATATATATATATATATATATATGTGTGTGTGTGTGTGTGTGAAGTGGCGTCACTAGGGATTGCAGGATCGGAAGACACCCAAGTGGAAAAAAAAATCATATCTTGGAAAAGCAAGCACACATAAAATCTCTAGATATATACCCAAATACGACTAGGCACATCTACTACAGTAAAGTAGATCTATATATTTTATTTAAGCCTTATTGTTGTTTTTTTCTGTTTGTTTATAAGTACACGTACGTACTTTTGAGGGGAATGCAACAGTAGACTTTCTTTTAAATATCGCTTTTATTAGCACTGTAGTTAGCTTATACTTAGTAAAATGACATTTGCACCAAAATATTAAGAAATGTATTTCGTAATTTTAGAGACGTCATTTCCACTTTAAGTAGAATCTTTATTAGCAAAACGATCCATGCTAAAGGTTCTTTTAAAGAAAACATTTTAATACCTCTTCCCCAACGCGACTCTATAATATACCTCCTTTTTACCGCAGAATGGAACAGTTTGTCCCGAATGACATACCTTCATACGATTGATGCTTTTTTTGCGTTACCAGAATAGTCCCGCTTATAAGACGTCTTACTAAACACGAGGACGATTTTAGGACAAAAAATCCATAACAAACTTGCATGACACTACTGCAGCTTTTCTCAGGCTGTGGAGGGCACCTCATAAGAGGAGGGGGGGGGGGGGTGCGACGTTCTATTTATGTGAAAGCCCGACGTTCTGGCCACTGGTGACGGTCGAAGCCGTTCAAATTTGAAACGTGTTGTAAGTGTAGTTATTGTAGATATCAATCAACGTTTGAATATTAACCCAGAGCAATAACATTATTATCAATGTTTACAAAGTTAAAAGTTTTGTACAGACTACGTACCATCTTCATTTAAATGTGAAAAGAAACAACAACTAAAATGTTCGCGTCAAGGCTTCTATTTTAACACGAAGTTTATCTTAACTTAAGACATGCGTGCACTATATGTAAACAACATCCATTGCAAAATAGTATTGGCCGATGCAACCTCTTTCTTTATTAAACTTAATTTTAGCAACTTTTTCTTTTACAAGGATGACTAAATTGCACTCAGATTCCAAGAAAACTACTTCTTTATCAGAACGTCCTACTCCGTAATACTTGAACACTGACATGGATTTTCTTAGTACAGGAGGAAAATGCGTGACAGAGAACGAATATATTACGCTCAGAACCAAGGAAAACGCTTCTCGAAGCTAACAGCTCTTCTCAAGACGGAGAGGGCACCGTGTGAATAGTCTAAGAGCTGAGCCGAACGCTCTTCGAGCTCTAAGTTTGAAAAAAAAACCTGTCTGCATCCGTCCGAGAACAAACACAAACAGTAAAAAAAACAATGGCCAGTCCATTGCTTAGTTTTGTGTCACCTACATTCTTCGTTCTAGGAGAAATAGCACAAGCTAAACGTAAGGAGAATCGGTTTCTTTAAGCTCAAAATTCTGAAAAGCACTTGGCGCCTGGGACTCCGCCTCGGACCCCACTTTGTGAGTTTTAAGCGCTTCCTCAGACCAATAGCTAAAAGAGGTGGCAGATGTAGATATTCTGATAGATAGTGTTTGATGTTTAAACAACACAACACAATTTTATATATACTGTTTCCTTCTAAAAGCCTAACAAAGGAAACATGTTCAGGTGCTGTTAAGTCAGTTTCTCGTTTTAATAAAGTTACATTGTAAAATATGCAGTAAATGATGGAATTCTATAATAGAATCGACATTCTTTCACATTTGTTCAACAACCAATTAAAGTAAGTAATAAGCTGACTGAATTGCTTTAACAAAAGGAACAAACTAACGATAGTGTTTATTGGGAAAGGTTTGGAGAAAAGTTGAATTGGGGATGAGGGAACACCCTGCGCTGCTTGTACCAGGTGACACCGACCCTAGTGACGCCACTATATCTATGTATATATATATATATATATATATACGTTTGGTGAGTTTTAACTATTTTTACATCTTTTAATCATAAAGCAAGCAATGTAGGGTATGGGACACCTAAAAATTATTTAGACTTTAAACATTCAGTGAGAGTGGTCCTTAAGGGACTGCGGGCACGACATGGCCTATACTGTGCCGATGTGCCTAAAACTAAAACTTAAAACTTAACTTACTTAAGACCTAGAGGAAAAATGCGTTTTCTGTAGGCCCCAATTGAATGTACTTTCCCCGTTCCGTTTATTTTGGTTCTTTATCTTCTAAACTTAAAGAAATATCATTTTGTTTTTATTAAATTTAATTTTTATTTAAAATTCAGTTCGAATGTCAAAAAATGACAGTGCTAAAAGTGTCATTCCTTGCTCTCTATCTTTCTCTCTCTGAAAATAATAATAGAATAGACTCTAGATGTATTGCTTTTGGTGGTATAAGGATTCGGTTTGGTTTTATTTGGAGTTCGTCTAAAAGGAATTTTAACTACCATAAGGCAAATTTAAAAACATTCGTTTAAAAAAAAATGTTTTGTGCCATTTCTATTTATGTATTTTTATATAAACTTTGGCCTTTTGGGGAAATACCGAAACTAAAATACAAAGGTATGATAGAAGGCCCGGGTTATTTCGCTAATTGCGATTTCGGGCTGCGAATCTGTCAAAACCGCGCCTTAGCACGTCCCCAAAAGGTTCAAGGAATCCGTGTACGAACTTTCCTGAGAGAACCAATGAGATTTCTTGACACATACGTCAGTCAGAGTCTGAGTTCTATATATGGTAATGAATCTCATTATCCAGACTCTCTGAAAACATGACACTGCCAACTCAATGAACTTGACAACTGAGGGCTCTAAAATAACGTAACACTTTAATGTCCAATAAATCACAGCCAAAAGAGTACAATTGGCAACACAAAACAAAGACTGTACATATGCTTCACCCTTGAGAACTGCGCCTCCATATCAATTCTAGTACCACTATTTAAAAACCTATTGGCCTTTCATCCTCATCCCAGCGTGCACTGGGTTCAACTGTTAAGGATTGACTTCAAACACTAGGCTCTATATATCGCACTTGATCATAGATCAAGATCAATATTTTATATATATATATATATTATATATATAATGACAATGTCATCGATTCCAAAGTTTAAGGATAAGTGCAGTGCTTGACATGACTATCTAGACCCGTATTTTTTCCCACACCTCATGCAGACTAAACCATTGTCCTCTGACTGTCTATGTAAGTTATTTATGTCAGTTTCTGCGCCTGTTTTTAATAACGGCTTTTCTTCAAGTCTAAACTGTTTATCCCGCAGCCTTTGAAGAGCTCTCTATCTTTTTTCAGAGGCCATCTGCTGCCGGCTACTTTCCTTTATGATAATGTTGTCGACATTGCGAATGTGTTGATCTTTATAGCTCTTACGAGTGTGTGTGTGGGGGGGAGCACCTCTGTTACGCTGTCGTCCTTTAAGCTCGCCAAAAAAGAGCCCCTTTGGTATGCAGTCGTCTCCCTTGCGGAATAAGCGTCCGACACAGCGTAGCCGTTGAATGGTAATACTAATGCTTCTCCTGTAATTATGTGTAAAATATTTGCTCTAATTTT
The DNA here is from genome assembly GCA_021533235.1 of Biomphalaria straminea. Taxonomy (NCBI): domain Eukaryota; kingdom Metazoa; phylum Mollusca; class Gastropoda; family Planorbidae; genus Biomphalaria; species Biomphalaria straminea. The sequence continues at coordinate 16,233,653 of JADKLZ010000728.1, read as the reverse complement.
TATAATAACATTTTTTTTGGACTAGTGAAAATACACGGCGACGACTGCCTTCATGCCAACTGCTTAAAATCAAAATCAATACAGAGAACTTTTGTTTTTTTAGGTTGGTGGCGTCGCCTTTTTAAAAAGTACAAAAAGACACAATGGTGTATTACTAATCCGTTCCAGGTTTATGCAAACTGCTAAAACAAAAAATCAATACAGTGAATCTTTATTGGCGTCACCTTTTTGAATACATAAGAGTATATATAACTATCAAACACTAATTCATAACAAGTTTCACCAGAAATTGGTCAAACGATGTGTTAATATTCATAAGGGACCTGCGCACTTCGTTTATTGTATTTTATAAATTATGCTGTTGTTTTTCTTTTATTATTTGTTTCAAATGTAAAATAATGTTAAGTAAAAAATATGAAAATTATTTTTTTTTTAATTTCATCCAATTCAAAACAAAATTAATAAATTTCATTTGTAAGTCCTACTAGCTAGTGTAGTGGTTTCCACTAAAATCTTGACTAACGTCCTCTACTTCCTTAAATCCGGCACTGGGTCTCTTCTTCCATTGATATTTCTCAACAGCATTGTCATAACAAACTTTGTGTATGATTATAACCTATTAATCATAAGTGTCCTGAAGTTAAATATATGATATTTAATCAGGGAAATTTAATTTTAATAAGTTTTAAAATTGACTCGTTGTTAAGACATTTAAATGTCGAAAATAACTCCAAACCTAACAATAGGCTAAACTTAATTATTTAATGGCAGTTATTTAGAGTTCTATCTGTTTAAAAAAGTGTGGTCGAGAGGCTAAGTGCGGCTTGAGCTTGGCTTGCTTGGCTACCTAGAAGGGGGCTCGAGGTTCGACACCCGACTCGGGCAGAGTTGTGTTTACTGAGCGCCCAAAGGCAGCACGGAAAACAAACTCCTAGATACCCCCCCCCAACTGGTCCACAAATGAGATTGGATCAAAGCGCTCTGAGCATGCTGTAAGCATGAAAGTAGCGCTATATAAAAGCTATAATAATAATCTAAAAACAAAAAATAGCTATAAAAATACATTTTTTTTTAAATTCCAGTATCAAATAACTGCGGAAGTCTATCAAAGCAAAATACAATCACCATGGGGCTTTGGGAAGGGACGTTCTCAAGCCCTGACTTTGAGTCTATCGGTCAATACGACAGCATTATAGATTGTACCTGGATAATAGACCTACCCCCCAGCAGCCACATTCTGTTAGTCTTCGAGACCTTTGTTCTTCAAGAACCCTTGGTAAACGAAGATTACAGCTACTATACCTGTGAGGACTATGTGGAGATAACCGAGGTAATCATTTCGTTCTAAATATAGCCTGTGTAGACGAAGCATGAAATGTTTTATTTTTGAACACTGGAGAGGGTGTGGTGGCTCAGTGGTAAAGTAGTTGAATTCTGCAAAGGGAGGTCTCGAGTTCAAATCCCGGTGAATGCTGGGAATTTGAATTTCAAGTTTTTTAGGAAACCCCCCCCCCTAAAGTCCACCCATATGACAGACGTTGGTGAAGTATAGGCTGATGGTCATTATACCGCACGGCACCCTCGTTAACCTTTGGCCAGAGAAGTAGAATAGCGTATCCTAAGTTGACCAGATATATGTTGTTGCGAACGTAACTATTTTTATCAATAGTAACTATTAAGTGCAATTTCATGATTTCAGATTCCTCATCGCACTATGGTCTTATCAATAGTCTGGATCATTTTGAAAGGGTTGGGGATAAAAGAAAGTGGTATTTAGGTTATCGCTTTTAAATGCATTTATGAAAATATAAGTTGAACGACTTGAAGTCGAAGTCGAGGCCTTCTCAGCCTCTCTAAAGAGAGCACTAACCACTATGCTAGGAAAGTGCTTATGAAAATAGAAAGTTTTTCTATTATTGTTTTCAAACTTTTCTTTACAAAGTTTAAAGTGTAATAAGAGTTCAAGTAACACTGTAGAGAAACCTACAACAAGAGTTATAACAACACATGATCGGACGAAAGAGATATAGACTGTAACACAGTAAATCAATGTTGTGAACACATTCTCACGGTGTTACACAACTTACACTGCCTTATAAGTCAAGTACAATTTATTTCAATTGTTCCAGATACCAAAAAAAAAATATTTTTTAAATTAACTAATTGATAATTTTTTGTATTTTTAAATTGATTGTTTTTTTTTCAGGTAATACAATAATAATAATTGTACGAAATTTCAGCTTGATTTGAGATTGATTTACGATTGTCGCTATTTGATCTACATTCTTTTTTTTTCTTATCAATTTAGCGTTTGGAAAGTAATAAGTTGCATGCGTGCTTAAATGTAAAAGTAAAGTAGAGTGTCCCCTTCAGACCTTGTGATCTATGGGGCAGATGATATTAAGGTCATCTGTTTCTTTGCCCAACGGTTAAACGAGAAAAGTGTTATGTGGCCAGCACAATGACCAACCACCTTTACTTTCCCCAACTAAAGTCAGGTACCCATTAGAGTTGGGTGGACTCAGGGGCGCCCTAAAAATCCCGAAATTCAAAATCCCAGTCTTCAGCGGGATTCGAACCCATGACCTTAGGTTCGGAAGCCAAGCGCTTAACCATTCGACCACGACGCCCCAGTGCGTGAAGCCTTTTTCATGCGAAATTTCTGAACCAATACATCAACGCCAGAAGGTACTTTGAAAGCACTGACATCCTATCTGTCAGTCAATAAACAAAAATGCCACATATATATATACTTTTTCCAAAATTTGTACAAAATACAGCAACCATTAGGAATTCGGCTTTTCAAAAAGAGCTATTTGAATATGGTAGGGCATTTCCCTTGAGCACTGGCGGATCCAGAACTTTGGAGTGGGGGGGGCGATTTTTTTCCAAACCCTAACCCTAACGCCCAGTAAACCCTAACCCTATGCATAAACGTGTGTAAAGCATATATAT
>JADKLZ010000728.1:16217229-16227469 GCA_021533235.1 Biomphalaria straminea | reverse complement strand
TCCAACAGAGTCCCAAGCTTGACTCCAACAGAGTCCCAAGCTTGACTACAACAGAGTCCCAAGCTTGCGTCCCAAAACAAGAAAAATACGCATTCCTGAGACCGCAATCTAGCTGCAAGAGGTCTGTTAAGTTGGAGGTACTTTGTCTTGCTAACAGTTTTACTTCCTTTCGCCAGCATTGTACCTCAGAATCTTGTCCTCATTGTTCTTCTGTTCTCTGAAGAATCGAGAGATTGTCTTGTAGAAATGTGGATGATGACCTGTCAATAGTTGAAATGCACGGTGCCATTCTTCCACCGAATTGTTTGTTTGTGGTAGATTGTCCTGTACGCGATTTCTAATATCCCAAAGTGCTATCGGAAATCTCGAAGTCGACCTGCGGGTTCATCTCTGGCCACCAATATATTTGTCCCACCAGTAGTCAAACTAATTCCCTACAGAATATAGCCGAGCTTCATTTATTTCTTCGAAGGCAGTATTTACAGGTGAGAAATGCATTCGCAGCTTACACATCCTGACACATCTAAGTTTGCCATTGTTGCGGTTAGAGACCCCCTGGTTTGATCAAAGAGAGATGCCGCAGATAATCAAGATTTCTGTTGTACCATAACGCATATGTGTAACACACACATCATCATACTTACACCTGGAATGGGATCCCCCTCATTTCAAACTCATATTTTATAGCAACTTATGTATATTATGTGATGCGGTCTTAAAATGTGATGCCTAAGAACCTTTGGAGTCATCTCAATTCCACTGTTAGGATCCTCCTCTCTAGCTCTGCAGTCAAGACTCACAAGCATATAGAAATGTGGCCATGACCAGGGAGCGCATGATTTTGGTGCCGAGGGCTAAGCCTTTGTCTTTCCATATTAAGTTTAGAAAGGGCTGCTGTGGACTGTGCTATTCGGACCATTAGTTCGGGTTTTGTTCCCTCATCCGAGACAATAGCTCCGAGGTATTTGAAACTGCTAACACTAGCTAACTTTTCACCTCCAATACTGATGGCCCTTGTAAAGCCGTGTTGGCTATTGGTCATAATTTGTTTGTTTTTTATTGCATTTATTTGCATGCCATATGCTACGGAAATCTTGTCAATGCGCATCACTAGGTCGGCTAGTTCATCTTCTGTCCCTGCTAGGCCATCAATGTCATCTGCGAATCGCAAGTTTGTAATTTTTTTTTCTTCCTCCAATGCTTACAGTACCTTCAGATCCCTTGAGAGCATTTTCCATTATCCATTTTAAGGAAGATATTAAAGAGTGTTGGTGAAAGTAGGCAGCCTTGTCTTTTGAACCATTCGCAAATATTGTTGTTGAAGTACACCGCTCTGGTTGCATCCTTGTATAGGTTCTGGATCACAAACCAAGAGATTAGAGACAGGGTTACTGCAGCGATCGGACCCCATGATGACCCGATAACTACAGTGAAAAAAAAAACGCAAACTTAAAATCTAGGGCCATGTAATAAGATCTCGCAAAGACCTTCCTCCAGGGAACAGTACCAGGATAAAGAAGAAGAGGCAGACAGAAAAAGCGATGGGAAGACAACATAAAAGAATGGACGGGCCTACCATTGAAAGATGTTTTAAACAGGACAAAGGATAGAGAGGAATGGAGAAAGACGGTTTGTAGGTATTGCTTGGTGCACCAACGGTCCACAGACTAAGGGATAGGTAACATGTAACATGTATATTGTGTATTTATGAAAAGGAGGATGAGAAAGCATTTTAAAGTACTCTCTTCCTCTGCAACTATACCATACTTTTAGACCTATTAATATTGAAGAAGATAGAGACCTCAACAAAAATGCTGCTCAGGATCTTCACTTACAAAAATCCGGTACTTCTATACACATCATGTCAGTCTTGCGCTATTTTGTCGGAAAATGTCGTACTGTTTTGTCGGCGCTATTTTTTTGTCGGCGTCAATCGTATATTGATCCTTTTTTTAGAGGCCCCCGAAAGGGGAAAAGACGCTATTAGTTTTGTGCGGCTTTTCTGTCCGTTTGTCCTTCCGTCCGTCCAATTTATATCTCAGAAACTAGAAGAGAAAAGGAAAATCGGACTTCATGATATTTTAGATCATTCAAAGTTCTGATGCAATGGCTACTTTTTTTCTTTTCCGAAAGTGAACCATCTAATTTTTGAAATTATATATGCAAACAGAGTTTTCGAAAAAATTACACCACTGTTTAATGAAAAACTTTAGGGGAAGTAGATCTTATTTAAAAATTCACAGACTTCTCCATTAATAATTTATCTTCATTCATAGATTGGCGCATTGGTACAAAAAATTGGATCTAAGGTCACGATAGAAAAGTATCAATGGATCATTATAAAATTGATTTTCCATTTATTAACTGACTCATGAAATAGAATACTGATTCAAATATTGTTTTCAATTTTTTTAAAAATACAAACGTCATTTTCATTGTAACGTAAAAAAAAAATACTTTTATAGCGCACAGTTTTCACATAGCGTCATTATGCTATAGGCCTACATTTGACAACAATGTAAATTACAATAAACTAGTCGACCGGCGGCATAGCATACACCGCTATTTTCCAGGGCAGGCCTTAGGCACTGCAACATATGCGACCGCAGTGGGTCTCGCACTTTAATTGGACCCGTGCTAATTTTTGAGGGGTATAAATTATTAAATCAAGTTACATGAAGTTAATTTTGTGAGTTTGGATTGACTGACTGAAATCAAATCTAAGGAAAGAGAGAGACTTCTTACAATAGACGATGAAATGCGAGTTTGTTTGTTGACTTTGGAGCCTCGATTAGATCACATTTTCTCTCAAAAACAGGCACATTTTTCACAGTTAATGATATACTTAAAAACAGGTCAAATAATTGGTCAGTTTATTATAAAACAATCATTGCTTTTCCTGGTGGGCCGCGAAATTTTTGTAGTTTTCTTACTGTGCCGGCAGACAAAAAAGTTTGAGAAACACTGATCTAGAGTCTATTTAGTCTGAATTTACACCAGGTCTAAATCTAGTTAATTAAGATAATATAAGATAATTTTTATTGATCCAATGTAATGGAAATTCAGTTTGATTACAATTGACAACCTCAGCGTAACTACTGTACAAAAACAATCAATAGTCATCCAGATCAAGAGTCTAGATTCAGATCTAAAATAGAACTAGATACAGAACTAGTCTAGAAATCTAGTTTTATCAAAATTCTAGCTTTAGTCTGAATTTTAGTTCTAGATTTTAATTCTATCCTATACTCTTAAGCGAGCAATTCTTGTATATATATATATATATATTTATTTATTTATTTATAAATTTTATTTCGAAAACGGCTCTAACGATTTTCTTTAAAATTTCAAGGTATGTGCGTATTAGTGAGAAAAACATTCTGAACTCATTGGCCACATCGGGAAAACTCGAGTTCGACCGTTATTTCGAAATGAAAATCTCTCAATTTAATTTTGGTCAGAATACTTTATGAATGAAATGGAAAATTTATGAATGAAAGTTTTCCATGACGAAAACGGGAAAAACGCTGCTTACGTCACTATGCTTACCTTACTACAATGCAAACAAGAACGAGTTTTAAAGTATCAATGGACCTAATTAAACATTTGCGCACCATCTTATTGAAGATTGATTTATTATAGAACTATGGAAGGAAAGTAATGAAATTAAATGTACCGATGTATGATTAGTTATTGCGTATTAAGTGCTTAATAAATTGTTTACACTTTAATTGCGTAGAGCGGTGTAGATTTCTCATTAATCTTCGGATTTGATGTCAAGCCTTATTATAATTATAATTTTGCTGGTAAAATTATGACCATGTGTTCATGCTTCAGTGTCTAATGTCCCGTACCAAAACAAAGGAAATGGTGATTACACAGCTGCTCTACTGCTCCTTACTTTCTTACACTGAACAAGATATCTAAACTTGGGGTTACCGTTAGGGCGTGGTGACGAAAGGCCCAGGAGATATATGAATGGAGGGATGTGTAAGAGCAGGCCATATCTTTCCATGGGCTGTAGCACCAGTAGCAGTAGTATATTACCTTTCTTAGTTATAAATTATTTAACCGAGCAAGGCTCGGCCACCTGATATTAGATTCTATTTCTATTTAAATCAAGTCTCGATCTAGATCAAGTTTACAAGAACTAGTGTAGATATCTAACCTAGATGTAAACCTAGAATCTAGATATAGACTATATTTAGAACTAGTCTAAAAATCTAGATCTTGTAGTCTATAGATCTAGATTCTACATATATTCTGGATCTTGTCTAGACCTATTAAGTAAATAGAGCGATTATTATCAGGATTAGTAGGCATACTAGTGGGTAAAAGTGTATTCGGCCTATGCTGTTCGTATGGGAAACCTGTTTAGTTTTGCGGGCTCTTTAATATTTCCCACCACGACTACTCCAATATATTAATCGAAATGATAGACGATAGAAGTAGGTAGCCTATCTTGGAGCAGTGGCGTCATTGGGGGAGGGGCAAGGGGGAGCGAAGGTTGCTGTCCGGAGCGGCCGAAACCATTCTGATGATCTTAGGTGATCACTTAACGCTACTCTATTTATTCCAGAAAAGTTAGAAACTTTATTAAAGTGCTGCACTGTTTGATTTTATGTGAAAAATAAAGCCAAATTGTTATAATTTCTTTAAACGATCAAAACAATACTAAAGCTTGAATACATTTCTCGTCCATTAGTGAATTTGATGGGGGCCGCCTCTTGAGTTTGTGCGTAACAAAAAACTCTATTTGTAATCTTGTTGTTTTTTGTTTACTCATTTATTACTTCAAAATGATTGGATATTCTAGTGGCAAGGCTCCGATGCCCACAATGACTAGTGGACACCTTCAGTTAATTTCTTAAAACTTTTTTCCCTGTTAGTATCGGGATTCTGAATCCCCATCTCAGATTTTCTATAAGTGTGGAACACAAAAAACCAACGTCTATGCGATACTTTCATATGGAAACAAGATTAAGGTGAAATTCAAGTCCGATGTCTCAGTGAACGCACTAGGCTTTAAAGCTTCGTACAAAGGTAAAAAAGAAAGTATATTTATAAGGTATCATTGAAATGAATAATTACAAAGATTATATCAACTCACTCTGTTTTACTGGTTTAAAATTTCAATTTTTTTCCCTCCCACTTCCCCACTCTCGGATCATGTTAAAACTTTGCTCAATTATTCCGTTTACCTGACATAACATGAATCTATTTAATCATTAAGTAACCCGTTTATTTAATAAGCATTTAATTTTTTTTTTCATTGATATTGAAATAAAGCGAATAAATGCTACTTAATGAGAGATGTGGATGTACATATGGATTCATTCTCCTTATTACGTTTTTTCACCTTTTTCTCACTGTACCCAGTCTCGGATCAAGTTGAAATATTCCACCGTTATTCATTGTCGATGACAATGCAGGAATAACAAAAAAAAAAACAAATAGATAATCAATTAAATAATTATGTTTTTTTTACATATCAGAAAGGGTGTTAAAACCTGCCATCTTGAGGTAAATGACAGTAGTCAGCAGTTTTTTAACTTAGATAAGCTCTGTTTTCTTTTTTAAGTATTCCTTTGCTTATTAACGGCCCCCGAAAGGGAAATAGCCGCTATTATTTGTGTGTGGTCTGTCTGTCCATCCGTCCCGCTTAGATATTACATAACATCTAGATATAGATTTAGATAGATCTATTAGGTCGTGTTAGGGACTAGTAACATTGCTGCCTCTAAATCAATGTCTAAATATCAATTTGATATAGTCTAATTGATATAGATTTACTTGTAAATAGATATGTACCTCTGTTTTTAGATCTAAATATCTCTATGATCCTATCACTTCTATGGACCAGTAAAGATAATGTTCGGGGGGATGTCTAGGTGAATTTTTACCGTATTCTATTTTAAAAGCAATTACAAGAAAAAAAAAAGGAACGCCTTCTCAAGCCGACATACTAACCACTCAGCTAGTTAAATACATATGAAAAAAGAAGAGCGTATAGTTATGTATTATGTATTGTTTGTTTGAAACTTAGCGGCGACCTACGAATTGTATATAGCTTACACCACCACCTCAGTCAGGTACAATTTCAAGATACCAAACAAAATAGTTAATTAGAAATAGTTAATTAACCAATTTAAAAAAAAAATTAAATTGATTCTTGTGTTGTCAGGAACAAAGAAATATTAGTAGAAAATTTCAGCTTGATCCGAGGCTGGGTGTGAGAGAAATAACGTGTACAGAGTTTTTACCAGACAGACAGTGAGTTGACATAAGCCTTGTAAGCCTCTTGCAAAAAACGGTATACATTGTAAAATGTTCTTATTAGGAGACGAAACGACTTTTGAAATATTTTGTATCTTCTATCATGTCTTTGGCTATATGGAGTAAGCCATATTTAGCATAGCCTACAAACAGCAGGCTTATAAGATTGCCATGTGCTATTTAAATTAATCTTAATCCACTTACGTCTTTTCGGGCATTTAAAATGCACACGCGTATAATTCGCATAACTTACAGAATAAGTTACAACGAAATCGTACAACCCGCATCCTAACATACCCCGCATGGGTATAGAGTGCCCTAAACTACTGGTACATAAAGCTGTTGCTTATCAGATGTCTGGCCCACGAAATGAAATTGTGCTTCAGTTTTTGTTCTAACGATCGATACATAGTGCCACATCCATGTGAGTTACGAAACTACGGTAGTATCTGTATTCTGTATGACAGAAAAGTCGTAGACCTAGATATAATGACCAACCATATTGTCCATAGTTTCCGTTATGATTAAGAGTAAAATAGCATTTTGTACACCACGGCACCTACGTATATCCCGTACGGCCGCGATTCGCGCGAGGAAAAAGTGTATTAACCGCGGGGTATATGCGCGAAAGTACTGTAAATAAAAATGGTAATAGTTTCTTATTCTATATATTCTTTAAACAGGGCAATGCGTTAGAATATCTGAAGACTTTATAGGAGGTAACTTCCTCATCCCTAATGACAACTTACCGCAAGCGAACAGTGTCATCTGTCGGTGGAAACTCGCCTTGCATCAAGAGTACTTGTTCGTGGTCAAGATGATCGAAAAGAACGCGTTGTTCCCAGATAGGCCTTTCTGTGGAACATCCCCATTTAGGGTATTTCATTGTTATATTAATCTGCTTGTATGCAAAAAGCATTAGCAGATTTTTAATATTATTATTTTTATTATTATTATTATTATTATTATTATTATTATAAAACACTGACACTGTCTCCTAATCCTAACACTAAAGCATAATATAGAATTAGAAAAAGACCTGATAAAATACTCAAAACTTCACAAGGGTACATTTCTTATTACATACACCAGAACGAATTCGTAAAAAGCTCCTTTTTCTGTAGTGCTAATAGAATGGCATCATCTCATCTCATCTCTGCCTGTGGTCCCTACTGGGGCATAGGCCACAAACCAGCTTTCTCCAGCCATCTCGGTTCTGGGCGAGTCTCTCCAACTGTCCCCATGTCTTGCCTATCTGCTTGGCTTCTGTTTCCAGATCGCGGCGCATGAATTCCTGGGCCGTCCTCTATTCCTCTTTCCTTGGGGGTTCCTAGGCTAGGGCTTGCCTTATTAGACTCTGGCTTTCACTGGCATGCGTTATAAACCTTCCAGCTGGAGGTCCATCCTCTCCCAGGTCCGTGACTTCTGTTGATTTGCTGTTTTGTGTTTCTGTAGCTAGTGTTTTTTTCTACAGGGTAGGGTAGCTAGCATTACGCCCAATCCTCCTCCTTTCTCAGCCGGGCTTGGGACCGTCACATGGCGGAGTTAATAGAATGGCATGGGTTGCCTGAATCAACCAGGAAAACCAACGACTCGTACATTTCTCATTTCCTATGGACTCGAAGATGGTTGTGAAGTCCAATCCTCGCTTTAAAAAGCCGGCCGCATACGTGGCATGGGTTGGTTAGGTCAGTTGCCGATAGGCCTGTTTCTTCTTTCAGCTTTTTGTTGTTTCGGCGCTCTTCCTGCTTCATATTTTGAGACCCCGAGACTCACAGCTTCACGCCATGAGGAGCGATCGAGCGCTAGTGTTTCCCAGCCGTGAATGTCGATATCGCATTCCTTGAACGAGTCATTGGCGTAGCTAGGATGGGGGAGGAGGGGGAGAATTCGAGGATCCACCGTCCCCCACGAGAGGGGGCCGCCCAATGAGTGGTCGAAATTTATTTTTAAATAAATTAAATAATACGTCACTGCCATCTTTCTTTTTAGGTTGTTATATAAGTTAGTGACCCTGTTGTAATAAATTCCCCACAGATTATTAACACTTTCTGTGCGAGGTTATTCTCAATTTCAAGGAGCAAATTCCATAGCGCTGACTAGTGCCGTGTTACTCTCAGGAAGTAACTTGGTGTGACGGATGGTCGCGTGCGACGTGTGTTTAGCTTATATGATGTCTAAGGGATGATTATTTTTTAAGAATCACACACTGACCCATCAGCAGATAAATCGAGAGCAGACACGCAACGAGACAAGCAATGAAAGAGAGATACAAATGATAAAAATTAAGATATATTTATTTACATAAATATTTACATAGAAAAAAAAAGGGGAGGATTTGCATCTATCTCTAATTAATATTAAATCTAATCATCACTCTTGCACTTAATGAGAGAATATGTCACTTTGTCCTTGGTACTTAGCTGGTTGTCCTGCTTGGGTCGCAGCTGGTTATATCCTGGGTGGGGGTGGCGCTCTAGCGGGTAGAGGGACGCCGATGATATAGTCCTTGTGGAGTCTCAGTCCAAAGTTCTGATATCGGTAGTAGGCACAGTAGGTCGGGTGGCCGGCACAAGTGTACTGCGGGCAGAGCTGATCTGCCGTGGGCAGCGTCGTTGACAGGATAAGTCCAGTGAGATGACAAGCTATGACGTCCCGCACAGAACGGGGTCTATATGGACGTCGTACCTAATAGGCCGACAGGTGGGCTGTCAAATTGGCAGTCAAGCTGAATCGATAGCGCCAAGTGGGTGACAAGTAGCGACCTATAGCGCTGAAGAGCACTAAATAGATACGTGATACTCGTAGTAGATCCTAATAAGCAGGCGATACTGATTAGTACCAAATAAGTAGATCCAATAGGCATGTTGGCGGAGTAGGCCAAATGCAAATAATCCGACAAGTAGGCAAGTTGGCAGGGTAGGCCAAATGCAAGTAGGCAGGCGATCAATATTGATCCGATAAACGGGCAGTGCTGGATAGCACAAACTCAAATCTCTAACCTGAAAACAACATCAAATGGAGAAAAAAGTTCAATTTATTTATCAAGAGATCAGCTGTGACATCGGATTTGTGACGTGACGCAGAGGGGGGGAGGGGGTCTCAGAATTGGTGACACGTTGTGACAATGGGGGGAGGGGGGTCAAAAAAAAAGGTCATTTTTGCGTGACGTCACTCACGAACGACCCCTAAGTGAAAGAATCACTCGATCAAGAAGCTGACGGTGTCAGCATCACGCTTTCGAGTCCCAATTTGAGCAAATTTTTTTTTTCTTCATTTTTTAAAAATCTTATTTTAAATTGTATAATGGAGGTATTGTCGTTTTTTTTTTCTTGTTAAAGAAAAAAAAAAGCTTTCATTTTTTTAATATTGTTTTTATTGGTTTGCATTAGTCATGCAAGTTTGCAGGGGCGTAGCTATGAATTTTCCATCGATTGGGGGCTCAGGGGGGCTTGACCTCTTTGGGGGGGGGGCTGCATTTCGCATAGTATTTAATTTTTAAGGTTAAAAAAGGGTAATTTGGTGCCCCGGGGCAATTTCTCCCCATCCTAGCTACGCCACTACAAGTTTGTAATAGATGTAGACTAAGTGAGGAGATTTGTGCGATCACAACATTTGTACCAATTGTTTCTGTTTAGCAAATGTTCCTTCTTTAAACTTTCTCAATGCGCTATCGCATGTCTGTATCAGTTGAGAAATGGGGGAAGGAATGAAGAGATTTCTGTTTAAATGTTGCCGTGATCGCTTTCTTTTCAAATGTATTTTATAAAATGAAAAGAAAAAAATTATCTTGTATTTAAAACACAAGGCCTTCTCAAGCCTATACGCTAACCATTGTTCAAGCGAAATGCTTTTAAAAAAAGTAGGTTAGCTTTAAGCTTTAAAGTGACGTCCTAATTGTCTACACAAAGTAAAAGGGCACTAGTTCAACTTATACCAACACATCTGTTAAGGCACTAGTTCA
>JADKLZ010000728.1:16201278-16213714 GCA_021533235.1 Biomphalaria straminea | reverse complement strand
GAACGCGTTTAGAGATATGAATGAAGGGATGTGTAAAACTAAAAGCAGACCACGGGCTCTAGCACCACTGGGATGGATGGATGGCCAAAGCCGGTATGAACTTCTTATTGTCCGACAGTCAGGCTGGGCAGGGCATTTATTTAACCGAGCAAGGCTCGGCCACCTGATATTTGGTTACTATTATTTATATTGATTCTTGTGTCTTCTATTGATTCTCAGTTAAAGGAAATAATTGCGCAAACTTTCCGTTTGATCCGGGATTTGGTGTCGGTGAAATAACGTGCACACACTTTTAGCCAGACAAACAGACAGAATAAGTTGATATAAGCTTTGTAAAAAAAAAAGTCTTGTTTGAAGAAAAAACAATTTTGTCTCAATGATTGGACATCATTTAGAACACACTCTTCGGCATTGTTAACATGAAACATATATAATTATTGTTTCGATCAAATCAGGTTCTTGTAGAAGAACGGTTAGACAGAACACAGTCTTTGAGACTCCTAACTTCCCAGAGTTACCATATGAAGACAAAGTATGCATATGGAAGCTTTTTCGGATAGACTCTTATGTTATGGTTACCTTCGTAAACAAAAGCCTAGAAGCCATGCCCAACTGTGGAAATTATGTCATATTGGTAAAAAATATACTTTTTTTCTTTTCATTTTCTATTTATTTCTTTTGTTTCATATGTTCTTTTATTTATTACCTTTTGGATATAGCTATATACATTAAACATGGAGAACAACTGAAGTGACAACAAGAAAAGTACAGACCTTCATCAACAGATGCCTGAGAAATATCCTAAAAATAAAGTGGTACGACAAAGTAGAAAATACCAAACTGTGGGAGATGAGTGGGCAGAAAACTAGAGAGATTCAGATCTTGGAGAGGAAGTGGAGATGGATTGGTCATACCCTTAGAAAAGATACCAGAGCGAGGCAGGCCTTAGAGGGAACAAGACGAAGAGGAAGACCAAAACGAACATGGCGACGCAGCATACTGGAGGAAGCCGAGAGGACCGGAAAGAGCTGGGAAGCCATCAAAAAACGTGCAAGAGACCGTGGAGAGTGGCGTGTTTTTGTCGAGGCCTTATGCTCCACAAGGAACACAAAGGAACGATGATGATGATGATGATGATATACATAAAAACTATTGCGATTCTTTCGGAAGGAAAATTAAAGGCTAAATAAGATTTTCAGTAGTCTTTTTAAAAATCTAAACGTGACTGACAGAAAGACCGACAGACAAAACGCACAAAAGTAACAGCTTTTATCTTGATAATATATATAAATTCTTCTTCAATGAATGCTATAAGAAATCGGTTCACCAATGCCTGTGTAGTTTTAACCCTTTAATAATTACAAACACTGTTTAAATTCTACCTCTCTATATCTCACTTGATAATATATATATATTCTTCTTTAATGAATGCTATAAGAAATGGGTTCACGAATGCCTGTGTAGTTTTAAATCTTTAATAATTACAAACACTGTTTAAATTCTACCTATATATATCTCACTTGATAATATATATAAATTCTTCTTCAATGAATTGCTATAGGAAGTCGTTTCATCAATACCTGTGTAGTTTTTACCTTTTGATAATTACTAACACTGTTCAAAGTCTACCTCTCTATATCTCAAAGATGTCTCTGGAAGATGAGAGCAAGTTCGAGCTTTGTAAAACCACACCTATCTTCCTTTACAAAGGTCTTGCCCACCTAATTTATAAATATAAAAAGAAAGGTGACGTTCCAAACTGGATCGGTCGGTTAGATATTCAATACATAACGAGCCCTGGTAAGTCCTAGAGCTTTTAAATACATAGTCCTAGTTCTATATTTACACATAGACCATGTAAGTACTTTTTACGATAGACCATGTAAGTCAGGCATGTCAAACATTGTGTTCGCGGGTCGCATGCGGCCCCCGACCACTTTGCATGCGGCCCGCTTGGCAACCTCAAGAATTATCAAAATAATGTTAAATTATAAAGCGTTTAATAGTCACCACTACTTTTCCTGTCAAATATTTACTGTAAACACAACAACGTATCAGTCACCTCTTTTGAACTTGCCATCTATTCTTTAATGATTAGATTCTTTAATGCAAATAATTTCTCGAAAGTTTAGTTTATTTATAAACTTTGAGATATCTTTGAAGTCTAGTGTTAATTTATTAACTTTTTAATTATTATTAATTGTTAATTGCTATAATCACATTATAAATAAGTCAATATGTTAAAATTCGAATTACATTTGTCACAAATCATTTAATGAAGGTGATTTTTTTTAAGGAGTGCGTCGTTAAAGCTGCCGAAGTAATTTGTCCAGAAAAAGTGAAAACATTCAAAGAAATGAAAAAAAAAATTTTACTAGGAACATACTGGCAGATAAAATAAATGATATGTTATTCAAATCTCGTTGATTCAACTGATGAAGCGGGTGTATCACAGTTGACTACGTTTATAAAGCCCTGTGACAGGAATTTTGAGATACACAAGGAACTACTTAAGACCTGTTCTATACATAACACCACAAGAAGCGAGGATGTTTTTGATACATTACAGGGTTGATATTAGCAACAGATGGCGCACCAACCTTGATTGGGGTTAGAAATGGTGTTGGTCAAAGCTGCTTGCAAAAATAAGAGAGATTGATGATTGATTGATTCATTTTCAGTGCATCATTCGCCAAGAAGCCTTATGTGCAAAGCAATTACAGTTCCAACATGTGTTAGATTTGTTTCAGTCGCTATCAATTTTATTTGTGATCGCAAATTTTCAATGTTTCAATACGACATTGGACACGGAATTAATTGTGTTCTTTATTACACAGAAGTCCGATGGCTCTCCAACTGCTGAATGAGTTTATGGTTTGGTATTAGCAGTTGATCTCACTGGTCAACTGAAAGATTTGAATTTGAAACTTAGAGGGCAAGACAGAATTGTCACAACTGCATGTGATAATGTGAGGTGTTTTTAAGCCAAGTTAGTTCTGTGGATAAACCAAATATCAAGGAAATCCTTGTTCACTTCTCAGCGTGTCAGGAACTAATAACATTAAATACGGCTCCAACATTTGATAAAAATGTCCTACATCGTTATTAGATGCTCTCATTTACCGTTTTTGCGACGAGCTAGAATTGTCATTATTTGTATCTTCATTTTCATTTGCTCATGAAAATGCTGCTAATAATTGACAATTAGAGCTGATAGTCAGATTCTTAGTTGAAAGCGAAGAATATTGAAGTGGCTGTGCCAAAATTTTACATTTATCAATCTGAACGGTACGTTCAATTTCGGAAATTTGCAGACAGACTTCTTGATATGTTTGCTACTTTTTCTGTGAGCAGTTCTTTTCCTTAATGAAAGCTACAAAAACATTTCACCGTTTGAGATAATCTGATCAAAGTTTGTCATCAGTAGAAAAGTGGCCTATTAAACTTTCACCTGACATTAATAAACTTGTATCCCAGAAAAGATGTCAAGCATCTGGACAAAGAAAATAATGCGTAATCATAGTAATGTTATATGTACCGATAATAATAATAATAACCGTATACCATTAATTATTGTATTCTATCACATTGTTTCTAATTTACATAAAACTAGTAGGCTATGTTTTCCAACTGATATTTGGCTGCGGCCCTTCAGTTTTTATGCAGCCCATAACTCACCTTAATGAGTTTGACATGCCTGATGTAAGTACTTTTTTACGATTTTCGTTGGATTGATTCATGCTACTGAACAATACATTTTGAACCTCTTTGGAACAGCCGACGATGATTGCAATTGGTTCTGCTCGGAGTCGAATTGCAAGTTATCGTTCGACGCTAGCGCTTCGCCGAATAAAGCAGTCACTTGTATTTGCGCCGAAAGCAATCTGGATCGAAACTGTGCGATCAATGGGTCAATTTGTAAGGCAGAGGAGTGTGCCTTTGGTAAGGTTTGATTGTCATCCCTTTTACTGTTGTGTTTTTTAGACGTATGTTGCTTACTTAAATATTCATCTGTGGTTTGCGGGATCAGTACTAAGTGTTTAGGCTAAATGCTAAGTATTTAGGTTTACTGCTTATTATTTTTGTGCATTGTAAGTATTAAGGTACATTCTGAGTATTCAAGTTTAATGCTAAGTATTTAGGATCAGTGTTGAGTTTTACTGCTCAGACGCCAGTTGATAAGTAGTTTAGCTAAGTATTTAGATGGGGCGTGGTAGATGAGTGTAAATATTCCAGACCTAGGGGTTCTGGGTTCGAATCTTGGTGAGACTGTTAATTTTAGTATTCCTATGAAAACCCCCCGAGTACATCCAGGCATCTGACATTAGTTGTAGAAAGTAAAGGCTGATGCTCGTTGTTCTGGCCACACGACACTCTCGTTAAAAACGATATTCAAAATCCAAGTCTTCATCAGGATTCGAACTTGAAACCCTAGATTCTGAATCCTAGCCATCACGCCTCTAAAACTAACTACAGACTAACTAAAACAAAATGAGGCAGCAACTGAATTCACAGAGTTCTCCGAATGGTAGAGGATAAACATATGGACAGATTTTGAGTTAATGGAATCGCAATTAAACTATACTGACTACTCGTTGAACCAATTCCTAAGCGAAAATATTGGTAGTCATACGTCAGGATGTGGATGGAATGATGACAAGCGGGACATAATAGCCGTTATAACTGTAAAGCAATAGCATGTTCAGGTACGGGTTGCCTTCTTAACGTAGAGGCTCGTTGAAGGCATGTGCTCCCAGACACCCATAGTATTTTGTGACTTAAACAGCACTTAGACCATTTTTTCCTGGCATCGTTGTAAAAGCATGATTGAAACCCAGAAGCTGATCGTTGGGTGCAGCTGGCCCTCCTTGTTGAGATACAAAAAAACAGTCTGCTAGATTTTTTACCAGTCATAACTATGTGACTTGTTACCAACTGTATTTTGACCAGTCTGTTGTAGCGTAGGTTTATGTTGTGTGGTGTTAGAACAGGGGCTCTCAACCTGTGGGTCGCGATCCACCACGGGGTTCGATAGACAAGTTGCCAGGGGTCGCCAAAGACCTTCAAAAAAAAAAGGACTGTTTTTGGCTATTCTTCTATTGCTCTGTGTGTATGCGGAAGGGACGGTTTTTTTTTTTGGGACAGAGTATGGGATTGTAAAAAGGGGTAGCCGAGCTTTAAAAGTTGAGAACCGCTGGGATGGAATAACAATACACCGATATGAGAGGGAGGGACATGGTCCAGGGATTTGCAAAGCTTTTAGTACGGGTTTGAGGTCAGGGATTATAAATGTATGTTGAAATAAGGCGCCCCTGGCTGAGTCAAATGCTAGGGATTTAGAAGACTCTCATCAGTGCTACAGATACTACCACAAATGTTCGTGGAGTCTTATTGGGTTGAGACGGGAAACTCAATGTCAACTCCTTAACCCTCTGTTATTTGCGACCCGTTAGTAAATGCAAACCTGTGTCCGCATTGGGAAAGGAACTTATCATTTCTTCTTTGTAAAGCCCAAATATTAGAGAAAAGCTTTCATCATGTTCGTTCTATCTATTGTACTGTAGAAAGTTGCTGGCTACAGGTCCAGAAAAGTAGCGTCTTCATAACTCCTGGCTATCCAATGGCGCCATCAAATTATATCAAGTGTGTCTGGACACTGTATCGGCCTGAAGAGACCGTGATGATTAGGTTTATGAACAGCTCTCACTGGGAGTTTCTGCCTTCGTGTACGTCGTCACCTATAAAGGTAATTTACATCGAACATGTTTTGATAATGCAATCTATTGTTGGTTACGAAGCGTCTAACCCAGAGATTCCCTAAGTGGTCCATTTGGACCCACGTGGGTCCACGAGGACTTTCAAGGGGTCCACGAGATAAAAAGGTTTGTGAACCACTGGTCTAACCACTCGCTGTGTCTTTCGGTCTGTTACAATTGTCTAGTCAGTTCTCCCACACCTAGTCCCGGATCAAGCTGAAACTAGACACAATTAATTTTAGTACCTTGTAAAACACGAATCAATAACAAAAATTAAAATAACTATCTATTTTAATTAAGTAATGTTGATTTTTTTTTGTATAGAAAAGGGGAGATCCATGAAACTTTTTGAGAAATGTGGTTGAATTATAGACATATACAAATATAGACAGGAAAAAGGAAGTAATTTCATGTAACTTGAAAAAATGTATATCTATTGAATTCGGATTTCCGAATTTTGAAAAATTCAATAATTACACGATCTTCAATCTTAGAGATTAAACAAAATTTATAGACATAAAATAAAGTACACACAATTGCAATTCACACATTTTCGTTTCATAAAACTCTCTTATTGGCCAGTCTATATTTATTTATGTCTATGGGTTGAATATGTGAAGTTATTTTCCTTTTCCTTTTTTTATTCCCACATCCTATCCTCGTATGAAGTTGAAATTGTGCATAATGAAACATACATAAATAAACAAAAAATAACCAATTAGTCAATCAATTAGTATTATATAAAATATTTTTTTTTAAAAGGAACTTATTACTGTAATATTGTAGTATTGAGATGTATGACTGTGATTTTGCGTTCTTCTTCTAGATAAACTTTTTTTAAAAATGAAGTCTAAAACGTCCCTTCAGAACTGAAGCTAATCACCTCCTAGTCCATACCTCCTGTACAGCCAGCAAGGGATGGGCATCGAGCAGGGGAGATGGGCAGCGTGGGGAGGATGAGCAGTGGACAGAGGTTAGGCAGCGGGCATGGCGATGGGCAGCGGGCATGGCGATGGGCAGCGGGCATGGCGATGGGCAGTGGGCAGTTGATGGGCAGTGGGCTGGGGGTTGGCAGCGGTTATGTTTTTAAACTGGGACCATTGTCACGACAGTCCGAAGCATATATAACACGTAACAACCATCCAGCTTGTTTACTTTCAAACAACAAAATTTACAACAGAAAATGGATGAATACGCTTAAAATGAAGAACTAAACTTGTATTTTTAGTAAGAAGTTCAACATGACTTTGAAATGAACATGATGGCAGAAGACGGCAACACTGCCAAACCTGTCTTTTAAGTTGTAATTCAAAACTAAGAGAACACATATTTTTGAATCAACGAAGAAACAAGGTTGGATGACGGATGTTTATTTCTAAGAATGGTGTGTAGATTGCTCCAAATGTACTCATACAGTTTTTGAAACATTTATATTTAAGAGGTCATTCAGTCGCTAAACGACTATTGATTACCAAACGCATAGAAATTAACAGTATTTAGGTAAGTCAGCACCCACCTACCTAAATATAGTCAACTGATTTACTTTCCTAACTTCAATTTTTTTAGATAGTACTTTCAAAGAGCTAATTTAACGTGTCATTTCATGAAAAACTGCAAAATTGCATTAATTTCTACCTTTCATTAGTTTACATTTTATTAAGCACGACTTTCATATTAATGATACTCTTTGTGTATGTCTTCCGAAGCTGATGTTCGGAACCTCCACCCAGATTCTTTGCAAACAAGAACCTGTTTTAACTTATGCCGGCAAGGTCGTACTGGTCTATGATTCAAAATCCTCACAGACTCCTTGGGTTGGTGGAGTCGCTGTGGACTTTACCCACAATCCAAGTAACTTCCTTTTATCTATCTATCTATCTATCTATCTATCTATCTATCTATCTATCTATCTATCTATCTATCTATCCATCTGTCTGTCTGTCTGTCTGTCTGTCTGACTGTATATATATATATATATCTAAAACATAAAACACTGACAATAATTTGCAAATACTAAAACTAAAACTAACTCCTTATAGATTTATTTATTTATAAGTTTTAAATTTTTTAAGCTATATTAATTGCGTTGGTGCAATTACTTAATACAGGATAGAGGACATGCCCTTAAAATTGATTACAAAAGTTCATTTGCTGAAGACATTTCAATTGATCTAGGCTCACGCGATTTTATCACTCTAACGTTGAAAGTACACAAATTCCGACAAAAAGGCTACAAGACGTCTTCTGTCACTCAAGGACGTTCCTATCCCCTAGAGGCAAACGATATTTTGTTAGTAGACGGAACATTAAGTATACATATTTGCAGCTTCAACCTTTGATAGTGCCGAAGTATATAATAAATTTTAGTCTGTAGGCCTATTATTCTGATCTAGGTCTAGATCTAGGAGGTGCGGTTGCTGAACGGTAAAGCGCTTGGCTTCTGAACCTGGGGTCCCGGGTTCGAGTCCCGTGAATACGGGGATTTTTATTTCGGGATGCTTGGGCGCCTCTGAGTCCACCCAGCTCTAATGGGTACCTGACATTAGTTGGAGAAAAGTAAAGGCGGTTGGTCGTTGTGCTGGCCACATGACACCCTCGTTAACTGTAGGCCACAGAATCAGATGACCTTTACATCATTGGCCCTATAGACCACAAGGTCTGAAAGGGGAAATTTATTTTTTTTATAGTTTACTAGGTCTATATCTACAGTTAGTTATATCTAAGAGGATTATGAAAACCGTCTCTAGCAGAAAAAAAATCATCCACATCCTCCCTGGGCGTGCGCAATAGTGCTGAGTGGTCAAGCAAGAAAATAACACATTGACATGGTCAGTCAGGGCGTGTAGATCTATCAGACACGTGGCATTTTGTCACACTGACCTCAAAAAAGAGATCCTTATTAATTTGTTTCATTATCTTCTTGCTCTGGTCTGGTCCAGGTGACGTCAACTGTGCCTGGCTGTGCTCACAGTCCAGCTGTCAATTGAAATACGCGGAGTCTCCCCAACGGTTCACGTGCATTTGCAAGGAGAGATACTTAAACCTCGACTGTGAAGACCACAATGAAATGTGCATGTCTGAGCCCTGTGTAATACGTGAGTAGAGACAAAGCCACTAGATCAGCGGTTCTCAACCTTTTAAGCTCGGCGACCCCTCTTTACAATCGTCCACTCTGCCGCGACCCCCACCCGCACACACACACACAGCAATTGAAGAATGGATAAAAACAATCATTTTTTTTCAATGGTCTTTGGCGACCCCTGGCAAATCGTCAATCGACCCCTAAGTGGGTCGCGACACACAGGTTGAGAACTCCTGCACTAGAGAGAACTCCACCATTATTTCGCGTTCATTTCCACCCACACACTTTGTCAATTGACTCCTCTCTGTCTTTTAAAACTGTGCTAATTTAACGTAATACGACTGTGTTTTGATCAGTCCAAACACCTTCCAACATCTGCCCTCTTTTAGTGCCATATCTGCCTTCTTCTTTCTACACGTGAGGGAAAAAAGTAAAGTGGCCCCTTCAGACCTTGCGATCTATGGGGAAGATGATGTTAAGGTCATCTGTTTCTTTGGCCAACGGTTAACGAGCAGGGTGTTATGTGGCCAGCACAACGACCAACCGTCTTTACTTTCCCCAGCTAAATTCAGGTACCCATTAGAGTTGGGTGGACTCAGAGGCGCCCTAAAAATCCCGAAATTTAAAATCCCAGTTTTCACCGGGATTCGAACCCATGACCTCAGGTTCGGAAGCCAAGCGCTTAACCATTCGACCACCGCGTCCCTTTGTTTTTCTACATAGTTTAACATTAAGAGGAAGAAGATAGATCAACAACAAACAATTAATAGACAACAAAAGCGTAAAATACTCATATACTTCTCCCACCCATCTTTATCACAGCCTCTCTCTCTCTTTCTCTCTCTCTCTCTCTCTAACATCGCATATCTGTTGTTCCCCACTTACTTTTTCTATCTATATAGCACTGTCTAAAGTAGTCTAAACTGTTCTGGGGTCTTGGACAATGTTTTTATTATTAGCTCTAGAGCTAAACAATGAACATTGAATACTTTAAATAATAAACTTATTTGAGAAGCGAAAACGTATTTATATATTATCATTCATATATAGATACAGATATAGATTGACTGAACTACACTGGACTAAATGACTGGACCATACTGGACTATTGACTGGACCACAATGGACAAATAACTTGGGTTAAAAATAATGATTGTTTTACTAAACAATTTTTTTCCCAACCAACAGCCCGCTGGTCATAACCCACGACGCGATGCTGTCGCCCATTTGAATCCCATTTAAGAATGTGGTGCCCCTGAGCAGTAGCTGCGCCCACCCATCTCCAAATCTGGCTTTGGTAAAGTGCATAATGAAATAAAAAAAAAACAACATTTGGGTTCTATTGCGGTGATGCGACCCTTCAAACGCCGATATGTCCATCGGTGAGAAGGTTTGGCACCTCTGCTCTATTCAAACTTTTGTTCAAACGGGTAGCAGACGTGAGAGTTTAATGACTTTCAGGTGAACCGGAAACAATCAAAAATTTCAACCACACGTACTGCGAGGAAGAGAAGCTCAATGTAAAGCCGCTGAAATGGACCATGACTCTCGCGGCGTTAACAGATGTCGAGCCTTGTCCGCTACCAGGGGTCACGAACCGTGAGTAGCTTTGTTTCCTTGTCCACAGGTCTAAACTTAGAAGTTACGTTTCCCAGTCACCTAGGCCTAGGGTCGGCAACATGTGGCTTGCGAGCCACATGCGGCTCTTTGGATGTGAAGCTGTGGCTCTTTAGTTCCATACGCACGTGTTTTTTATTTTATCGAGACATTTTTAATAAGATATCTGAATTGTTTAACGAGGATGAGGCACCGTTTATATCTCTCAGCCTTTCAACCCCCCCCTCCCCATTACACGCGTCGTCACTTTCGTCAGTCCGTCGGATACTCTCGAATGACGCCAACGTCGGGTGTTTCTATGTAGGTTTTAATTCGCTTTCGATGCAACACGAATTGACATCTCCACCAGCGCTTTAGCTGTGACGTATAAGTCTGTTGTTAAAGTAAGAGAGTAAGAAGCGAAAAAAAAAATTGCGGCTCTTTAAAAGCTTTAAAATTTTGTAAATTTTATTTTTTGGCTCTTTCGAGTCAAAACGTTGCCGACCCTTGCTAGGCATGTGTCTGACCAGCTAAGTTTGAACTATTTTCTGTCAGGCTCGTACAAAAACAAACTAATGCAATAACAACTGACATGTAGGGTTGTTTTTATGTATATAACTTTGAAGGTTTTTATTTACATGAAAATAAATAATGAAATCAAAGTAATGGTCCATACTAAACGGTAATGAAGAATAATGAAAGTTATTAAGTTGTGCACTTCAACTTGGTGAGTTTACTCAGACATCCTTTTGGTGATAGGCGAAACAAAGAGTCCATTAAAAAGTAAGGCACCAAACCATCAACAGTTTTCTCCTTCCTTGAAAAAAAAGGTACTTGCTTCCCTTGCTGTTTTAGCTCCTTTGCAGCAGCACTAGAGTTTCCTCTCCAGGGTGCATTCTTGGGCCTTAAAGGGGGGATGAGTGGCCCATTTGGTCCAGCTCTCGACCTCACTGATGTTTGTTTTTTTATTGATTGTTGTGTTGTCAGGTAAAAGAAATAATTATGCAAAATTTCCACTAAATCCGAGCTTGGGTGAGGAAGAAATAGCGTGCACACGCGTTTTACCTTGCAGAGAGATGGACAAGGTGAGTTGATATATTCTTTGTAAAAATACCTTCACGTTTAATACTTTTTAGAAATAAAGGAAATAATTTAAAGAATATAAAAGTTTTTTTTGTTATTCCTTTGTTGAAGTGCAAATAGAACTTTTTTTCAAAGACACCTTCTGTTCCCTACCATTTTGGAAAAAAAAAAGACTTCATCTCCTGTTGTAGTCTAGCATATACAATGGATTAAAATACATTTTATTTTTACAGATTCAGTAACGAGACGATGTCTGTACAATGAATCCACTCCAGAGCGGGGTCAATGGGCCAACCCGAATGTCACGGACTGCCTTCATTCTGCAGTGCAGAAACTCATAAACAGTCTGCCGAATCAGACTAGGTATTTAAATCTTATTTTTGTCTATTTAATTAGATATGTGTACAAAAATCAGACTGATGCAACTCCTTGGCCATGGTCTACTTCTGGCATGCTTGATAATCTTAGACGTTAACTGTAGGATAAGAGTATTCTAGCAATCAAATAGGGATGCTATAGAATATACATAGATAATCAATAACTAGGCATCACTCGCTAAGACCGCATTAAAAAAGAGGAGATTCGAAACAGGATGACGGTGGCGATTGTGCCCCATGATGACCTGCTGACCACTGTAAAAAAAACGCAGTCTAAAACTGAATCTCAGCACAAGGTCCTTGAGGCGCGCAGATCTTCCTACCAGGAAACAGAAGAAGAGGCAAGCAGAGATCTTTCTACCAGGAAACAAAAGAAGAGGCAAGCAGAGATCTTTCTACCTGGAAACATAAGAAGAGGCAAGCAGAGATCTTTTTACCAGGAAACATAAGAAGAGGCGCGCAGATCTTCCTACCAGGAAACAGAAGAAGAGGTGCGCAGAGATCTTCCTACCAGGAAACAGAAGAAGAGGCAAGCAGAGATC
>JADKLZ010000728.1:16130702-16150299 GCA_021533235.1 Biomphalaria straminea | reverse complement strand
GTATAGATGGGAAAACAGAGGAACATCTTGTATTATAGATTGCTTACTATCGCATTGTTTCTAGCAAAGAAAAAGTTGGTATATGGTGGCGAACTAAAGAAGACTTTTCATTGAATAATGAAATTTTATTTCTTGGGATTGTGGAAATGTTATCCAAATATGAGCCAGTGCTGAAATAATAACTTATACGATCGCAAGTCAGCGATGAAAAAAAAAAGTTACTTTCCAAGCTTGTACCAAAAATATATAAATGTTTTAGCAAACCACTTAACTCTTTCTCTCCGTAATTATTTACCACATTCTGATGGAATCAACGCTGGTATCGTCAGTTAGGAGAAAGGGATATACTTATCAGAGATGAGAGACATAAAAGCTACAAGGTACTCTATACAACACAATAAAGGACCAAACCAAACAACGTCTAGATCAGGGGTCTCAAACTCATATCAGCATGTGGGCCGCACTGGAAAGTAATAACCTGTCAGCGGGCCGCACCATGAAAAGAGAATGTTTTTTCATTAATTTTACTAAGACTACTGTCAATGCTGAAATATTAGTTACATTTAGTGTAGTTTATTACAAGCACAGGCAGTTTAGTTTACTTAAATAAGTTGACGTTGTCTCTGTCACTAATAAAAAAGCAGAAACTGTAGTTTCAAATAAAAATATTTAAAAAATGCAGATGTCTCGTCACTCATGTTTTTGTCCACTCAGCTGAGAGCGTTTGTCAGAGACCAAACCATCGACGTTAGGCCTGAAGTTGCGTCTAGTGGCAAGTCGCAAGGTTGCTCTCAGATGCTCAGCAGTCAGTCGTGATTGTAATGCTGTTTTGTTAACCTTCATTCTGGAGGAACACTGTTCGCAAACGTACGTACTCCAAAACATCTCTAGAATTCTAGCAGCTACACAGAAAAAGTTTGTAAAACTTCTCTGGAAAGAAACTGTTAGAAATCTGGAACGCCAACATCAGCGTATTTTTGCTTCAGAACAGTGTCTCACTGCAAGTCCAGTATTTCCATCTGGACTTCCTCTGGAATTGTTTTCACGTCAACTGCGAACGGAGTGGCAACAAGAAAAAACTGTGGTTCAAGAGCAGTGAACTGCTGAAAGCGGTGTTCAAAATCCTTCAGTAGTCTTGAGAAGATGTCTACGTAGTCTTTCAGGCGCTTTTTTTCAACCGTTATGTTCTGTAGAAAAGAGAAATGAGCCAGGTTTCCATCTGCCGGATGAGTGGCCCACAAAGTCAGCTTGCATCTGAATGATTTGATGCGGTCAAACATCACGGTAATCAGATGCTTTGTGCCCTGTAGTTGTGAATTTAGTGCATTGAGATGTTGCGTGATGTCAGTAAAAGAGCAAGATCCGACAAAAACATTGGCTCACTGAGCTGTGGTTTGTCTCTGTCTTTCATTGCCATGAACAATGCTATTTCCCGTTTCAGTTCAAAAAATCTCTGCAGCAATTTTCCCACGACTCAATCATCTGACTTCCGTATTATACAGCAACTCTCCGTATTCCGTTTCTAAATCAGCTAAAAATGACACAAACTGTCTATGGTTGAGACCCCGTGCACTTACGATGTTCATCGTCTTCATGACAACATTCATCACACTCTTCATTTGTAGACTTTTGCCACAGAGTGCTTCTTGGTGCAGAATGCAGTGTATGGCTGCTTAAGGTGCAACGGTTAGAATCAGGCTACCGTTCACCCAGATTCTGCTAAAAGCCTGAGCGGTCGGTGGGCTACAGTGACACCTCATTTACTGATTTGTGCAGTTGTAAATCATTTCACGGCTTATATGTGGTTATTGTAAATTTTATCTAATTGGTTATTGTAAATTGTATCTAATTTTTTTTAATTCGCGGACGTCGTCGCGGGCCGCACAAAATAGTTTCGCGGGCCGCATGTGGCCCGCGGGCCGCGTGTTTGAGACCCC
Organism: Biomphalaria straminea; assembly: GCA_021533235.1. Lineage (NCBI taxonomy): Eukaryota > Metazoa > Mollusca > Gastropoda > Planorbidae > Biomphalaria > Biomphalaria straminea. The sequence continues at coordinate 16,148,362 of JADKLZ010000728.1, read as the reverse complement.
TGGTCTAGATTGACTCCACCAGAGCCCAAGATTACGAAAGATAAATAATCTTAAAATCGCCGTTCACACGATACTAGAAATAACAAATTAAAGCTACACCACGGCAAATAGTAAGTAAATAACTAGCTTACCCAAAACTGGGGAACACAACCTCAAACAGAAGCTCTCAAAAGAACCTTAGCTTCATCACACAACAGAAGCAACACAAGGAAAGGAAGTAAGAAAATGACATCAACAAAAATGCATTCTTAGAAACGCAAATAACAATGCCATATGGTGTGCCAAAAAACGCCAAAATTAAATGCGCATGACAAGTACCATCTCCAAGTTCATTTTCAAGTGCATCAAAAAGCATCATAACCTTATGTTGTCTTCCCTCCTTTTATGGATACAAATAATTAAACATCCATTAATAACTTATTACAACGTTTAAACAAAAGTGATACTTGAGACATCCTAAATTTCAACCCATCAATAGATTCAAGTTGTTTTCTTCCTTCGCTTACCATTTCCTCTGAAATCTATCATTTAAAAATGATCAATGTGATGATGCACACAAAAAACAAAATATTTCTGCTGATACTTACTTTCAAGTAAGCCCTCAATATTTATTACCTCCCTTTCACTTAAAATTCTTTAAAATATTTCCCCTTTGTTACTGTCACATACGCCATTCTGGGTTTGTCTATGTTATTTTTATTTACTAGGGAAACTTGGAAAAACCTAGAATCTGGGTTCTTCTCTATACTGGAATTACCAGGGAGTTATTTATAGCTTTTCTTTGTCTTTCTAGAAATTGAAATCTATTGGTTGATTTAAAAATAATTAGACATTTTTCTTAAAAACTAGCGCCAGGATATTGGCGGGGCTAGAAAGAACGCCAGTCGATAAAATAATTTCGTATGAGCAAGTCATGTTTTATTAGAGCTCTGTTTATAAGCCTTTGTGATTTTATTTCATATTGTTTGATCTGCATTGTACATAAGTTGTACTTAAGTTAAATTTGAATTAAAGTTCCAAGTTGTTTTATTTTTACGGAGAAGTTATTTACTTGATTCCTAGATCGTAATAATTCAATATTGTATGAGTTCAAGACATAGTCCCCGGCAACACAAGATCATTCTTCTACTCAGGCAGCAGCTTCCTATAGCACTTCAAGTTAAAGTTGATAACATCGTTTATCGATCAATCTGAAGTAGAGGAAAAGGACTTGTGACAGTTACTAAAACAATCTTATGATTATAATGGTGTAAAAAAATCAATAATCTATATGCTAATACATTTAACTTATTTAGAACTTAAAATAACTCAACTCAACCTCTTCATATAATTTACAATCATACCATGGAAGTATGAATACGCACGGAAAACCCCCTCCTTCCCGCACTGGTCCACAAATGAGATTGGACCAAAGCGCTCTGAGCGTCCTATAAGCATGAAAGTAGCACTACATAAAAGCTATAATAATAATAATAACTTGAAACTGTTTCGACTGCCCATAGCCACGGTCGGATTTGCCTTTATACAAGACATTAAGGCCTCTCAGGACATATTCGTTAATTGGTCATCTCCACATTTCAATAATATATTTATTAAATATAAAAAAATAAAGGAAATACAAATGAAAAGTCTAAAAATCTACTTATTGTTACAAAAGAATGACAGAAACTTTATCGGTATAATTAATTTAATTTATATTGAAGCTGGAATAGGGTTGAGTCTTTCACACCAAGACGTTCTCCACGTATTTCCGGCACTGCTGATAATATAGATTTGTAATGCCAGAACAAAGAAGTTTTAGCCAACCAATGTCTATGTTCACCATTTCACTAAATTATCACTCTAGGAACGCGCCTGTCTAGTAATGCATCTTAGAAAGAAATCGTTAAAACCAAAATAACAAGGTTAAAAAGACAGTTTGTGTGGAAACAAAAGCTTAAAATCGGCCCCCGAAGTGGTCCACCCGGGCCGGTTTCAATATTTTCAGAAAGAACAACCGAATGAAATTATATCAAAGATAAATGACGGATAAGAATGTAGAAAGAAGGTTGACAGATCTTATGTTATTCCCCAGAGTTAAAAAATACATCTTCCGTGCTTTGATCTCTCAACGTTTGCCTTTTAAAGCCGATGTTCTTCGCAACTGCTACACCTCTTTTATGATTTGGTTACTTAGAATTTAGATAGTAAATACTCTTCAGTTACAACAAAATAAAACGTAATATACTGTTGTAACCCTGCCTTGCACCAGTGCTTGTGGTGCGCCCGAGCGCGCTAGTGAACGAAAGACATGAAGAAGTGTTGTGGATCCAGCTAAAGTCAGAGTCTAAATAGTCTGTGGCTGAGTTCTGTCCTATGTGTTACACAAAGAACTGTTTGTGAGACCTGGAATAACACTGGGAAGTGTGTCAGTGGTCTGTTCTGTGTTCTGGTAGGGAGAAGGACTTAAGACATTAGACTCCTGTGACATGAAAGCTGAAGTCCATGCCTGTTAGATTTGTAGTGTAAATAAACGCCTAGTTAATTGTTACCTACTGCCTAGTGTTCAGTGCCTATTTAAATTATTACAATACAATGCAATTTATAACATTATTAATTGTCTTAAATTCGGTTTCATTTATAATTTATACTAATAAGGTATTTTTCTCTTTAAATACTGCTTGCATAATTGTAACGTAGCCGTTGCATCAGAACTTTGAATGATCTAAAATATTCTACTTTCTGAGATCTAAACGGGACGGACGGACGGACAGACAGACAGACAGGCCACACAAAACTTATAGCGTCTTTTCCCCTTTCGGGGGCCGCTAAAAATTGAATAGCTTGGAGCTGCAATGAAATTAATGTCTTAAAAAGTGAAAATATACAAACGTTTTTTTTCTTCTATTATCGAAATTGTGTGTAAAATAAAAATTATCGAAAAGAAAAAGAAAAGAATAATGATAATAAAATACCTGACAACTAGATCTCTGGCGTTAATTGACTTATGATTAATGGGGGTCGCGACAACACCAGTGAGTAATGAAGAGTAAATCAGATATTGACAGACCTGTTGGGCTTTAGCTCGCCACTAGAGTGATTAGGTGTAAACATGGTCTTAATGAAACTTCGGAGACTGTGGACAATTAAATATTTTTATTGCTAACAGATTATCTTGAGCAATTCGGCAGGTTGTGTAGGTTTAGAGCAGAAGGTACAGTCTATTTGCAATTTGGTCATTTAGTTTGGAATAATACTCTCATATTTTTCTGTTTTAATTTAAAATAAAAATGTTGAAGCAGTCTTATACAGTTGGATCATTTATCATTGTTAACATCTTTAACATCTGCTTTGCAACAAACAACCGTTGTTGAATTATATTACAATAGTCTTTGCTATATACAAAGAAAAATTATGCTCATAAACTATGGAGTTCAAAACAAGTCGACCTGTTAAACCATATATTTAAAAAAAATATACGTACCAAAATAAATTTTATCACAAATCAATACATTTTTGTGATGAGTAGCTCATTAACAAATCCATAATTTTGTTATAAATAGAATCTATTTTAGCGTGACATGTTTGGAGAATACAAGAACCAAATAAGATAGCATTTATATTTATAAAATGGTTTGGATTATTCGGATAACTCTTGTTTTACTGACAAGTAAGTATATATGATACAGATAATGATTTTTTTATCTATCTATCTATCTATCTATCTATATGACTGTCTATCATTTGTAACACAATGTATATGCTGCCCAATGATTGACTAAACAAGAAAATATAAACCAGCAACAGAAAAAAAGAAACTTTTAAAAAACTAATCTAAGGGAAAGAACCGCCTATAACAACTATTTTTCTGAAAATGACATTGTTTAGCTCCCTTACTGCAATATAAAACAAAATTTATCATAATGTACTAAATGATTAACTAATTGACGAAATTTTAAATTGATTAATATATTATCATCAAAGTTGTATAATTATGCAAAATTGTCAGGTAGACAGACAAAGATGTAAGCTTAATAAAAGCGTATCAGTATCAATTGGTTTAAATAGCCATGTTATTACATGTGCAATACATTGAGATCAAAAACAATAATTCTGTGAGATTAGAAATGTTTTTACTTTTTACTTATTACTTTTGTTTAGCGCAATTTCCTACTTTAAACTTTCTCTATGATCCTATCATTTGTCTGGATCGGTTGAGAAAAGTTAAATACATTTACTTTTGAAAGTTGAAAGACCTGAATTTGAATTCCAGTGCTCAAGTTAACACACTATCCAGTGTTCCAGCTCAACGCTTAGGCTAGCTTCAAACTTGAAGGCGGCGGCCTACAATACATAAAGGCGGGGGGGGGAAGAGAGGATAATTAAATTTATACCACCTCATCAGTCAAATACTTTCACTTATGGTATACCAAACAAAATAATTCATTACCAATAGTTAATTCGTAAATGGATTAATTGTAAAAAAAAAGTATTCTTGTTATGGTTAAAGGAAATAATTGTGAGAAATTTCAGCTTTATCCGAATTTGGGTGTGGGAAAAGCCTTTTGCCAGACAGACAGAGGGACGGGTTTGCTTTCCAAAACTCTTTCATAATGTTCTTCCTGAGTTGTGAACCATTTTAAAATCAAGTCTAGTCTGATGAGACCATGTACACGAACCCTCCGACAATGAAATTCTATTTTAAAGCCACTCCAATACAAAGAAGTAGGCTACTGTGGAAAAAGGAAAACAAAACCATTTATGAAAGTTATTCATTTTTATTTCTCATCATAACTTCCAAACCAATCCCCTAATCATAAGACAGAATAGGCTTTCAAACACATACACAAAATAAAATTGAAAAAGTAAATATTAAAATAAACAACAAGGATTTTTGCCTTGTTTCCAAATAATAAAATTCTATAGTAAAAGTAGGTAGAGGGCGCGGTGGCTGAGCGGTAAAGCGCTTGGCTTCCGTACTGGAGGTCCCGGGTTCGAATCCTGGTGAAGACTTAGATTTTTATTTCGGGATTTTTGGGCGCCCTTGAGTCCACCCAGCTCTAATGGGTACCTGACATCAATTGGGGAAAAGTAAAGGCGGTTGGTCGTTGTGTTGTCCACATGACACCCTCGTTAACCGTAGGCCACAGAATCTGATGACCTTTACATCATCTGCCCTATAGACCACAAGGTCTGAAAGGGGAACTTTACTTACTTTAAGTAGGTAAACAGTCATTTTGATTTGTAATAGAAAAAAAAACAAAGAAATTTTTTTCTTTTTTTTTTTTTTTTGGTTTCGAAACATCAGTTTTTTGCTTGTTTCGTCAGCCAGTTACTTTATAGGAATCTTGGGATTATGTCACTTTTTTTAGCATTCTCTGTCTCTTTTTGTGCTCGGCATCTTTTTTGGGGGGCTTCTTATATATATATATATATACCAGTGTTGCCCAAAGTACGGCTCGCAAGCCAGATCCGGCCCGCGAAGTAGCTTTTATCGGGCCCGCCAAAATGTCGTCAGGAAGCAGAAAAAATAAGTTGAATCTTTACTTACATTAGGACCCTAACTTTTTCTAGGATGTATTGGTACTATGGCCATTTGTGCGTTTATGAAATGTGACTATGAATGTAGAATGTACCAAGAAAAGTAAACGGATCTTACTTCTTTTTTTGTGTGGAACATGATAATAAGCCAAGAAGAATAAAGGGTATTATGAAACCAATATGGCGGCTTTCTTAATTTTGAGCCGCGAATAAAAGATTGTAAAACTACCATAGACATGAATAATTATAGACTAGCCATTAAGAGAGTTTCATGAAACGAAAATTTGTGACTTGCAATTGTGTGAACTTTATTTTATTTCTATAAATTTTGTTTAAACTCAAAGACTGAAGATCATACAATTTTTTAAATTTTTCATAATTCGGAAATCCGAATTCAATAGATATACATGTTTTCAAGTTTCATAAAGTTACTTCCTTTTCCAGTCTATAATTATTTATGTCTATTAATACTACGCTCAGAAATTTGAGAATTTATGAAAAGGTAAAAAAAAAAAACCACAATAAAATGAGTTGGTTGTAAAGCTATCTACAATGTTTCTCACATTTTAAGTAGCAAGGTGAAGCCATTTTCTGACATGTTTTAAAAAAAGATAAACTTCAAACATCCCATCAATTAATATAACTACTTGATCTACGGGCTGCTAATAAAATAGTTTCAGGTCAATTTAATTTCGTTTATCTATGTTTTCGTTCACGTGGCCCGCGAGACGAGTGTCAGAACTTAAAGTGGCCCGCAGGTTAAAGAATGTTGGGTATCACTGGTTTCTACATTTACCAAAGATGAATTGAAGCCATCAAAATAAATTACATAGTTATATGAAACGACATTTCTTCTATGTCAACTTTCTGTATTCCATTACCGCCTTTTGAATCCTTGATCTATTCTCATTGTTCACTTTAGGTACAGAACTATAATTGTATGTGTTTCTCATTGCTCGTGTGTTTTATTTTACCTTTTTGAATTTAAAACATGTGAACATATGTTCATGATATGGGTCTGTGAAAAGTTGTAACTTCTGTTGTAAACTAAAAATGTATTAAAAATAAGTTATTCCACTTTTGCATTTTTTTCCAATTTCAATTTCAAAACTTATTATTACTTTTAATTATGAGAAAGTGAGCTGATAGAAGGACCTGGAACTACAGACAGCCAAATGCGATTTTCTCAATGTAATTGTTTTTAAACCTTTCGTTAAGCTTTTACCATTTCAAAATAACTATGATTAATATTTACATAATATCTAATTATTTTCCCTTTATGTCCCTCCATTTGATATGACCCTCCCAATAAAAAAAAAACATCTAGCTTCTCAAGTGCATAGCCTTTGTGCTTTGAACGTGGGCAGACAGCCAATCAAACGAACCGATTGGATTAATACTATTGAGAGCCCAGGCTATGATTCTAATATCTACCCGGATAATCAGGATTGCTACTGGACTATACAAATACCTGGTGCTACAAAAGTCAAGATAACCTTTGAGACTTTTGATATTAACCAAGGAAGATGTGAAGACTTCTTGCAGGTATGAAGATGTTCTTTTTTTTTTTAGTATGGGCATTAAATTATTTATGGATTCTCTGTTGATGAGATTTGTGAATTAAGATTACAATATGGTCACAATACAGATAAAAACTAAAGTAAACATTTAATTTGTAAATGTCTGTTTATGAATATAAATAAAATAAATATTTTCTAATAATCTACAAATATACGCGAAAATACAACACATCAATCATAGGATCTCATAAACTTCCATATGTATCAGCATCAAATTTCGTAGAGAAGTTCCGTTTACCTTCTAGGTGCTTACTAAGACGAAGCAGATCGATTTGGTGCACCCTACACCACCCTCCAGCGGGGTTGGAAGCTAAAAAAAAACCACCTCTTCGATATAAATTATATCAACTGCATTCTCAAAATACTATGAGCGTAGTTAAAGGTTGTTGAGTTTGTTTAAGAAAGCCCTCACAGCGCTCCACCAGATCCCTTGGCTGGCAAGGGCATCATGTCTACCGTATTTCAACTAACGCCAGGGAAAAACCTAGTCTAGGTTATAATAAACCAATAAACGCCCTACAAAAAAACGAAGAGTAGAAATGTTATAAAGATTTAATTAGGTACACACACACACGCATATATATATAAATATATATATATAACTAGAGTTACCTTATGTAATTACCATTGTGATCAAAAGTCATAGAAAGATCACTCTTTTAATTCTGAAAGTCGGACTAGAGTTACCCCACGTAACTTTAAGGGCAAAAAACAAACAAAAACAAAAGAGCGGGGGGGGGGGGAGAACACGTGATCTACTCTGTATTCACCCGTCACGAAATAGCATTGTGGGGCCCTATGCAAAGCGGTCATGGCCACATTTCTATATGCTTGTGAGTCTTGGACGCTGACTGCTGAGCTAGAGAGGAGGATCCTAGCAATGGAAATGAGATGCTACAGAAGGATCCTAGGCATCACATTTAAAGACCGCATCCCATATCAAGAGATTAGAGACAGGGTTACTGCAGCGATAGGACCCCATGATGACCTGCTAAATACTGTGAAGAAACGAAAGCTCAAAATAACAAGATCTTTGGGACTCGCAAAGACCTTCCTCCAGGGAACAGTACCAGGAAAAAGAAAAAGAGGCAGACAGAGAAAGCGGTGGGATGACAACATCAAAGAATGGACAGGCCTACCATTGAACGAGGTTTTAATCAGGGCAAAGGATAGAGAGGAATGGAGAAAGATGGTCCACAAGTCTTGCTTGGTGCCCCAACGGTCCACCAGACTAAGGGATAGGTAACAGGTAACAGGTAAATGCGAAGCGGATTTTGCGGGGCCAAGTTTGGTTAGGGATAAGGATAATAAGTAAAAAATTAAGAGTTTGTCTTAGAAATTAAATTCGTCTTTACATTTAATTCATTCTTTACTACGCACAGAATTACTTTACGAGCCTTGTGTGTAGCGAAGTCATATAGTATATCATAAAAATTCTATTTCCTACATAGATCACGTTCAATAGCAAGAATTATCAAATGTTTCAATCTATCTACGAGAATTGTTGACCTCAAGTAATTCTTCATTGGTTTGAAAAGTGGAAAATCTGTTATAAAGTTATAAAATGGTTTAATTTAATAATTTATAACTAGGAATAGCGTGGGGCCTATGACAGTGCGGGGCCCATTGCGGTCGCATAGATTGCAGTGCCCTAAGGGCGCCTTGCTACGACTTGTATTTATATATATATAAACGAAGGACTAACTTTTTGTTGTTGGAGGGTGGGCTGGGAGCGGATAAGTAGAAGTGCTCAAATTATGAAGCGGATCATTTCAAATGAAGTTAAAAGTCAATGTTCGAGAAATTACGAAAATTACGATCGTCAATAAAAATAATGTTATTTAAATAAATGGAAAGAGACAAAGTGGGCAGTGAAATTTTGCTGTAACAGATTCACGGGATATAAAAAAATAATTGTTAGGTTGATTATTAATATGTGGCTTGCTTATTAATATACAAGAATGAGGGTGTTCCATCCATGATAAACAATATAAAGACTAGGAACAAATCAATAGGCGTAGTCTGTGTGTACTGCTAGTGAAATATGTTTTTTTAATGATGTTAACTACTAAGAAAGACAATAAGTACATAACTTTTTTTGTTAGTGTTAAATATTAGTAGTGTCGGAAATTTGTCAAAATTGAGAATTAAACTTTAGCGTAGAAATAGGGCTAACACTTTTGGATCTTAACACCTCACAAATACAGTTTTGGATAAAGAATAAAAAGAAGTCGATAAAGGTTTCCAGTGTCAGGTTTTGATTGTAACTGAAACAAAAACTATTTCCTAATTCCTTCTTATGATTCTATTTTGTTTTTACCAACGTTATATGTATTGTCACTTTTGTTAGTTTCGTCAAAATGGTCCCAGTAAGGAAACATTCCTTGTGTTAAGACGAAAATTTTATATGGTACCCGACTTATGGTTTTGGTAAATCAGTCGTTAGGCAAAGAATATCTTGCAGAAGAAAATACATTAATCTTTTTTATTGAAAATACAGGGAACTGCATAACATTGTTTGCATCATTTTTACTATAGTTTGAATGATTTCAATGATTATAAGATATAGGCTTCAGTTTTAGTAGGTGCTCATTATGTCTTTGTGGTAGTATTAAAAAGCCTTTTTTTTTACATTCCGTAGCTTCAGTTTTGTGCATGTACCACAAACTATGTAAACTTTCAAAATTAAGCTGTATAATTCTTATAAGCTTCTAAAACAATATAAACTACATAAAGCTTTATAAGTTTTTTAACTTTAAAAAAATTTAAAGCTATATAAGCTATATTAATTTATACGTTTTAAAAAGAGAAACAAGACTATAAAAATTTTATAAACTATAAATTGTATTTATATATCGTAATATGTGTAAGTCTAATGTACTATTGTAAAACACATTTTCATCAGGATATTATTAATGTTTTTATTTTTTGTATATAAACATTTTTCTCAGATTAATGATTCATCAGGAAACAAATTTTCTGAATGTGGATCTTTGGAGTCTAATTTCCAGCTTATTTATGATCCACCAGTCAATGTTTACTTTCATTCCGACGAATCTGGGACCTCCAGGGGATTCAAGCTTCGTTATATAGGTAAATATTCTTTATAATGTTGAAGTTACCTTGGAAACATTTATTGAGTAGATTTTGGTGAATTTTCTGAATTAATGATAACACAAACAAGAAAATTAAAAAAAAACACTAGAAAAGACAATGGCTTCTTTATACAACTTATAGAGCAATTACTTTGCTCTAACTAACGAATGTGAGTTTTTAAAAATGTAATGAATGATTTTATTACCAATGGACTTCATTCACCAAACGTAAACAAACAACATTTTCTCTATATGTTCTATACAAATCACGCAATACGTAACATTATCACCTGATACGTAATTTTCACTTTTTCATCAGTATTATGACGTGGCTAAATATGTTTATTTACAATTGGTGAATGAGGTCCATTTGTGTGTTGTCTTCGATAATGAATAACTGTGCAAAGTTTCAACTTGATCCCGAGTATGGTAGAAATTAGTTCAAAATGTTCCGCCCAGACAAACTGGCAAACCAAAGCAGGAAAAGAATGCAAGCTTTGTGAGTATCTTCTGTTACCTTACAAAATGTGTTGATGGTTACTAATGGAACTGAAGTTTTAGATTTTTCGGAACGCAATGGATGTCTGTTGTAAAACTAAAAATTGCTTGTAAATCTTTAGAGGATCTAAACATAAAAGGCTTTATGCTGCGCCAAATCTGTATATTTCTTCACCAAATCTATTTATTTATGCGCCAAATCTTAATACTTCTACACCAAATTTGTATATTTTTAGATAGATTCTTAGATCGAAACGTTAAAGAGGGTAAATGAGAAAATCTGGGCCAGCTATTCACTGTGTATTTATTATTTTCGATTTAATTTATATTGTATTTGTATTGCCAAATTTTCCTGTGTGATTATTTGTTATATGATTTGTACTGTTAGTTGTTTCAAATTTAAAAAGTTATACGTCACACTTACAGACTTACATGTTATGGCACTATATTTACGTCTAGAATTGTTGGCCTCCTTCAGTATAGTATGCTACTTCCTTTGTTAAGTGACTGTAATGATAATAACAATCTTTATTATTCATAAGGAAATTTGTTTTGCAATAGGTGAATTACACCAAACAAAACGTTATAACTTTAGGGAACTAAAATATACTTTAACACCAGACTCACTCAAAATTTACAAGAGACATGTTGTTTTTTCAGAAGCATTGTATTGAATGATTTTATTGCCAGAGGAACGAAAGAGTTTAAGTATCTTTCTTTACCATCGATGTCTTGTATTTCTTTGGGGATGAAAAATCACAAACTCCTGAGCCAAAATAAGATTTTTTAACATTCTTTTTTAGCGTTCTTATGAATGTTTTTTTTTTCGTCAAACAACTGCCCAAATTATGTGTTTTTTTTTTTGGTCAAACAACTGCCCTAATGTGTTTTTTTTTTGGTCAAACAACTGCCCAAAATGTTGTTTTTTCGTCAAACAACTGCCCAAATTATGTTTTTTTTGGGTCAAACAACTGCCCAAATGTGTTTTTTGTCAAACAACTGCCCAAATGTGTTTTTGGTCAAACAACTGTCCAAATGTTGTTGTTTTTTTGTGCCAATGACTTTTTCAGCAGCATTTAGGATTTATGAAGTTTAATTTTATTTTCAATTTTCAGACTGCAGTACCAGGCGATTATAGTCAAACTTAAAATATTACAGATGTAAAGCCCTATTCTTGAGAAACATTTTCATCCAAATGTATCGCAGTTTAAAGTGGCTTTCACTTTTGTGGTAGAGGAGCAACATTTTATTTATGTCTTTCTATTCTATTTCTTTAGACCTATGGCCAACAGTTTTTTTCCCTATCCGTAACTTACTTTCTCACCAATTTACGTCTAAATTCACTATAAAAGTTTAGAAATGGTGTTCTTCTCTAAGTATGTGACCATATTCTCTATCCCAAGGTGTTTGTGACGATGAGATACACAACAACGTAACTCTTGTACCACCTTATCATCCACAAATGCCGCCCACTGATGTGACATGTGTCTGGAAGTTGGGTCAGCCCAAACAGGTGATTGTCGTGAAACTCGTGGCGGATGTGGTCATAAACGCGACACCCTCGCCTTCATCTTGCGGGCTATCACCTCTAAAGGTATTACATCAGAAGTGAAGAATAGAGGCTATGGTATTAGTAATTAAGAACTACAACCTTTCAATAATTACACACGCTTAGTATATAGTAAACACTATCATATGTACCGTCACTTATGGATAAACAAAAAGTGGGAGTCTTCCCTAGGTACGTTGCAGCTATCTAATATATAAAGCGGAACGTAACGCGATTACATCTATGTCCCGCATGGAAATGAAAACCGTTTGACCATTCTTGATAAAACTTGGCATAAATTTTCCTTAGAGCATTGTGTAGACCGTAGTACATGTTTAATGTCCCTCCCACAACTAGGAAAGGCCTAAAAAAATAAAAAGATACACTAAATTAAAAAAAACTAAACTTTTTTACAAATCGGGTAAACACGTTTTAACAGTATTCTATATTTGATATTTTATGCTGAACGGGTAAACCCATTTTCACTTACTACTTTTATTTCTATAACAAATCTAATAAATATAAAGTAATTATGCACACGACAGGGCACTATTCAAAACCCAATGCAGTATATCAGTAAAAACTAAACTAATATCGGCTGATTGCAGGTCATATTAGGCTAGTATAATTATCATATTAGGAAATCGCCAGGGTGCAGGATCAGGAACAAACATGTTCAATGCTCGTAGCCTCCTTACTAGTGTTGAGGCAAAGTTAGACAGGTAGTTGTTATCGAGGAACCTTTAAACATAAGTGAGGGTCTGGGAGAGTCACTTCTTCAATCTTGACTGTTTAGGAAAATCCTACTAGTTTCACAGAGCCTTGTTGGACATGTTTCGTCCGTTCCTTCGGAATAGTTGAAGATTATTTCCTCCTAACCCATCCTTCTGAACTGCTGGAGAAGGGCTCGATCCCCGGACCATTTAGACGACAGTCAAGAGAGCATACCAATCGACCAGACAGGCTTCAAGCTCTTTAGTGTTGCTGTTAATGTTGGAATTGTGTTGTAATCTCGCTTAGTTTACATCCATTTCATTATTTCATCTTCTTTTTTATACTTCTCTATTTAGCTGCCTAGACTTTGTTTTATTTGAAGTAAAGAATTGTTTAAATAACTTCTCGTAGACCTTTTAGCGTCTTGTAAACAAACAAGTGGTTGGAAAAGTATTTTTAAAGTTTTTTGGACTAAAAAAGTATATCTTAACATATTCTGTATGATTAAGATAATTCGTTTACTTTCTTATCTTTTTTATAATAGACATTGCTTTAAAAAAGATGATAACGTTCTACGCGTCATGCATGTTAACTATTGACTAAAATTCTGCTAAGTCACTGGTTTTCCTGCCTGGCTCAGGTAACCCATTCCATGCTCTGATTATCTAATAGCACTTATTATTATTTAAAACAAATTTCCAACTCTCTTGCTGTGTCAGGATAAAGACTTGATCTAGATAAAATAAAATTCTTAGTAGTCCTCCAATGCTTAGTAAGTGACATTAAGCAGGTTTCTAATGGTAACTCAGGTCTGCAGCAGCATCGCCATCTGGCAGGTAAAAAAAGACTTCCTTTAAATGTTTAGGACATTGACTGAGAGTTTCGTGAATGTTTTGAATTGTACTGAACTGTCGCTTCTTCTCAGAAATTATATAACCATATTATGTTTTTTCCTCGTGTATTTTTATTTTATTTTTGTACTTATAGGTAAGTGGTACAACAATGTCAAAGATTATTATTTCGTTGTAACAATAGTGTTTGAGAAAACTGCTCGCAAATTTCGATGTTTACACCCTAAGTCCCCCTTCAAAAGGTTATACCTGCCCAGGAAGGATGGAGGATGTAGTGCTAGAGAATGAATATTAGTTCGTTTTTCAAATAATAATAATAATAATGTTTCTTGTTCCATATGATAGGACAAATTTGTACTGACACTCATTGATCCCTGTAACGATATTTTGCTCCTGCTCCTTCTGTGTTAGATGTCACAATCTTGTAGGAGAAAAGTATCGTTGCCGGGGATTGTATTTTATTTTGAATAATACTGACGATGACGATCTAGGATTCAACTGAGAAAAGCTTTGACTATAAAATACAGGAACCTTTATTTAAATCCAACATAAGTACAGCTATGTACAGATAACCATTATTAAAACTTATAATTGAATAAAGACATACTTTATATGTGAAACATTAGATGTACAAAAATATGCGACTAACTCTTAGCTCGTTCTAAGCTCGACTGATTTGAGCGCCTTTTCAAACGCGCCTCTTTTGACAGCTAATTTAATCTAACCAATCAAATTTGATTTCAGACGTCTGCCGACAAACTATAAATAGCTGTCGGGTTAATACCGAGGTAAAGTCCCAGCGTAGGAGGTTCTGACAAAAAACTCAGATTCTAGGTTTGGATAAGTGGCCTTACTAAATAATGAAATACATAGATAAGCCTAGAATTGCATATGTGACAATCCCTATTGCAACTAGATCATCATCATTATCAAAAACCATTTGAGTGAGGGCTTGAGAGGCTTAAATCCTCTCTTGCAAAAACCGTGGACAGAAACAGGGGCGTAGCTAAAAAATTTCCATCGTTTGGGGGCCCGGGGTTGGACCTTTTTGGGTCCCCTGCATTTTGCGTGATATTGAATTTTTAATGTAAAAAAACACTCATTTAGGGGCACCCTGCAATTTGGGGTCCTGGGGATTTTCAAATTCTCCCTCATCCTCCCCCACCCTAGCTACGCCACTGGACAAATACCGTGCTTTTTTGCGTAGTGCTTACATATCACCATACAGGTCAAGAATTGTTGGTTTCCCAGACCTGTCGAGGCGGAGATCAGCAAGACTGAAGCAGTCAAAGGGAAAAATAGAGGGCTTTCTCTTCTTACCCGCAGCGGGGGAACCGTGAGTCACAGTCGTGAGAAATATAGCCAACATGACAGTGTACTGCACTGTGCTATAATAGCTTGTTCAGGCGTGGACAGTCTCCATCCATGGGGAAGTGATGTCAGGGCGCCTCATGCCCTCCCAAACTCCTTGGGCTTTTTGGAAATGGTCCTAGCATTCCAACTACTTTTAGATTATGGAATGAGTTGTCTATATTAGCCAGGAAAAAAAACAACCTTGCAGAGTGTAAGTCATTAATTAACATGCATGACTAGATTCAGGTAGATTGACCTAAGTAACGTCTGTATTTTATAATATATGATTATGATTATTACCACAATTATTATTATTATTACTATGAAAATGAGGATAATAATGGTAAATCTAGGTACTTTTTTTAGGTGCAACCAAATGTATGTAATAGCTTTTTAGAGATTTTATATCATAGTTCTACAAAATTTAATTCAATGTAAATCCATTACTTTCTCTCTGCTATTTGACCAAGTCAATTGTGAATAAAAAAAAGGTATTGTTAAATTGATAGATTGTACAGTTAAATGTATCATTCTAATGTAGGTCATCTCCAATGAGAGAACTCACGGAGAGAAAAACTTATGCACCTTGACATCTGATGACAACATCTTTGTTGGTAATGTCACCTTAATGTGTTCACTGAATGCCAAGTCCAAACAAGACCTCTGGATTGGAAAAATTGAAGTCTACATACTGGACATCACTCGTCAGTACTAACAGTGGACAGTAACTCGCTTATTTTTTAGAAACAATAAACCGAAATAGTAATCGTACAGTAAAATGCCTTTACTTTAATTTATAAGTCAACACTGGTTGTGATACCAGAAAAATCAAAGTTATATTATAACGAAGTATACATTCATAAAAGTTTAAATAAAGTACAAGTTCCATTCCAATAGATCAAAAGTGAATTTCCACTTATACTTTGATAATAGTTATGAATCTATTTTCATCGAATTTTTGTTTTAGACTTTTTCTAAACAAAAAAACAATGATGAACTAATCTTAGTCCCTGTCGTAAAGCTTGGTGTAAAGTCGAATATTTGTAATTATTAACTACCCTATTTGTCTGAGAGGTATAGCGCTTGGCTTCTGAACCAGGCGTCCCGGGTTCAAATCATGGTGAAGAATAGGATTTTGAGTTTCGGGACATTTGGGCGCCTCTGAGTACATCCGGCTATAATGGATACTCTTTATTAGTCGGGGAAAAGTAAAGGCCGTTGTGCTGGCCACATGACACCCTCGTTAACCGTGGTCCACAGAAACAGATGACCTTTACATCATCTGCAAGATCTGAAAAGGCAACTTAAACTTTTTTTTTAACTCTACTTTCTCAACAATTGTCTAGGCGTCCCTCAATTTCAGCCGAGACCAAACGGTTTAGGAAGGCCTAAACACAAATCTGCAAGGTAGCCTCCTGTGGGCAGATTAGACCAATAACTCTTTTATTTTTTTTTTCTTTATCAGATCGCATAATGGCATCTGTCATTGTGCAGAGGTACACACTTCTGGTCAATCACTCAGACATTGCCAGTCACATATCATTTCAAATTGGATTACGTCTGCATTCCTTCATTCATCCGTAACAGTTTCTAAATGACTTTTTGTTAGTGATAAGTGGGAAGACCTAATAGTGTTTCCATTAGAAAGCTTAATGTCCATTGGATAGATACAAAAAATAGAAATTTCTTTTAAGCCATAAAGATCTTTTAAACAGACAAAACAAAATGTCCATTTTCGTGTTCCATCGGTTTATTTATTTTCTTAACAGGTAAACATTGCTCAAAAAAAGGAAAGAATTACCAATTAAAAAAAAATAATAAAAAAAATATTTATGATATGTCGCTTTTATTGCTATCCCCTTGTATTCTCATTAATTCCAATAAGGACTTTAAAAAAAAATACAACTCATTAATTGACTTGGTTTACAAGAAATGAAAAGACATTTTTTTTGCCATGTTTGTAAGGCTACTTTGTCTTTTGGTCTTTCTCTTGTAGGATAGCTTTCTTGTCACGTGGTAAACGCTTTGGACTATGGTCTCGATAGTCTCGGGTTGGAGCCCTTCTTCTACCGCCCCTTTTTCTGCTGAAGGTTTGGGTTATGATGTCTAAATGATTCAATTCTGAAGGAACATCTGTATCATGTAAAAAAAAAACAACTACACTACCGCTAACGTCGAGAAACCTGTTTGGAAAACAAACAAAAAAGTTCAATAGGGAATGTGCAATGATTAGAAAAAATAACATTTTTGAATTTCTAATGAATGAAACTAATTTAAGATAAAATACCTTAAGGCTCTCCTTTCAGCTGATGCAGTTTGCAAAGAAGAGAAAGATAACTTCATTGGAAGTCAAATTACCTGGTTTACAACTATCGCAGATACACAAAGACACAAAGTGGATGAACAGCAATGCCCTTATAATACTGAAGGTAATATTTTCAGTAAACTAGTAGGTCTAGTTGTGAAGTTAGGTCTAGTTGTGAAGTTAGGTCTAGTTGTG
>JADKLZ010000728.1:16118960-16130692 GCA_021533235.1 Biomphalaria straminea | reverse complement strand
GTCTAGTTGTGAAGTTAGGTCTAGTTGTGAAGTTAGGTCTAGTTGTGTATTTCAAAAGGTTAATATACACCAGGAAAAAAATTTACCGTTTACTTTGGTATATGGGCTTTAAATATTTGGATTGATATTATAATATAACGGTTCTTAATGACGAACTGTTTTACTATCTATTCAAAAGTTAAGGTCATGTGACTATGAGGCACGATTCCCACTTTGTCCTTTAGTCATTTAGTCATGTGACTATGAGCCACGATAGTCAGAAAGAGAAAGGCACCTCTCTTGTTACATATGTCAGGACAATTTTTACACTATTAGTTCGTTAGGCATAATGTCCTTACTCCATACCAACATAGCTTTAGGAAATATAGATTATGTGAAACACAACTAATAGAACTTATTATTGATTTTTCAATAGGCTTAGACAACAGAGAGCAAATAGATTATATCTTAATAGATTTTTCTAAAGCTTTTGACAAAGTTCACCACCCTAGTTTGCTAAAAAAAAAATTAAATATTTTGGCATTGATGGTCCACTGCATCAGTGAATTAAAGATTTTCTGATAGGAAGAGAACAAACTGTAATAATAAATGGCTCTAAATCAACACCAATAACAGTAAACTCAAGCGTACCTCAATGAACAGTCTTAGGACCACTACTATTTTTAATTTACTTAAACGATTTACCAAATTGCATTAGTTCAGGAACAAAAGTCAGATTATTCGCAGACGATTGCATAATATATAGAACAATAAAAACAACACAAGATACAGAAATTTTACAAAGAGAATTAGATGAAATACAGAAATGGGAATCAAATTGGAGCATGTCTATCCACCCAGAAAAAAATCAGTTTTTAAGAGTAACAAAAAACTATAACAAATTAATTCCACTTATTTTATTCATGGTAAACCAGTAAAACACACTAGAAACGCAAAATACCTAGGTCATGGGATCCCCATATTGATGAAGCTATCAAAAAAATTCAAACAAAAAATTAGTGCTTATTAAAAGAAATTTCTATAAATCAAATAAGAACATTTAACCTTGGTTAGGCCAATAATAGAATATGCATCCTCTGTTTGGGACCCCTTAACTCAAGAAAACATTAAGAAACTGGAATAGACACAAAATAGAGGAGTGAGATTCAAAACAAATCAATATTTACATTTGACTAGAGTAACACCTTTAGTAAAATGACTAAATTTAGAAAGCCTTCAGGACAGAAGACTTAAAAGTAAAGTAGCAATTATACATAAAACACTGAACAATAATCTTCAAATTCAAAAACAAAATGTAATAAAATACTCAGAAAGACACAAAGAAAAAGGCACATTCCTCGTCTCATATGCTAGGACAAATTTGTACAAAAGCTCCTTCTGCCCTATCGCTATTAGAGCATGGAATGGATTGCCTGAGCTAGCCAGGAAAACCAGTGACTTGGCAGAATTTAAGTCATTGGTTAATACGCATGACTGAA
Source organism: Biomphalaria straminea (assembly GCA_021533235.1). Classification (NCBI taxonomy): domain Eukaryota; kingdom Metazoa; phylum Mollusca; class Gastropoda; family Planorbidae; genus Biomphalaria; species Biomphalaria straminea. The sequence goes on along the minus strand of JADKLZ010000728.1, from coordinate 16,129,214 downwards.
TGCATGACGCGTAGGACGTAATCATCTTCTTTTTTGAAGTAACGTCTGTATTGTTTAAGATAATATAAGACACATAATTATTATCGTTTCTTGTTCCATATGATAGAACACATTTGTAGAAATACTCCTTATTCCCTAGTGGTATTAGAACATGGAATGGGCTGCCTGAGTCAGCCTTATGCAGATGTCCAAATGGTTCGAGACTTCGTCCCTTTAATGAACCATGTGACCAGAGAAAGGCTTTTATCTCATGGCCAGGATGAGAGATTGGCTCTTCATCGACCTCTCTGTCTGGAGACCCCCTGCAACTAGGTGATCAAATAATCACACCCGTTTAGTCGTAGGACACGGCTCCTTGAGCCTGCACGAGTGCCCCCTCCCGTGCGAGACCGGAGGCCGAGCCCACGGGGGGGGCCCTCCATATGCCTATGCTGTCCCACCGAACCCGTGCGAGGGTCCATCACCACCCGTATGGCCCCCGTTAGGGAACGGATCGATGGGGGTTTCGGACTGGTTAGCGAGCCTTTCTTACATCCCTACCACGTGTAATGTACCCTCTCACGAGGATACGTGTGGTAGCTCACTGAGAGCTATGTGTGCTACCATTCTTTGCCTATCCACTTCCCTAGATGGACGTTTCCACGGAGGCGCCACGCTGAGGCGACGGTAGCCGATATCCTCCGCCTGAGTCAGCCAGGAAAACCAATAACTTAGCAGAGATAAAGTCATCGATTAAGATGCATGACTAGATTGACCTATGTAAACTCGTAAAACGTAATCCTCTTCTTTTTGAAAGTAACGTCTGTATTTTTTAAAGATTAGTTAAGATAGATTCCCACTTAGTCATGTAGTCTAGTGACTATGAAGCACGATTCACACTTAATCATTAAGTCACAAGACCCATAAAGGGATCATTTTCAGTGGGTAACTCATCAGGGTCACAATAACTTATTTGTTCTGGTCATGTGTTGGTCATGTTAATATAGCTCCATATAGACACGATGGATAGTTTAGCAGCAAACAATAAGTCTCAATAACACTAATGAATGAGCGACTTGTTTTTGTTCATTTAAAAATTCCACATCACCTGTAATATTTAAAAGAAGCTATTAAAGCTTATTCACCCTAGTCTACACTTTGTCTATGAAGTTATCTATATTAGTAGGCTATCTACAGTGAGGAGGAGTGGTGGCTGAGGGGTAAATCACTTGGCTTATGAACAGGGGGGTCCTGGGTTCGAGTCCTTGTGAAGGCTGGCATTTTTATTTTCGGGATCCTTGGACACCTCTGAGTCCACCCAGCTCTAATGGGTACCTGACATTAGTTGGGGAAAGTAAAGGCGGTTGGTCGTTGTGCTGGCCACATGACACCCTCGTTAACCGTAGGCCATAGAATCCGATGACCTTAACATCATCTGCGTTATATACCACAAGGCCTGAAAGGGGAACTTCTATTATCTACAGTGCTAAAAAGTGCTAAAATTGCAAAAAAAACAAACATTTTTAAACCGAATAGTATAAAATTCTTGATGTATGGTTTTGTCTCTTTATATGAAAAATCTCCAATAATTTCCCAGGTCGAGCCTTGCGAAATTGTATTGCAGATATTGATTCTCCAACTGGTGGATTGTGGACTAGACCAGATCTCTCTCAGTGTTTACACGTTGAAATGAGAGATATAGCTCAACAAATCAAGTCTGCTATTTCGAAGAGGTAGTTTTGATATATTTGCATGAATACACGTGGAATTATGGACGCTATATTTTCTAAAATGATCAATTTTACATATACCACATCGACATGAAAATGTTAAAGAAAATTTAAAAGAGAGAGAGAGAGATACAGATACAGTTGTTATTATTTTGTATAGTATCTAGAAAGGAAAATAAATGCTATTTATTGAAAGATACGGCTGTATATGTGGAGCTATTCTCATTATTACATTTTGCACAAGTTTTTTCTCCCATTTTTTTAGCGGCCCCCGTAAGGGGAAAAAGCCGCTATTAGGTTTGTGCAAAATGTCCGTCTGTCCGTCTGTCCGTCTGTCACACTCAGGGCGCCGAAACTAGAAGAGATACGAAACATATTTTTTCACCATTAAATGCGGCTTGAAAAGTTTAGGTGCAACGGCTACTTTTAGTTTTCTAAAAGCAAACCGTTTAATTTATAAAAATTATTATGTAAGCGATTTTTTAATAATAAAACACCAATTGTGAAGCAATTACGTAAATCTAAGGGAGGAAATGTTACTATATGAAATGCTCTTGGCATGTAGATATCACGCACATTTTTTAAAATGAATTTATGTCTGTCTGTCCGTCTGTCCGTCTGTCAGACTCATAGCGCCAAAACTAGAAGAGATACGAAAAATATTTTTTCACCATTAAATGCGGCTTGAAAAGTTTAGGTGCAATGGCTACTTTTAGTTTTCTAAACGCAAACCGTTTAATTTATAAAATTTATTATGCAAGCGATTTTTTAATAACAAAACACCAATTCTAAAACAATTACGTAAATGTAAGGGAGGAAATGTTACTATAAGAAATGCTCTAGACATGTAGATGTCACGCACATTTTTTAAAATGAACTTTTAGCAGCGACTTTCGTGTACTAGCGTAAAGACAGGAAATGACATGATTCTAAACTAATTTCTTAAATTTAAAAAAAAATCAGATTTTTTTAAATAAAATTGTATAATGCCCCCATTAAAATGAAACTAACATATTTTTGTGCGTTTTGCCTGTTGGTTGGTCTGTCCGTCACGGTTAGAAAAAAACACTAAAGGCTTTTGAAAATATGATTTAACCTTTAGTGTTCTTTCAGAAATATTGCGATAGTTTAAGGATGGGAGCATACAGGAATTGAGCCAGGGACTTAGAAGGAACATCCGAAACATCTTGCAAATAGGCGGATCTGACAGGGATCCGACTCCGACGGGGGCCGCCTCAGAGTTTGTGTATCACACAAACTCTCTTTGTAATCTTGTTTATTTTTGGATCAAGTTTAAATTTTGCCTAATTATCACGAATTAATAAAAAAAAAATCAACCAAATAGTTAATCAAATAAAATAATTGAGTTTCTTTTATACAAAGTGAACTTTTCCCTGCAGTGTTGATGTATATGACAGTGATTCTGCTGTTCTTTTCCTTAAATAAGCTTGGTTTTAAAAAAAAAACGTTTTTTAATTAAATCTTTTGCTTTTTTACCTATTCATTTCAGTGACAACCAACAAAGTATTGTGGATGTTATGAATCTTTTAAGAAACTTTACCAGCCCTGATGCAGAAGATAAGAACGAGACTTTTCCTTTGTATCCCGGCGACCTTCTGGAAGCTGCCAAACAGCTGACTCTGCTCAGCGACGCTATTTTGAACATAAGTTCGATACAGTCCAATTTAGCAAAGAAATTAATTGAGGTTACTCTATTTTCTTTACTACGATGTCAAAGAGAAGTTTGATCTATATAATTACCTTTCGTTTTTAATGTTACCTAGAAGAATGTGTAGAGAGTATTGTAGCGAATATTTTGTTAGCTTAACTCAGATCTGAGGTAGTTTTTTTTTTTTTCGTTTACTTTAGACAAAAACAGGATTTACAATTTAAGTTAGGGTTATTTTTAGGCTAGGTTACATTTTTTAAGAATTAAAAAGATTAATGTTAAGCGAAATTTCTCAATCACCCTAACCCTAACCATGTCTGTTCAATTATCTTTATCATCATTCCGCCTATTTGATTGCAAACTCTTCTTGAGCTTAACGTGGGTGGAAACTATGTGAAAACTGGGTGGATATTTAAAAAACGGCTCTTATTTTCTAGAAATTTCACAGTTTTATGCATGTCTTAAAAAATAAAATAATAACTTTATTCACCACTCACTGAAAACTCTGGTTTGACCGTTCTAATTGTTCAAATTGATCTTAAAATACAATTTTGACAGTCTCTTTAATTTATTTTGCAATTGATTCAATTGTTTCTTGAAAAGACAGACGTACATGCGCTTCCGTTATGTCGAAATAATATATGGTTCTGTTGCCTACGGTTAACGAGGGTGTCGTTTTGCCAGCACAACGACCAACCGCCTTTACTTTTTCTCAACTAATGTCAGCTTCCCGTTAGAGCTGGGTGGACTCAGAGGCGCTCAATTATCCCGAAATGAAGAATTTCTGTCTTTGACAGGATTCAAACCCCGGTTCAGAAGCTAAGCGCTTTAACGCTCAGACGTCGCGCCTCCTCTGTAGAGATCATTAGCTGGAATTTAAATGGAAAAGATTGATTTTGCAAAACGTAATGGAAAATAATTTGAAGCTACCATCGGCTTCAAAAAGGAGGAATTTATTAGGGACCTGCGAATCAGGATTTTTTTTTCGAATCGAATATCGAATCGAATATCAGAAAATATTCGAATTTCGAATCGAATTCGAATCGAATATTCTTGAAAAAACTTGACAACCAACAAGTGTAAAATAAAACTTCAAATTCAAAGTTTTTATTATATTATATTTATTTAATACTGAAACACAATAAGTTAGCAATAATAAAATTTGCAAAGCAGGCCTTTAAAAAAGTAGATCTTTATTTATTTTGGCCGAAATCAAAGTTTCAGCATTATTTTCCGTGAGATTGTGACGATGGTCAGTAATAATTTGTCCTCCAAGTGAATTAACTCTTTCTGAAGAACAATTTGTAGCCTGAATCGCCTGAGTCTGGCCAAAAGTGGAAAAACATTAATACTTTCTTTCCAAAACTGAAGAGGATCACTGTTTCGATCTACAACTGCTTGCTTTGAATACAAACTGACTTGATCCTTAATTTGCTCAGAAGTGGTGGAAATTTTGTTGATTCTGGTATCTCCTTGAGCATCATGCACTTTCTTGAACATTGAATCCATAAGGCTTCCTCTATTCCTGTCTTGATTAAGACTTTCACGTGGCAATTCATCAGAATTTTTTCCAATTTTGCTTTTTTGGAAAATATTCGAAGATTCGAAAATTTAAAAATAATTTCGAATCGAATTCGAATATTCTTTTTATATTCGAATTCGAATCGAATATCGAATATTCGCAGGTCCCTAGAATTTATTTTACTTAAATTGTCAAAGATTTATAGGAATCAATGGTATACAAAGAAACAAACTTTAATAAACAAAATATTTCAGAGTAAATGTGAACATTGATCTTTTTTTTCAATGTCCTAGGTTTTTATTTTAAAAAAATGTATTCACTTTATATATTTCTTTCACTGATTTACCAGCTTTTTATCGAAACTGAAGACAATATTTTAGATCCGAAAGCGTTGAACATCCTACAGAATGCTCAATCTGTGAGTTTCATTTTCATTTGAATGTAGAGAAGAATACTTTAATTTTTAAATATATTCTTACAAAGCTAATCTCTACTCGTTTGTCTGTCTGGCCAACAGTTAGTACACGTTATTTCTCCCACACCATATTTTGGATCAAGCGGAAATTTTTCACAATTATCTTTTACCTGACAACACAAGAGTAAATTTAAAAAAAAAAAAACGAATTATTTAATTAACTAAATTACTGTGGTACTAAAAACTAATACCCCATTCTTCTCCCCCTTCCCTCCAGACAAATGATAGGATCAGAGCCTACTGAGCACACTAAAAGCATAAAACTGCGAGATACAAAAACAATTGGTCAAAAAATATTTCTAATCTCACAGATTTATTATTATTAGTCTAGGAGTCAAGATCTATTACAAACTTAAATAACATGAATGATCCAAACTATTTGTTAAACACTAACATATATTCTTTTGTATTTTGCTTATTTTCGATATAATATTAAAAGGAAACTGCTAGTGATAAATTAGATACAAATAATTGACATTATTCAATGTCGGTTATATTGTGCTAATAAAATCTTCAAACTGCTATCATAATTGTAACTACAAGTGTTATATTTTTTACCAATCTCTACTGAGTCACCTTCGAATGTCTTTCTGGTCCAATTCTTCTACACGTGTTTTTAACCATTTCCTTTTCTCGGATCAAGTCTTATTCAACGCCAATTACAACATATAAATAAAAAAAAATTAAACAATTATCTAATGAATAAGTCGTTATTAATGCATAAAGTGTAATTAGCTTAGGGGAGATAAAGCTTGTGTACAGAATTAGGTCGTTCGCTTATAGTTTTAAACGAACTCTAAATCTTCCTTTTTCATATAAGTACTTGAATATAATAATAATAATAATGTTTTACATATAAAGCTACTTTCCTGCTATTAGCATGCTCAGGGCGCTATGGTTCAATCTCATTTGTGCACCAGTGGGGGAAGAGAGTATCTGGGAAAATGTTATTCCGTGCTGCCTTTATGCGCTCAGTAGACACAACTTTGCTCGAGTCGGTTGTCGAACCTGGAGCCAAGCCAAGTTGAAGCGAACCTTATCATGGAGGATGAAGCTCAAATTCAGACTTCAGCATGTTTCTTTACATCCTGGGCATGAAAGCTAAACAAAAAGAATTAATACAAATATTTCCAATCGCCCAAATGTATTACGTAATATTAGGTTGATTGCATAATTGATTCCACTTACTCTGTTTTGTCTGGTATAAAATGTAAACCAATTTTGTCAAGTACTTATTGGTAGCTAATTATCTTGTTTGATATCTATTAATGCTAATAGCTTGTATATTCTTGAATGATATAGTTGTAATTGCTGAGTTCTTCCATTAGATAAGCTTTTTTAAAAAAAAAAAAGAAAAGGATTTTACAAATATTTTCTTGTTTATATTTAAATTGTTATATTGCTATCTAAAACATACTTTCTTAAGTCTTTCTTTTGAATACTCTAGAAACTAGTGAAATCTATGGTGAGTGAAACTATCATCTCAACTGAAGACTTTCTGGTTAACATGTTCAGAAAGCTCAATTTTACATCATTGGCAGAACTGGAACGTTCACAGTTAAATATCAGTGCTAGAAACATAGGTACATTTAATAAACACATTTTAAAATGTGTTCTATATATTGAGAAAGTGTGAACTTATTACTTATCTTAAAGCGCATTACATTTGTATTGTGAAAGCCTTGTCAGAAATTAAAGAAAGGATTGGATAAAGAAGTCAAGGCTAATTTATAACAGAATAGTTTTTATTATAAAATGTTATCCATTATACGTTATCTAGTTACTTTATATAGCAGTTAATATAAAAGAATTGACTATTGAGATTTTTTAGAGGTCCACAAATCTATTGCTAGCTAAAACACAGGCGTTAACTTGAACTCCTAATTCTCCTTACAGATATCAATATTAAACAGTTTAACTCTAACCTAAACTTACTACATACGACTGGGTCAGGGTCACTTCTGCTACCTTTCTCCGCGTTTCAAGGACGAAAGACTGCAAGAGGTACATACCTGACGTTTTAATTTGTAATTTATTCTTTGTTTTATTAATTTGATGCCTTTTAGATTTATTAATGCTTCAAATATTTTTAAAGAGAAAGGAACCAGAAGAAAAAACTAGAATGATGAACAGAATTCGTTCAGACTATTGTTACATAGGTCAGAGTTTCTCTAGGAAAGAATTTCAGTGAATCATTTCAGACATGATACGAAGACGAATAGCCAGCATTGAGTTGAGATGTTACTAAAATTAGAATTCAATTCTTTTTTTAGTTGGCAAAAGTGACATTGAGCGTCCTCAACATTGTTTAGGTCATCGTGACAATCTCCAATAAAGAAAAATAGACTATAAACAATTAGTCATCTGTGATTTGATATATTTGGTTCCACTAGTATCGAGTTTATTATATTTTTTGAAAATAAGAACACTAAATGTTTAAATAACACATTGCTGAAAAAAAACCTGCATGTCAGTTATAACCCAAAAATAAACAACGCTATATAAACACGTAGGTGTTCATTATGTTTTGTCTTGTTTTTTAAGAAACATCGTAAAAGATGAAAATTGTTCTCTCTCTCTCTCTCTCTCTGTTCTATAGAAAGCTATTGGAAAAATGAAAATGAAAAATGTTGCATTAACTCTGTTACTTTTTGTTACCACAGGTGATTGGCCGTATGTCTATTTTGCAAGGTTTTCGTCGGTCCATCAACATTTCACATTAGAAGAACGCAGATATCACAAGTAAGTAGGAAATAAGCAAGAAGTGTTATGTATACAAATATCAGTCACTTTTGTTTTACTATATAAAATAATATTAACACATTTAACATACAAAAATTAGGCCAAACATTTAATGTAGTGTACAATGCAAACTGTTACAGAGTCCCTGAACCAACAAGAATAATCATCAGTGATGTGCTCTCAGCTCAATTCATTGATGATATTGGTCTGAGGATGGACAACTTTCTAGACCCGGTCATTATAACATTTCTATTAAAAGTAAGGATGCAAATATTTGATCAAGTTAGATATAGAAAGTTGGCATACATCCAACTAAAAATGTCATCTGACACTGGGCACATACACACAGTTCATAACACACAGGTTATTAGGTATACTAATTAGTCGACTATGTAAAATGACTTTTAGAAATTTGTAATCGACAAAGGACAGCAAACCAGTAAATATTAAGTGCCTTGTTCAACTCTTGGTAGGCTATTTTATGGGTGGACCTGACGAAATCTAAAAATTAGTTTTGTTTTTTTTAAAGAAAGAATCAATGGTAGGGTCTATTTATAATAATTTCGTTTTCCTCAGGAAAACTTCAATGATTCAAAATATATTCGCTGTGTTTTCATGAACAGAATTGCCAAGTAAGCCTTATGTTGTGTTGATCAAGTTATTGCTGCAGAAAGTAATAATAATAATAATAATAAAAATAATATCAGAGCCATCTTCAATGCTGATAGAACTCACTGAAGGTAGAACATCTCTCCTCTCCAAAAAAAGGTGACCCAAATCAACCATCAAACTATCGCCCTATCACTTGTCTGTCTGTTGTGTATAAATTATTAACTTCACTATTAAGAAATAAAATGTATAAATATTGCTCTGTCCATAAGCTACTCGCAGAGGAACAACAAGGTTGCATTGAAGAGTCGATGGGCTGTAAATTACAGCTAACTATTGAAGGTATTTTATTGCACCAAGCTTATAGAAGAAAAAGAAACTTGCACATGTACTACATCGACTACAAAAAAGCATTCGATTCAGTTCCGCATGATTGGCTGTTGAAAACCCTGGAAATTCACAGAATAAACCCAAGAATAAAACAATTACTGAAAGTCTGGAAGATAGGTCTACACCTCAATCGCCATAATCTAGGCTCGGTGCACATTAGAAGAGGTATATACCAAGGTGACTCACTATCGCCGCTCTGGTTCTGCCTAGCTATTAATCCACTATCTAAATTACTCCATAGCACTACAAACGGCTTTAGGGTTGATACTAAATGTACAAAATGTGTGTCTCACCTGTTACACATGGATGATTTAAAGCTATATGCTGAGAACGAGCAAAAGTTGCACACCTTAATCAAAATAGTAAAACACTTTAGTGACGATATCTGCATGTCTTTTGGCTTGGATAAGTGCGGTATAATAAGCGTAAAAAAGGGCAAGGCAGCCAACACTAACATTGCATTGGAAGGGATAGAGGAACTTGACTCTGCTTCTTTTAATAAATATCTTGGGATAAATCAGAATGCCAAGATAAACCATAAAAATTTAAAAGAGGACTTTCTTGGTAAATACAAGCAAAGAGTTAATAAAATTCTCAACACAAAACTGTCTGGTGGTAAACTCATCACTGCAATAAATAGATAGGCCATCCCAGTGCTCCTAGATACTCTATTTATCATCAAATGGACTGACACCGACCTACATGACATTGACAGGCTCACGAGGAAATTATTAACCAAATTTCGATGTTTACACCCCAAGTCCTCCACTATAAGGTTGTAGGTTGCCCAGGAAAGATGGAGGCCGTGGATTGCAGAACATCTTCAAACTGTGTAAGACGCAAGTATCAAAAATACGCTCAAAACTGCACGCCTCCAGAAACGAACTAGTTTCCTTCTTACGCAAATACGACTCCGATGCGACCCCTCTGAACCTACACACTGTTGATCTTAATGTCGGTCTGGACGACGCAGGGCATGAGATTCGTTAATAGGAAGAAAAAACACTCCATGTAAAATTCCCAGCTTTATTACATGGTGACAACATCGACAAGACTGCTTCCTTAGCATGGCTCAAAGCAGGTCATCTCTTCCCTGAAACTGAAGGCTTTGTTACAGCAATACAGGACAGAGTAATTA
>JADKLZ010000728.1:16090278-16104256 GCA_021533235.1 Biomphalaria straminea | reverse complement strand
TCAATGTCCATCAAGGAACCTAACAATTTCTTCCTTTAGATTCCATATTGATCTAATGATTGGCCAGTGAATACAACTGTGTTACCATACATCAGAATGTTTTATTTCCAAATCTTCACATGTATACTTTTCGGAACTGCCAGTCGGGACCGGCCTTGGCTAATTGGAGGCCATAGACGAAGTGAATTTGGTGGCCCCGAATAAAATAAGAATATACCAAATAAAGGAAAAAACTAAAATTTTGCAATTTATTAAAGACCTAGTGTACTTCGAACAATAATATTGAGTACAAGCTTCACTATTCCTTATCTGTGATTTTAAGCTATGGTTCCAGTAGCCCTTTAACAACTATGGACCTTAGCAGCTGCATAATTTGACTACACCTAGGGACGGCCTTTAACATAGTAGTAATAATGGAATTATGAATTACAAAATTGTACTTAAATGTAGCATTGTATAAACTATCCAGTTACTAGTTTATGGTTGGGATATTTTCTTTATTTTATTAAAAAGATTGTTTTTCTCAGGTTTTTCTCAGTCAAAGCCCCATCATTTGTTACCCTTGTACAAGCCCACCCAACTCTTTCAACACAGTTCTCCAAAGCATTGAATAAATACTGTTGTTTACTGAATTTATATAGTATTGCTATTAAATATAATATTCGTTTTTTCTTTAATAAAACCCTCTAGAAAGACATTTAGAGACAATGTTTCTTTAGCCTATTCATTACAAGTGATAAGAAGCAAAAGTTTCAATAATTTCTATAGATATTTATAATGATTTATTTAGGCTTTCGCGGGCCGCATAAAACACTTCGGTGGGCCGCATGTGGCCCGCGGGCCGTAGGTTGCCCACCCCTGTTGTACACGTTTTTTTTCCCACAGCCATTCTCGGATCAAGTTGAAACTTTAAACAATGATTTATCTTACTTAACAAAACAAGAATCACTAACAAAAATTAAACAATTAGTGACGTAATTATTTGTAAATAATTATTTTGTTTGAGATCAAAAAAGGGAAATAGCGTCTACATTCTTGACTGATATTGTTGTAAGTGCGAGTTATTTCCCTTAGATTAGATAAGTTTTGTTTTATAAGGATTTTTTAAATAATTTGCTTGATATGAATAATAAAGTTGAGTCTTTAAAGTTCTTACCGATTCATGAACACGTGACAAGCTGACCGAGAGGGCAACAGCGATGGACAAGTTAGTGCCCAACCAAAACACGTAGAGGGCAAAGCTGAGAGGGTCCAGTGACCTGAAGATCAGATCGTAGAGAATGAAGCAGCTCCCAATGATGGTGGCCATATACGTGAACGTCAGGTACCACTTCAAGAAGAGATTGTAAGTGCCAAGAATATCACACAGTTTCATGTGACGAGTACGAAGATGTTTGAACATCACTGGGATATTACCACCAGAGGTTTCAATCTGTACAAACAAAAACATCACGTTTTACATTGAAATCTACATGGAAAATTAAATTTACATTTTAAAACAAATGTTACAATAAAAATTTCTGTTTTTTTAGTGGCCCCCGTAAGGGGAAAAGCCGCTATTAGGTTTGTGCAAAATGTCCGTCTCTCCGTCTGTCACACTCAGGGCGCCAAAACTAGAAGAGATACGAAAAATATTTTTTCACCATTAAATGCAGCTTGAAAAGTTTAGGTGCAACGGCTACTTTTAGTTTTCTAAAAGCAAACCGTTTAATTTATAAAATTAATTATGCAAGCGATTTTTTAATAATAAAGCACCAATTATAAAACAATTACGTAAATGTAAGGGAGGAAATGTTACTATAAAAGATGCTCTTGACAAGTAGATATCACGCACATTTTTTTAAAATGAACTTTTAGCAGCGACTTACGTGTACTAGCGTAAAGGCCGGCAATGACATGATTCTAAACTAATTTCTTAAACATTTAAAAAAAAAAGTTTAGTGCCCCGTATTAGAATGAAAAAAGCATATTTTTTATGCGTTTTGTCTGTTGGTTGGTCTGTCCGTCACGGTTAGATAAAAAGGAAACACTAAAGGCTTTTGAAAATATGATTTAACCTTTACTGTTCTTTTAGAAATATTTCGATAGTTTAAGGATGAGAGCATACAGGAATTGAGCCAGGGACCAACGATAAATCCGAACTAAAGTCTAGTGTGCAAACATCAAGATAAGGCAGGTTTATACCCTGCTCGCCATCCTCCGTCGTCCAGCAAGAACTTAATTCTTTTCAACTTAGAAGGAACATCCGAAACATCTTGCGAATAGGTGGATCTGACAGGGATCCGACTCCGACGGGGTCCGCCTCTGAGTTTGTGTATCACACAAACTCTCTTTGTAATCATGTTTTTTTTAGTTTTAATTTTTTCCACATGAAATTGAAAGAGGATTTACTAGCGAATTGCCAACAGAGATAGTGTCAAAGCTCTTTTACTTCTCTGTACTTAGGGTACTTCAGTGCTGATTACTAACTGTACTCAAGTACTAGGCAATACCGTAACGACACATATGACGACAAAATAAGGATTCTCAAACATATATAAAGTTCTGATAGAATATAGATATAGATTAGTATAATACAGGCTCCGTTCTGCTAAATGAAATATCCAACATGCATTAAAATATAATAGATCAGTATCCCGTAGACTGCATAATAACTACACTCTTCAACTCTAAAAAATAACCAAAGTCCAACTGTCCTGGACTAGGAACAAAACCACTCTGTCCTATTTAGTTTATTGTCAGTTACATTCCATTCACAAAAACATTTCACCAAAATAAAACAATCCAAAACAAAAACAGTTTTGAAGTCAACAACCTGAATTCCCCCCCTTCTACTCAACAGTTAACAGGAGACCCAGGCTGACCAGAACTTAGTCCTGACAATAGGATTACCTGTATTTACCGATTGAAACTAATTGGTTTATCAATTAGTTTGAATAAATTAATCTGTTATACGGAAAATTTACTATATCGGCGGCTGTCAATCGCTGACAACAATGACGCACAGTTGCTCCCCAACAAATAAGCTAAAAATTAACATTAACCATAGAGACTAATAAATTATTTTTTTTAAGTACTTGAAAAGTCTTCCTAGAGCAAACAGAGCAGGGAAACCTTCTCCCTGAACCATTTTCCCAACAAAAGAGATAGGACCATTACCATAGCGCGATGAACATGTTATACGTATGAAAGTTTCGCTAAAAAGTTCCATTTAAGGTAAAGGTCAACCAAAACTACCATTAAGATAACAAAATACATAAAATGACTAGAAAAGTTCTGATAAACCAAACTGTTAATCCTTTTTGGACAAGAAACCTACATGATAGCGCAAGTATATGGTTCTATTTTGAGTCATTAACAATTTATTACCTGATTGATTAAAAAAACAACAACATTGATGCAATTTTACAACAGATTAACGTATCAATGTAAAAGTTGAGTTCTTGCAACTAGATCATACATTAAATAGCTCAGCGCTATGATATTTATTTCTTTAGAAGATTGTTCAGTGATATTTAAATTGAAAAAAAAAAAATGAACATACAAATTTAACTTTTACTCACCTAACTGACGATGCCAACGTTGATTTTACCCCATTAAATTAACTCTTTCTCTCATAAGTGACGATGCCATCGTTGATTTGACCCCATTAAACTATTTTTTTTATATTTAAAATGTTACATTTTATTGATTAGCAAGAGCAAGCATTCCCATATAATTCGATACCATTTATAACATTTTCTGATAACAAACAAAAAAGATATTGAAGTTTAATCGTAACAGGATAGTGAAATACTAATGAATAATTCTATCGGAACAAGGAAAATAATTATGGAGAGAAAGAGTTAATTTTTTTTTTTTTTGGGTTTTATAAACTTTAACTTGTGTTATATAAAAAGAGCATGCATTCTTCTATAAGTATATACCTAATTTAACATTTCTTGATTACATACAAAAAAGTTATCGAAGTTTAATCCTAACAGGGGAGTGAAACACAAATTAGCAAAATTAATAATTCTATCGGAACATGAAAAATAATTACGGAGACAAAAGTGTCGACCAAAACTTACATGCCTCTCAAGTGTCTTTGAGAATGTCTTAAAATGAGCCGTGAACAGATGTGCGGTACAGACAACAAATACAGTGGGAAACGTCCAGGCCGCAGTGTTGATGGCATGTACAAACAGTGCAACGACCAGAGTCCACGTGTTAATTGGTAGTGGATCTATCAGAATTTTTCGGAAAAACTCCTACAAGTCCCAGAAATAATAGAAAAAAAAATTAAAACAAACGTAGACATTTTAATTAATATATGTAATATATGTATTAATAAATGTAATTAGTGATATGTGATATCTAATTAATAAAAAAATTAAGACAAAATATTTTTTAATAACTAGTTTTCATTTCTCACAACACAACAGAAACTCAGATGTATGTACTGGTGCCCAATGAAAGTTAATTTTTTTTTTGGTGAAGTGTAAAAAAAAATCTTGTCGCTATGGTAAAGAAATGTCTATATGGCTAATGGTCAAGTTTCCAAACAACTGTTCTAGTAGAGCACTAGCAAGGTTTAAAACTCAGGGAAACGCCTAAAATTTTCCATCAATAGTTGTGAGGTTTCGACATTATAAACCCATAAGTAACATGTCATAAGATGTCAAAAAAGCATTCTACATAATCATATTTATATATAAAATATTTAATCGGGGATGAAATGACCGGGGGAATGAAGTGACAAGGGGATGAAGTGACCAGGGGATGAAGTGACCAGGGGATGAAGTGACCAGGGGATGAAATGAACAGGGGATGAAGTGAAAGGAATGAAATGAACAGGGGATAAAGTGACCAGGGAATGAAATGACCAGGGGATGAAATGAACAGGGGATGAAATGAACAGAGGATGAAGTGACCAGGGGATGAAGTGACCAGGGGATGAAACGACCAGGGGATGAAATGACCGGGGATGAAATTACCAGTCACCAGATTTAGAGTGTGTAGCTGTAGATTTTTGATGGGTTGCTGTAATTTAGAAGCTTCTAGCTGTATGTAAAGTTTCTAGCCGTATAATTAAAGTTCCAGGTGTATATATATATATATAATTTCTAGCTTAACTAAACTTTTAAAAAGGTTGTCAACTAAGCCGATATTTTTAGTTTTAGCTTTTGTGTGTAGGCAGACCTGCGTGTGTTTTCGTTACACACCTGAATAGGAATTCTGTCATAGAATATAATAGTCCCCACGCTGGCCACATTGAACAGAAAGTACGAGGATCCGATCACTACAAAAACTCGAATTGCTATTCGGCAATTGGGTGGCTGTAATCCCAGCTCTCTTGTGATTGGTTCACTGAATAGCTCCATCCATTGTCTGTAGAAGGCTCTTAGGAAAAAAAAAGAAAGAAAAAAAAATTGGAAGGAATGATGGAAGTTTTAAATTTTATATTGAAAACATAGTGGCCTAAAAATACAAAACCTTATATTGATCTCGCCAGAATGTTTCATTATTTATTATTCAATATTTTAATGGATACATTATTATAGCTTTTTTATATAGCGCTACCTTCATGCTTATAGCATGCTCAGAGCGCTTTGGTCCAATCTCATTTGTGGACCAGTGGGGGGAAGGGGGTATCTAGGAGTTGGTTTCCCGTGCTGCCTTTGGGCGCTCAGTAAACACAACTCTGCCCGAGTCGGGTGGCGAACCTCGAGCACCCTTCTAGGTAGCCAAGCAAGCCAAGCTCAAGCCGCACTTAGCCTCTCGACCACGCTTCCCACATTGTAATTCAAATTTCCTCATAGATAATAAAGATTATTATTATTATTATTTAGCACCACAGAATCATATTATCTGAGATTATTTTATTTTAAGTGCAAAATTATATTAATTTCGAGTCAGCATAAGACTTTCCTTCAATACCTTAAACTAATGGACAACTTTCTTTCGTTAGTAGAGAAGATCTGATACGAAGATCAACATACTTCAATCTTTAAAAAAAAAAATCAATTCTTCTTTATGTCGCGCGGGACCTATGAAAGTGCGGAGCCCACTGCGGCCGCATAGGTTGCAATGGCCTAAGACCGGCCCTGTGTTTATTGTATTTCATTATCACTTCATTCATTATTATTTCATTCTTGTCTTGTTATATTTAGAAGACGTTGTAAGATTTTTTGAAAAAAATAAGTTGTTGTTACCTAAAATGTTGCCTCTTCCAACAAGAGATAAAGAGACACAGAGTAGTGAGAAAGTTTTGCGTGTTCCAGTTAACCATAACGATTTTAAATGCAATGGTAGACGAACTCATGTCACTAACAGTCCACAAATGTTTGACCGTGTTGGCAAACACAATTAACAGAACGAGCACGCTGCAGCATTTTGTCATCAGACAAACCCAAAGACCATGTTTCCTCTCATGTAGATGAAGTTTTCCAAATGTCTCCACCACAGCATGTCCAGCTTCAGGAGTTCCACCACGTTCTCCTGGTTCCTCTGTAACGTCAGTGGATGACTCTGAAGCAGGATCCACTGTCCCCGAGTCGCACTCGTTGACCTCATGATAGAGGCCGAAAAGTTTAAGTATTAAGATGATTGGGGTCAGAGAATCTCGGATGTTGCAATGTCTCGGCAGGCTGATCTGATTGTTGGAAATGGGTCTGATCTTAAGAGCAGAGCGTTTCAACAATTTTCTGCCTTTCATTGTGCCCTAGTTACAATACTTATCATTTCTATCCAGATCATAATCGTTTTTTAAGTGCACTTCAATTATTGAAAGACAAACCTCATCGAATAGCTCTCAGTACAATCGTTGCTTCATTTAGTAGTCGTGAAATAATTCCATGAAACGTAACATCACAATAAAATATTGTCTCGTTAATAAATCTGTTAAAATACATCCATTATGAAATATGCAACGTAATGGTAGTTCCCATACACACTTAGCTGGCCTATCACATGAAAAAAAGAGTGTTACACAGGCCATTCATGAAAGAGTTAGCACAGGCTAGTTACGCTTCGCCTCACAACTTTATCAACATCTAAACTAAATAAATGACGCACTGCACAGTACCCTAGGCTCTGATCTATTCACACACACACACGGCTACTCAGCAGATTGGGAGTTTGAACAGACGAAAGATTGAATGGGTCATCGATCCGTGAAGCTATTACTTGATCTACATCTACTAATAGCCTGCAAATCACGAATGGAAACATTTGCATATTTGCTATAATAAGGATTGAAACAATAAGCAAACAATTGGCACGCAACAAAATATCTATTAAAATCAAATACAACTATTGACACGAGAGCCTATCAGACGCACTGGTGGTCTCATGAATGATAACACAATGATAAATGTATGATAATCATGTTTCGAAATTAGACCCCCCACACACACACACACTTGCTAAACCACCATCAAAAAAAGCCAATGGTGAAGTATTCGAAGTAGGTTATAATAAACTGTTCCTCAAAAATTCGTGCACAAAAGATTACACTAGTATCTACAAATAGAATCAAACTCATTTTCTTACAAACTAAATAAAATCGTTGTAATTTAAATTCTTCAATATAAAAAAAATCATCTCTCCAAAAACATTCCAATAAAAATGCGAAAAAAAAATTAGAACTAACACATACTTTTTGTGCCATTTAAATTCGGATTAACATTTTAAAGAGTTGTATGAATCAATATGAGAAATATTATGATATTGTGCTATAACTATTTGCAACAATTGCAGCATCCCGTTATGCAGTCGGACACGGACTGTCTGGCGGCGAGATTGTCAACATTAAAACTAGCCAAACTCATCGTGTTGACCCAACGGATCTGCGAAGAGAGAGAGAGAGAGAGAGAGAGGGAGACAGAGAGAAAGATAGAAAGAAAGAAAAGAGAGAGAGAGAGGAGATGTAAAGAGAATGAGAGAGAGAAATGAGAAAATAGAACGAGGGTGGAGTGTATACATTTATTGTTTCTGGTCCATTCTCATACACACGTGACTTGGTCAGGACGCATAAAATTCTGGATAAACTTTGATTGATTCGTAGCGAAAACTTTCATTATTTTAGTAAATATTCACGTGTTGCGAACCGTTCGACATAAAACATGAATACCCCAACACATAAGTAAGTCTTGTTTATACGCTTGTGCGTTGACAAAGTTTTACTCTTTATATTTTGAACCTTTTTTAATGAATTTTTCTGAAGATGAAAATTTGTTAGAAGCTACACAGTTGCTCAAAGTAAAAAAAATTCCTGAGATGATAGAAACTTAAAATATTAAACTGTTGAGACATCTACCAGCAAAGTCTTGGCGTAGAGATTTCACAAGACAAACAACTTTTGTTTTGGAAATAAAAGAAATGTGTATATGACAGGTATCTTTTGTCTTTATGATAAACTGTCCGCTACATGCACAGTACTTAGTAAGAAATACATTCATTAATTTGTAGCATGCCTAAAAATGTTGCAATGTAGAGAATCTAAAAGCCTGAATAGAGTTCCAGGTATGATATGTGACTCTTTATAGTATTCTGCTCTAGTATGTAGCTATATAGATATAACAGTTTTGGGATGGGGCATGCATAAGATTGACACCATGATTCTAGTTGAAAACTTCCATATAACATCATAACACATAACATAGATGAAAGTTAAAAAAAAAAGCTAATATAATTTCAAAACTAAAACCAATACAAAACACAATTCATGACATGTATTGGACTAACTCTAATGAAAATTAACACCAACGAGACTCTTCTCTGTTTGGAGTTTGGTAGAGGTATTCATACAGAATTGTGGCATCGTTGATTCCTGGCAATATTTAATAAGTTTCATTCTCGACAAATCACTTTCTCCTGAAGACATTTTTTTTCGGAAATTTTTAGAAAAGTATCAAATTAACTGATTGTGTGTTAGTAGAGGTAAAAATCCATATGTAATGAATATGAATCTAAAAATAAAATAATATTGATGCGTCCTTATCATTCACCTTTATTCCCTTCTCCTTCACTTATCCTTTGTCAGTTGGACCGTTGAGGTACCACGCATGATCTGTTGACCGTCTATCTCCATTCTTTTACCCTAGATAGAGCCTTTTTCAATGGCAGACGCGTCCTTTCTTTTTACGTTGTCTTCCCAACACTTTCTCTGTCAGCAACTTCTTCTTTTTTTCCTGATACTGTTCTCTGAAGGAAGGTTTTTGCAAGCCCTGAAGACCTTGTAATATGGCCATAGAGTTTTACTTTGCGTTTTTTTTTGTTTACAATACTTAGCAGATCATTATGTGGTTAATCACTGTAGTAACTCTGTCTCTAGTCTCTTCATTTGTGATTTGGTCTTTAAATACTCCTCTCTAGCTCTGCTGTCAGCGTCCAAGACTCGCAAGCAAGTAAGAATGTAGCCATGACAAGGGAAAGCAACAATTCGCTTCTTGGTGATGAGGGCCATGCCTTTGTTTTTTTCATATTGTTTTGATTTTGGCTAGTGCTGCTGTGGAAAGTCCAATGCTGGCCATTAGTTCAGGTTTGGTGACCTCGATAGCTCCGTGGTATTTAAAACTACTGACTTGCTCACTTTTCACCTCCAAAGCTGATGCCTCTTTTAAAGGCCTGTTGGTTATCGTCATTTTTTGGTTTAGGCATTTACATGTATATTATTTTCTGAGGAAGTCTTGTCTATGCGCATCACCGAGTCAGCTAGTGCTTATTCTGTCCCTGCTAGGATGTCTATGTCATCACCGAGTCAGCTAGTGCTTATTCTGTCCCTGCTAGGATGTCTATGTCATCAAAAAAGCACAATTCTTCTACCTCCAATCTCACAGTACCTTCTAGCCATCGAGAGCATCTTCCATCATCCTTTCAAGGAAAATGTTGAAAAGGGTTTGTGAGAGTAGGCTAGCCCCAACTGTGGTTTTAAACCAATCCCCAATGTTATTGTAGGTAAGTACAGCAAGCTAGTGGCCTCCTTGTAGAGGTTCTGAACTACTTTAATTATGTTTTTATTTATGTAGTACTTTTACATTGTCGCTTAGAGTGCCTCATGCCATACTCTGTCGAAAGCTTTCTTGAAATCAATAAAGAGATAAATATTTTCTTGGTGTTAGAGACTATTTTTTTATTCTGAGGTTTAGGATTTGTTCTGTTGTGCTGCTACCTTGTCTTATTTCGTCTGCTATCGGTTTTAGCCGGTTTAAAATAATTTCAACATGACTTTGCTGAGTGGGCTTATGAGACTTATGGTGCGGTAATTTTGATGGAATTGTACATTGCCTTTCTGTGGAAGAGTGATAATGAATGATTGGGTCTAAAGTTTGGGCAATGGTCCTGTCTGCCAGATTTTGTCATTAGACAGCAACTATCCGTTAAATTTTTCAGAATTCGCCATGAAAATGAATTTTGACAAAAATAAATGTGTAGCTTATCCTAAAAACACTGAAAAAAAAACATTTTTTTTAATTAAATTAAAAGCTAATCTAAGTGGAAAAGTCAATTAAAACAATATCTCTCAAAAATGTAGAAGTCATTTACTGTTTTCGATGTCAAACAAAATTATTAATTATTGGTAATTAATTGACTTATCTATGATTTATTTATTTGGATTCATGTTTTGTTAGGTACCATATTTTTTTAAAAGTTTTTTCCGAGAATCGTTGAGGGAAAGGAAACGTGTACAATTATTTAAGGGGACCAAACCCTACTTTTTTTTTAGACGTATCTGAGAATACGAAGGATTTATTTTCCTTGTTGGTATAAATTAAAATAATTAATTACCATATTTTATTGACTATTTATTTCATGTCTTATCTATACGGATTAAAAATTCTGCAACGTTTTAATTTATTCCAAGAATAGGTGAGGGAGAAATAAAGTGTACAAACTTTTGACCAGACAGATACAGTAGGGATATAAACGTTGTAGAAATAGCTTCGTCCTGAAATACTCTCTAAACAAACAAAAAATGCTGAAACACGAAGAATGGCATAAAAATAGAATCCCCGCTAAAATTGAATCGATGGACTAGCACAAGTTTATCGACATCCGCGTGTTTGCTTTAAAACCCAACTCCATTACTAGAACAACAACCTTCTAAAGTCCAACATGAGGGAAAGATAAACATAGAAACCAAAAAAACTAAACATAAACTGATAAACAGGACTTGTGCTCATGTCTTGATATCAATATTTAATTCGAATTTCTTTCATCTTTCTACGTGAGTACCTTTTGAAATAAACGTGTACTGGCGTGTGTGGGAATCTGTTACACTTCAAGAAACAGGAAATCTACCACAAGCATTGCACAGTATATCTTATCTTATCATATCTTATAAAATTAAGACGTTCCTTACATATTTAAGATTATTAAGTCACACTTCATTTTTTCAAGAGCTTATGTGTTTGAATCCGTTGAAAATATTCCAAAGAATTGAGGGAAAACCATTTTGGAAACAGTCTAAAAAACTTGCCAAGTCATGAGTGAGACATCAAGCTCCAGATCAGTCTCCCAAGGTCTCAGTAATTCGAAAATATAAATATTTTTATCACACCCTTAACCATGGCCTTATAGAGATAAGCACCATCATTTAAAAGAGGAGCATACACCAGTGGTCTTAAACTTTGTTCGCCCTTCCGCTCCCATTTTGTACTTTCTCTCTTTACAAAATTCACCCCACCCCCCCAATCCCGGTTTAAAGACTAATAAAGAAACCATTTATTCATTGATGTTCGCGCTGTCACTAACAGATCGTTTTAAAAATGATGTCAAGCAACTGACGGAGAGTACATGTAATCTCATTGTTATACTGTTTTTGTAGCGCCTAAATGGCGTTTAACTATGGATGTGGGAAAATATGTAGATCACAGATGGAATTGCAGCCACGAGAAATACTGTATTACTCAATAATCTTCGGACTCGAAGACAAGCTTTATTTATTCCTTGTTTAAATTATTCAACCTCACTATTTAAGGTTAAATTTTAAATTAAGTTTTATATTTATTACTAGAAGTACATATCTCTCTTTTTTTTTCGCTCTCAGGAACCCCCATTTGTTTTTACCTGCTCATCGTAATTTTCCCACACATAGACTTGATTTGGTAAGACCCGCTTCAGCATACATGCTCTCATATTTTGGACCCGTTAACTTTAGAAACATGGAATAACTGTGGGCAGCACTTATCCGCTCCTTCTCCCCCCCCCCACACACACACACCGCCAACAAAGAAAAATTTAGTTTTTCCTACACATTACCGTACTCCTTGTAAATAAAAAAAAATATGAATTTTGATTTATTAATTGTAATCGTTTATTTGACCACTTTTGAATGCAGCGGTTGATTGAGTTCATAAAAGCTTTGTAAAAAAATTGAAGATGTCCTCTAGAAGCTACATCCAGTATTTTTTTGGCATCATGATTTAAGTATGTACATTCATTTTAAGTTATTTTTGATGAGGGTAAAGCTATACATAACTTTCATTTTGAAAACAGTTTTTATTATAAATAAAGAACATTTAAATGCTGCCACAGCTATTTATCATCTTCTGGAAATGTCCCCTCTTGCCACACAAGTTGCATGTAGCTTCACGGGCTGGACATCTAAAGCGTTGATGTGGGTTGTTTCCACAAAAGAAGCATCTTTTACTAGTCGCCGCACTCACCTCGTGTTCTGATTTCGTCATTGGAGAAAGCCTCTCCACATCGGCGCTGGCTCCACAGGGGGTTTCAGTGTAGATGTTATACGCCGTGGCATGGTTATGTGCGTATTCTAGTTGCCTTGCCTCTTCATAGGCGCACTGTAGAGTTAGAGTAGACTTCTCTAAGAGTCGCAGCCTTATGCTGTTTGAAGCCAGTCCAGTAATGAAAGCGTCTCTTATGAAGATGTCTCTGTGTTCTTCAGCGGTGACAGCCTTAAAGTCGCAATCTTTGGCCATACTTTTAAGCTTGAGAAGGAAAGAGTCAACGGTTTGACCGTTCTCTTGTCGACAAAGAGTTATCATGTGCCTTGCAAAAATTTCGCTTTTAGGTTTTACGTAGACATTTTGTAAAGCTTTGATTGATTCTTCGAACGTTTTACACTCACTTATGTATTGAAATACGCTTGAAGAAACGTAGTTTTCCAGTAATTTCTTTTTGTCAATCTCGCAGTGAGAGACTGAGGAGATGAAATTTTCAAATGTTCTAAGCCAGTGCAGCCACTTCTCAGCAGCCAATGGCGAGCTAGGCTCTATGTCTAGCTCCTTTGGTTTAAATAGGCGCTCCATTTGTATAACTATTTTACTTACAGAGAATAGCGTTGAACGTGTTGAACGAATATCCAAAAGAGATACGTGAGGCACATAAATCCATAGAATTGAAAAGTTCTAGTTTAATAAATTGTAATGATAAATAAAGAAACACTGAAGAGTAACCTAAAACAAGGCTTTATTAAACTAGAACGGCACATGAACTGACGAAAGAGACGTACACAGTAGCACACTAAATCAATGTTGTGAACACATTCTCACGACGTTACACAAACATAAACAAATAGAAACTATTTCACCACACGTTTGTATGGTTTTATATTGCATATTGTTGGAAATGGAAATAAGTAGCAAAATGGGCTATATTGAAAGATTGAATGTACATGTTCATTTGTACAATGACAAAGGTGATGACGTGACGAGACTTGCCTGCATCACATCCGCCTCCGCCTTCCGAAGTACTTAATAATAGTCCTCAGAGCTGTTGTCAAATACACTGGCACAAATAAATGTTCCTCTTCCATGGAGTGACTTCCTAGAACACAGCGACACTATTCGTGAGCTCCTTAGCTACAAGAACTTCTTAACAGCGAGAATCACGTCTCAGAACAGTAACTTTTAAGTACAAGAACTTCTTAACAGCGAGAACATGGTCTCAGAACAGTAACTTTTAAATACATGAACTTCTTAACAGCAAGAACATGGTCTCAGAACAGTAACTTTTAAGTACAAGAACTTCTTAA
>JADKLZ010000728.1:16078080-16088921 GCA_021533235.1 Biomphalaria straminea | reverse complement strand
ACAGCCACGGGAAACACTGTATTCCTCATTAATCTTCGGATTCGAAGACAAGCCTATTATTATTATTATTATTATTATTATTATTATGTATACTATATGTACACTCTAACGTGTAAAATAATTTATCTTAAGACATATAAAACAAGACGAGAAACCAAATTGTATTTATATGGTAAGACTATTTATTACAGCATAAATTAATAACTACAACTACCATATGATTATTTGTTAAAAAATGTACATACAAATACAAATATACACATGATAAGATAATATTTACATATACTTACATAATTTCACCTGTGTATTATTGAAAAGCCAAACAATTTTTGTTTACAATTGCTTGACGTGAAATAGGCATAATGTTTTTATATATACAAAAGTAATATTATTATTAATATTATTTACTTAATGATTTCAGGTCTATGGTACAAATAATCCATAATAATTGTTAGGTCTATGGTTTGATCGATAGCCATTGGCGAGTCCCTACAGCTGTTCAGCTAATAACCATAAATTATTCCTAAAAGTATTATTTGGAAAACGTGAAATGCAGTGAAAAATAACATTCCATTACTCAAAAGTATGATACTCAATATTACAAATATAGATGTAGTCAAGAATATTTCACCTCTTTTATTTTGTTAAAAGCCGGAGACAAAAAAAAGAGTTTTCAGTGTTCAAAATGTGAACACAATATAAGTTTATACATTTTCGTTTTGCAAGCACAATAAGTTATATATTACAATCTGCAGGAACTAAGAATGAAGTAAAATCGTTCAACATGACATTCTGTTGTACTTGTAGATGCTTAAGTCTGTCTACGTCGACTATTCATAGTGATTCAGATCAGGTCACAACGTGGCCGATTTGGTGTCACCATCCTTCTGAACATTAGTTTCCTAATACAATTGTATCATTGTTTTGTTTTTTTTTTACGAGCTCAGAGCATAAATTCATTGACTGGTGCACTATACATTTTGAACACTAGGCTTCTATTTCTTTGGTGGCACCCGATAAGCACCCTCCACGAACCCTCCCTTTCCACACCACTGCACAGCACCCTGTTAAATCAATGTGACCTTTATGAGTTCAATCCTAGAATCGAATCTACAGATCGAAAGCTGAACAATACTATCTCTCAACCAGCCTTGGTATAGTATACAACGATATGTAATCAAAAAGCATGTTCTATTAAATGTAATACTGTAAAACTGTACAAAAAAAGTAAAGAAATATACACCGTCATTCTCGTACGTAATACTTAGAACTAGATAGCAGAGGTGTAGCTGGACAGGAGAACAGAGGTGTAGCTGGACAGGAGAACAGAGGTGTAGCTGGACAGGAGAACAGAAGTGTAGCTGGACAGGAGAACAGAGGTGTAGCTGGACAGGAGAACAAAGGTGTAGCTGCACAAGAGATCAGAGGTGTAGCTGGACAGGAGAGCAAAGAAATCTGCCCAACTTTCTGCTAAGACACCTTATTTTTCATTATTTTACTTTCATCCATTTCAGACGAAGAGGCAGAAATCGCTAGTATTAGGGTTAGGTAGAAATAGTTAGTCAGTTCCACCCTGCTTCGTTATGTTTTGTTTTAGATTTATTTTTTAAATAATGTACAACTGTAAAACATCGAAATCTATGTACTGTATGTACAGAATAATTTATTGTCCACAATATGTTCAGACCAATTGGAATTATTAAGACTGTTAGTGTGTATGTGTGTGATTCTTATACTATAAAAGTACAGTCGTGTCTTTTTTTCTCTTCTTTCCTTTTTTATGGTTGATCGCATTCCTTTGATCACTGACCGTGACATTGAACAACTGATGCGTTAATGCATCGGACAGTTTCTCATTGTGGAAAAATTTTTCTTTACACCGCTGCTTGCTGGAGCAGGGCTGCTCCCTACCGCCTTTCTTTTTGTCCGACTCCCCTGGCGCCCTGACGCTGTTCGCCCGTGGCCTGGGAGAGCCTTTCTTGTCCTTGCTCTTCGAGGTGTGAGTTTGGTTTCGGGGCTGCCTGTTTTTCGGTCTACCCTCGTGGAGTGGAGGCGTCGAAGCGTGCTGCTTCTGGGCGTCCCCTTGCTCCTGGCGTCAGATTTTAAACAGCCACCCTTTGTGGCGCCTTTTCATGGAGAAGTTGACGCGCAGGCACCCCAGCTCGGGGCCGTCCTCTTCATTGATGCGAAGCTCCAGGAGGTAGTCCCCCTGTGAATAATGTCATAGTGAAATGTGGGTTCAATACCGGAAACATCTATTGGTTCAAGAAAATAGTTTTGACTATTAACATCTTTATACTAAGGTCACGTCTTTGTGTAGTTTCTACTTTAAAAAATACTCTAATTTATTTTTTAAATATTTTAATATTCTAATGCATTATTAGCAAAAGCCTATCCCACAAAAATGTTTTCTTAAGCTTTTTCTTTCAACTTACAATTTTATTGAAATATGGGTATCTGTAGGCCTATATATTTTATTTGGAAATATTCCTCATTAATCTTAAGACTCGAACTGGCGTAGTTAGGGTAAGGGGAAGAGGGAGAGGGAGAATTTGAATTCCCCCCCCCAGCCCTCACTTGGGTGTTTTTAAAACATCAAAAATTAAATAGTAAGCAAAATGCAGGGGCCCCCAAAGAGGTGAAGCCCCTCGCGCCCCCAAATGATGGAAAATTCCTAGCTACGCCCCTGCCTTATTATATTTGTAATCAATGATGATCTTCAGTATTAAGAATATGATTCTGTAGCTGTTATTATAAAAGCTATTTACTTTGTTATAGGATCATAATTACAAATAGTAATAGAAGTATAATACCTTGGATATTGAAGAAGACTTCGATAATAAAAATAATTATAATAAATGAAACAACTTAAGAATGAAATTCTTTTGGGTGAGTGATCATGCTCTATTTAGATTATTGAGTCTTTGCTATTATTCTTTAAAAAAGTGTTACTATATTTTCTTATAACTTATACTTATTGACATTAGTTAGGTCATAAGGAGATACTATTTAAAGCGATTCATAGACAAAGGATTGGATCAACAATAAAATTATTAAATGACAAAAAAAATAATTCAGAGATATCTTGGTGATCTATTCACTTTTTTTATATTTTATTTTTTACCTATAAATAAAGTTACTTTGCGCAAATCACCAACTAACATCAGCAGGCAGACAATGAAGTGGAATACACAAGGCAAGAGAAGTAGATGACGACCTAGAATCACCTGGCGACCCGAACTAGAGGCAGATACATTAAAATTTGGTTAGACCTTGAACAAGTTGGTAAAGGTTTCAAAGAGCGCCGAATGAATAAAAAAGCTGAGAGAAGAAGCAGGCCTATCTGCAACTGACCTAACCCACCCATGCCACATATTGGATTGGACTTTAAAGCCATCTTCGAGTCCATAGGAAATGAGAAATGTGCTCATCTTCGACCAATAAGGAAGAGCTATATTGTTGTTGCCTATGTGCTGATGTTAATGGGAGTTTGTTAGATTAAATTAATTGAATATATACTACAAGAGTAACTTGTCCAGGTGGTACATACTTTCCTGAATACGTTTCTATGTTACGAAAAAGTATAATTGACACAAGTGAAAGAAAATCGCACATGCCGAGGAGTAAGAATACATAAATAGCCTCACTTTCTCTGATATTAACACTCGGATAAACAAAATATAAATCCTACGGTGATACTAAGAAACGTAACTGAGCCACTACCACAGTACCATGCATCGCATCTTCGCGGAACAAAGTTTGGGAAACACAGGGATAAGGGATAAAAAATGGCCAACTTATATTACTTACATTTACAAGACTCTTGGCCAGGCCACTTATCCTCGGGATGTTGATGGGCAGACGGGTCAAGTTGAAGTGGCCCGCAGCAAATGGACAATGACACTGGATTCCAAAGTGACGTAATGCCTTGGGGCACCCGACTGCCTCGTACTGCTCCAGTTGCCTGCAGATATTCTCGAAGGTGCTAGAAGCAGAAAATCGTTTAATCATTAGCTTCATTCAGGACATGAACTATTGTGTCAAAAGTCACAGAAAAGAGGGATTTATACTCACAATAGATAGATAGATAGATAGATAGATAGATAGATAGATAGATAGATAGATAGATAGATAGATAGATAGATAGATAGATAGATAGATAGAAAGATAGATAGACAGGCAAATCGACAGACAGACCGAGAGACAGACAGGCCAACATATAGAGTTTAACCTTAAGTCAGTAGATTAGTAAAGTACCAGTGATTCCGGGTTGGAAGATTTGATATTTGGGGCCTACCCCCGGTCCAAATAACTTAGAATATTGAGGGTGACTAAAAACATTGAAACATCTTGTAGCCATCAGTATATTCCTTTGTATCTTCAACCTTTTACAAGTAATGTAATTGTGTCAGCCTAGTCAATGTTTGCATGTTTTCTTACAAGTAATAAACCATAGTCTTACAATGACCTCTGTAGGCCCCCATCAGTCCTGGCCCCGGATGCGATGAAGCCGTGGTTACTTCACCAATACCTTATATATTGAAACTGTTAAGAAATAGTATATAATTAGAGGTGTAGTTATTACAAAGTTTATATCAACTCACTCAGTCTGACAGTCTGTCTACTATAATGTTATTTTCCCACTCTATAGCCTTAGCCCTCAAGTACGAATTCTGGTCGTTCACCTTATATTTTATATATAAATGCATTTAAAAAGCGATCACGCAAATGCCACCTTCTTTCTCCTTCCACTTTTTTCCAACTAGTCCAGACAAGTGATACGATCATAGAATATTGAGAATGCTAAAAGCATGAAATCGGTAAAAATATTTGTAATCGTACTTATGTATTACTGTAAGTCTAGATCTATCACAAATATAATTACACGGCCGATTCAAACTAATTAATACAATTGCATTGAATATAATCTTTGCTTGTTTGTTGTTGTTGTTTTTTATTTTAAGGTATGTTTTTAAAAATGTTTTTTCATTGACTTTCTAAAAAGCGTAAACTTACCAAGAGCCCAGACCTCCATTGAAGCATGGTACGGTGAATGGAAAACCAAATATATACTTTTTAATCTCTAGGTAGACATTGACCCTTCTGGGAAGGTCCATTGTCACATTGCCCAACACGGTGACAAACAGTGTCCCGGGTACGATGACTGGCATAGGTGTGGCATGGATGTAGTCAAAGTAAATTATCTTGTCTTCAGAGCCTGTTTGTAAAGGATACATGGTACTTTAATGATTAAGAGCAACATAAAATTTTAATTAATGCAAATATCTACTTAAGCGTTGTATAAACTATCCAGTCAAAAATTCCAATCAATATTTTTTTATTTTATTTTTTAGCGGCCCTAGAAAGGGGAAAAGACGCTATTAGTTTTGTGTGGAATGTCTGTCTGCCGTCCGTCCGTCCTGTTTAGATCTCGTAAACTAGAAAAGATAGCGATAATCTGACATCATAATATTTTAGTCCTTTCTAAGTTCTACTTTTTCTTTCCTAAAAGCAAAAAAAATCATATTTCACAAAATACACCACTTTTACAACTATTTACTATTAATAGTAACAAACAGGAAGGCTCTTTAGAATGGGAGGTGCTCAATTGCCATATTTTAAACACATTTATGCAAATGGTTTTGTACTTTTTTATTCACATTTGTATTGCTACGTTATGTAAGTTCTGTCCTACTAGCTACTACATATAAACAGAAATAATGTTTACTTTTTTAAATAAAAAAATCTATTTAGTATGCATATAAGTTCGACATAATTTGAAACAACAATTAATAAGTAGGTTTTCATATTATGCAGTGTCGCAGTAAGTTGATATAACACTTAACTAAAGGAATTTCTTTTTTCGAAATTTTTTTTTTCTTTTTTTTAGGAAATGAATAAGAGATTGAACTTTTACAAAACAAATTAGAACAATTAGATGTTCAGACATCAGTTAGGCAAGGTTCGCATTGAACTTCACATTCACTTTCACCTATCCTTTGGTCTGCTGGACCGCTGGGGCACCACATAAGATCTGCCTCCATTCTTTCTCCATTCTTCTTTGACATTTGTCTTTGATAGAATTTAATTCTGGTGTTCTTTCTGAAAATATTGATACCTGCCTTTTTACCTGCCTCGGTGGACCACTTTGGGGGTCGATTTTGAGTTTGTGTTTCCACACAAACTGTCTTTATAACCTTTATAACCTCATTGAAATTGAACGTAAGATTAGAAGCCGGTCAGCTGACTTTCCCCTGCATCGTATAATTTAACCTGCATCTTTAAAGCGTGGCTCCTTGTTGCATGTCCGTAGAAATCGAAGCTAGGTTTCCCTTGCGGCGCTCCCACGTGAATCCCTTTAAAGCACTGATCTTTGCATCTTTAGATCAGAAACATGTAGCTTATTCTAATAAGAATGCAGAGAAATTATAAAAAAATGTTTGTCATGTTCCTCCAGAGATGAATATAATTTACTTCCTAGTCCAAACCTCCCGCAGGACAACGAGGATGGCAGCGGGCAGGATATGAACCAGGGAGCCGAACGACACTCCAGCGCGCATATCCCACGACCAGTTAACTACCCAAAATAACTTTTTAAAAAAATTGTCTAGGGAGTCAAACAAAACTAATACTAAAGTTTAGAAAATACAAGATGGAGAATAAAGAAATAATGGATGACTTGGTTGTATGAGTGACTGTCATAATCTGATTAGCCCCCGAGGGACAGGCTTCACCTTAAACCTTGTTTCACAAAAATAAATTACAAATAAAACGTATTCTAGGAATAAAACATATACAAAATCAGACCCGCAAGCATAATGTGGAGATCGTGTTAGAATGTTTATTTCATCCATGCTACAATTGGAATAAATAAATCTAACCAGATTCATCAATTCAAAATTAGAATTATTCTTGTTGGATTGATTTATCTACGTGTTTCATGTTTCTGCTCAAGTATTATTTTAATTCCTTTTTCATTCATTTCGAATTTGTGTTGAGTTCAATCTGGGTACAGGAGACCTGCTAAATCTATCGACGTAACTGGAAATATAAAACATTAACCATTTTGTTTATTAATCCTACTAGAATCTAACAGTGACAATGTTTAAAGTAAAAATTCCACTTACCACAGTCAGTATACTCTTGAATAACTGACCCTTCGCTCTCCCGCCCATCGGCTCTTACATGAGACCAGTTAATAAGAGCCATCAAAAGGGACACATAAGCCGTTCTTAAACTTAAGGCAGAGATCATTTTAGATGTAACCATGGTAATGAAATATATCCCTGGTTATCTGGTTGCTAGATGTCTTTTTTTATAGTCTTGATTAAATGTTCTTTTTATGTCCTTTAAGTCCTTTGTTTTCTGTTTGAGGTTTCCCAGTTATGTTACTCCTTATGTAGACCAGAGTCCCTTAATTGTTTTAATAGATCGCTTGCAGATTGACTTAATATAAAGCCCGTGTGTGACATGGCGGTGACTTAACAGATGGCACTCAAATGACGGGCACCCAGCCCCCTCACGCTGCTGCACCTGGGTATATGACCCTGATCTTACAGCAGGTCAACAAATCATTCACGACTCTCTTCACCGCCTAAACGTTTTGGCTGTTCAGTTCAACAAGTAATTCACTCAATACACATCAAACGTGCGGCTAGAGATGTTTCACACCATGCGAGTGCTCGAGGTGACCCCACTGGGTGAGCACCACGATACGGTCTGGAATGGTACAGGTGAATACAACATGTGACACTGATTTGTCCAGGTGCAGGTGGCTATGGTCTATGTACTTAGTAACCGGTCCGATGGGGTCATCCGGTGCAGTTTAGTTCGTCTCTCTCCAGTCTTGGACTAGGCAGACAGATGGACTGAACTAGGTCCCAGGAAATCTGTAAAGAGAGCACACAGTTTGGTAAATAGTCTAAATTTAAATCTAAATTAATTTTATTCTTTAAATTGCATAATAGTCCAACATTTGTTTTGTTTACACTTATAGCCAATAATGCTCTACACACATAGAGGAGAACTCTTTGTTTCACTTCTATATCGATACTTTGCTTCAGCTACAATGCGATCTCTCTTTTTTTTTAATTTTTTTCAAAGGCGAAGAACAACGAAGAGAAAAATAAAATAGAGAGTGAAGGCAGAGAGATGGAAGAGAAAGGGAAAGAGGTGAGAGACGAAGAAGAGAGGGAGATGGAAGAGCGAAGGAGAGCGGGGAGGCAGAGAAGCAGAAAGAGAGATTGCGAAGGAGAGAGAAAATTTGAGAGAAAATGTGAGAGAGAAGTAGAGAGAGAATGTGAGAGAGAATGTGAGAGATAATAGGAGAAAGAATGTGAGAGAGAGAATGAAAAAGAAAAGCTGGGAGAGAGAAAGAGAGAAGAAAGATTGTGATAGAGGTGCAGAGGGAAATGCAAAAAGTGAAGGAGAGAGAGAGAGAGAGACGGGAGAGAGAGGGAAATGATATGAGAGAGAAATAGAGAGGACGATGGAAGAGCGAAGGGGGGAGAGAATGGGAGAGAGAAGGAGGGAGAAAGTACAGAGATGAAAGAGAGAGAGATAAATGTAAGAGAGAAGAAGAAAAATATGGAAGAGTAAAGGAGAGAAAAAGGAGATGCGAGAAAAGGGGGAATGGAAGAGAGAAGACGATATGGACTAACGAGATAAGAGAGAGGTGAGAGAGAAGAAGAGATTGGAGAGAAAAAAAGGAAATAAAGAGAAAAACATGGGAGCCTGAGGATGAAAAGAGAGAACATGGAGAGAGAAAGAGAGAGAGAGTTAGAAAAAGAGAAACAGGTAGGAGAAAGAATCGAGAAAGAAGAGAGAGAGAGAGAGAGAAAGAAAGATAAGAAAGGAAAAAAAGAACAAAAAAAAAAGAATAGTTCCATGAAGTCCTTACGATCTGATAAAAGCTTCTGACGCCTCGCGTGTGTTTCTTCTCTAATACTAGTTTCTGTTCCTGACGCCTCGCGTATGTTTCTTCTCTAATACTAGTTTCTGTTCCTGACGCCTCGCGTGTGTTTCTTCTCTAATACTAGTTTCTGTTCCTGACGCCTCGCGTATGTTTCTTCTCTAATACTAGTTTCTGTTCCTGACGCCTCGCGTATGTGTCTTCTCTAATACTAGCCTCTGACGCCTCGTAATTTTTTCGTCTCTGATAGTAGCTTCTAAAGCCTCGCTATTGTTTCGTCTCTGATAGCAGCTTCTGACGCCTCGCGATTGATTCAAATTTGGAAGATACTTTGGACGCTTTGTATTGTTTCGTCCTTAGTTTTTTTAACAAAACGTATCATCATTGATTCTATGTGGATTAGGGAAATGCCAACCGGTAGCTGCCTGGTACTGTTGTATATTTTGAGGTTGGAACTAGCCAGATTCATATTTCAATAAGACTAGGAGAATGAATGAAAGAAGACTAGGAGAATGAATGAAAGAAGACTAGGAGAACAAATGAAAGAAGACTAGGAGAATGAATGAAAGAAGACTAGGAGAATGAATGAAAGAAGACTAGGAGAATGAATGAAAGAAGACTAGGAGAACAAATGAAAGAAGACTAGGAGAATGAATGAAAGAAGACTAGGAGAACAAATGAAAGAAGACTAGGAGAATGAATGAAAGAAGACTAGGAGAATGAATGAAATACGATTCCATGCGGTGCATTTAATTCATAAAATGGTATGACTATGAATGTCGACACGTGCTGATTGATTGCTCGACTCAGTTGGTAAAATATAACTACACTAATAGTTTTTTTTTTATTTTGTTTCAATTTTTTTACAAACGTTAGCATCATTTCCGTTAGTTATTATTTCACAAATGGTACTGGCCTTAACTCATATGGTTGTAGATAACTTTAAACATTTTTTCTGGATTAGGATTTTTGTTTTCACCAACTTAGAGAATATTATTTTGATATTACAGAGAAGTCTACTTTGATCCAGAGTTATACTCATACTCTACGAGGGGGGGGGGTATTACATCATGGCTAAGGATAGCACTAATATTTATTTAACATTTTAGAGAATTATATTATTTTTATGCTTAACTGTAATTCTTTATACACTTTTTTTGTATTGTATTTTGTTTCGTAGGATTGTTAATTGCAACATTATAAAATAATCACCTTAATTACAGAAGTATTTTATTAACCTCCCACTTGGTGTTTGTATCAACAACATAAGACGTTTATTCAAAACACTGTTTCGCGTTTTACCTTTATCATTATGAATAATTGTACAATTTTATTACTAGATAGTTTGTTAATTTAATAAATAACTAATTTAATTAGAAGAAACTGTGGATAATATAGTATTTTTCAGCAATCGTTAAAATTATTTAGTGAGTTATCTCCCGTGGAAAATAAAAACTCAATTGC
The DNA here is from genome assembly GCA_021533235.1 of Biomphalaria straminea. Lineage (NCBI taxonomy): Eukaryota > Metazoa > Mollusca > Gastropoda > Planorbidae > Biomphalaria > Biomphalaria straminea. Next base: position 16,078,546 of record JADKLZ010000728.1, on the reverse strand, counting down.
AAAAAACAAATAATGAATTTGGTATAGTATTACAAAAAAAATAATTTTTAAATTACATAAGTATATTCATTAATACTCGCGTATATTTTGAATGAGTATTATTTGGATATATGAGACAGCCTTACCTCAAACTACAGGAATATATCCAATGTATTCTGAGCATCTTCTTTATATAGGTCTAGTTGACACGGCACCAATGGAATGACTTGAATACGTGGACTTTTTTTTTATCAACTTTCAAAGTAAAAAAAAAAAAAGGTAAAAAAGGCGTGAAATTGAAAATCAGAGACAAATGTAGCGGCACTTCGCGATGTTTGTGTGTGTGTGTGTTTGTGTTGTTATTTTGTACGCAGGGGTTCATGGGAAACAAGTGGTCGGTGATCCCGTTGAAGCATTAGGTTGGTGTACGCCTCTAACTACTCTAAGCGACCGCACTAGAAGGTAGAAGACGTGATGGGGGGGGGGT
>JADKLZ010000728.1:16013183-16036536 GCA_021533235.1 Biomphalaria straminea | reverse complement strand
GGCGCTGTAAATATTCCATTAAATCTGGGTACACTCATAGGCGCTGTAAAGATCCCATTAAAGCTGGGTACACCCATAGGCGTTGTAAAGATCCCATTAAAGCTGGGTACACTCATAAACGCCTTAAAGATCCCGAAATTAAAAACCCCAGTCCTCACCAGGATTCGAGCCGGGACCATGCGGTTCGGAAGTCAAGCTCTTTACCAGTCAGCTACCACAGGTCCATATTCTGTAAACGTGTTGATAGCAAGAACGTTCTACGATCAGTTTCACGGAGTGCTGTGATAGCAAGGACGTTCTACGATCAGTTTCACGGAGTGCTGTGATAGCAAGGACGTTTTACGATCAGTTTCACGGAGTGCTGTGATAGCAAGAACGTTCTACGATCAGTTTCACGGAGTGCTGTGATAGCAAGGACGTTCTACGATCAGTTTCACGGAGTGCTGTGATAGCAAGAACGTTCTACGATCAGTTTCACGGAGTGCTGTCTTTCTGCTTACTTGTTTTATAGTTTCGATCTCATCCCCATCACTGTCCTCCAATACACGTTGTACGCATAGTGGTTGGTTCAGTGCCTTTCTAAATATTTTCCTTGTAGCAATGCCCAGGCAGGCATGTGAAGCACGACCCACTGACGTATGTTTGTGATCAAGTCTCCTTCAGTGCGGACGTGGCTTGTAGCAATGTGAGCGATCTGTGCTACACCTGTAGAGAGTAGCATATGGTTTATGTTCCCCTCTCCTCACTTTGTAACACCTGTAACCTAGAGAGTACAATGTAGTATTATACACTTCGTTTTTTTTAAATACATAAATGCAAAGGATATAGGCCTGCTATCAACTTTTTAAAAAATATTTCTATTATTAGTTTAACCATTAATAACAGTAAAAAAAAATATGGTTAAAATCGCAAACCAAAAACTGAAAAACACAAACAAGATTACAAAGAGAGTTTGTGTGATACACAAACTCAGAGGCGGCCCCCGTCGGAGTCGGATCCCTGTCAGATCCGCCTATTCGCAAGATGTTTCGGATGTTCCTTCTAAGTCCCTGGCTCAATTCCTGTATGCTCCCATCCTTAAACTATCGCAATATTTCTGAAAGAACAGTAAAGGTTAAATCATATTTTCAAAAGCCTTTAGTGTTTTTTTCTAACCGTGACGGACAGACCAACCAACAGACGAAACGCACAAAAATATGCTTGTTTCATTCTAATGGGGGCACTAAACAATTTTTTTTTAAATCTGATTTTTTTTAAAATTTAAGAAATTAGTTTAGAATCATGTCATTTCCGGGCTTTACGCTAGTACACGAAAGCCGCTGCTAAAAGTTCATTTTAAAAAATGTGCGTGATATCTACATGTCAGGAGCATTTCTTATAGTAACATTTCTTCCCTTACATTTACGTAATTGTTTTAGAATTGGTGTTTTGTTATTAAAAAATCGCTTGCATAATTAATTTTATAAATTAAACGGTTTTTAACTGTACCTCGGGATTTATCCAGCACCTATTTATAGCTTGTCGGCAGACATCATGATTCAAATCTATTGGTTGGTTTGAATAAAAAGACATTTTGAAAAGGGGGGCAAAAAGGTGTGCGCCAAGGAGTCCGGGCTTAAAATCTGTCTAGAGGAGTCGCATTGTTAGATCTAATATGATTATTTAAGAAAAAGTATGTCTTTGTGGACTCAGAAGTTTTATTAATATTATTTGTACATAGCTGTACTTACGTTGAGTTTAAATAAAAGTTCCAGTATTTCTTTATCAAGGCATTTACTCAGTTGAATCCTAGATCGTCATTGTTCAATATTATTATTATTCAAAATACAATCCCCGGCATCGCAGTAACGTGACATGAATTGGCACTTACTCATGACAGTGTATGTGTGTGTATGTATGTATGTATGTAAGTGTATGTATGTATGTAGGTATGTACACAGTGTGTGTATGGAAATGTTTTAAGATTAAATGCTTATGAAGGGGCGTCACCTCCTTGATAAAGGCCCACTCTCCTTTCTTTTGGCGGTGTAGCTGTCCAGTAGAGGAGATACAGAGGTCTGGAAATCCCACACATCATAAACATGCTTTTAGAAAAATCGAATTTATTATCTTGAAGGCGTATTTGGGGGACAATCTATAATTTATTAGAAATCGCCCCCCCTCACCTACCACTATCACTCATCAAGTAACTGGACGCCTAGCTACGCCACTGTACCTCCCACTAGAGCCCTGTCAAACAATGTTTCTGTTCGTCCCAGGTACACGAGGGTAAAGGATTGTTGAAAGATACGAGTGTTAAGACAATCAACACTCTCCGCCCCCCCTCTCGATATCCCTTGACATCGGTAATCCATTGGCCTCCATGTTGTGCTCATACCATCTTCCCCATCACGCCCCCTCCCCCAGAGCCTTTCCCCTCCAACTTACGCCTTGGTCGCCGCCAACTAATCGTACGGTTTAAAACAGAATTCATGGGTGGCCCTCCCTGAATGTAGCAGGCAGCCATTCCAGTTATCCCATAAACTATCTAAACGCACAGGTGGTCGACCCCCTTTTTTTTGTGTGTACGAGGTTGTTTTTTAATCATTCCCCTCTTCTGACGTCACGTTGAATCACTTTGCTCTTTACCCTCTATCCCATAATTTCAAAAAAAAAAAGAAACACTAAACAAAACAAATGCTCATTAAATCTGGGAAGTGGAAGCGAGAGCCGCCAAGAATTCCTGGAACAAAATATGAAGTAATACTCTCGTCCTCCACACCTTTGGAGAATTTGGAGCCTTCATTCTGTTCTCTTGACTTGCAAGGGGGGGGGGATCCTTTCAAAGTGACACGTCCGTAAATCGGCTATAAAAACAAAACAAAAAAAAAACAACATCACGCTTTAAGGGCAGTACTGTGGCATGGTGGCAGAGGGGTTCAAAAGAGCCCGGATCAAGAGGCGCCACGTGGCGGATCTGGAATGTATCTGTAATGTGATGACGGGATGTCAGCGAGATCGAGACTCACTGTTCGGTTCTAGAAAGTATTTTATTACATGGGGGGGATGGCTAACACGAGGTCCTAGGGTAAATGTTCAGTTTGTAGATTTTTTTTTTTGGATTACATGTAAAAAGAAAAGTTAGTATTTCAATTGTGTACACTGAGGTAATCTTAAACCTGCCAATAGTAAGGTGCATCCTTAGTACGGTATTCGGAAGTATTGATGAACGAAGTATTTGAATAAAACATACAATAATTTTCTGTGCGCTTTTCATCAATGTTGAATTAAATTTCTAAGCACATTCGTTTCGTAACACAAAATCATTTTATTATTTTGTGGCAAATGTATTCTTTCAAAAGAATGCCTTGAGCATTGGATGGCTGCCTGTCTGTCAATGGCTGGACGTGAGGTATGTGATCTGGACGGTCGTCGGGTCGTCTCACGTTTATAGCCTGTCCGCTGCCATCCTCCCCCCCCCCCGATCATCCAGCGGGAGATTTGGACTAGGAAGTATGACAGTGGGGTAATATGGGATACTTAACTTATAAAACATATACCAGGTATATAATACATTTTTACCAACTGCTAATTTAACATGTATTCAGTATATGTCATACAAAATTTCGAATAAAGATCAGATGAATTGAGGTATTACTTTTGAGCTATTGGAATGAAATGAAATTCAATGTAGTATTTCGTATTACCTTCACAGACTTGGAAGAAGGAGCATTTGTACAAAGTTGTCCTAGCATAAGGAACAAGAAATGTGCCCTTTATCTTGGTGTTTTTTTTTTTGTTTCTTTTTAAAGTATTTTTATTAGCACATTTGTTCTTTTCGCTTAGTCTTTTTTCATTTCTTTAATTGTATTTTGTTTCTTACAGAACATATCCGCAACTTTAGAAAACACAGTGTATACTGGCTACCTGGTCGTGCGGTTTGCGCGCTGGACTGTCGATTGGATGTATCGATGGTCCCGGGTTCAAACCCTGCCCGCTCCCATCCAACGTCGTCCTGCGGAAGGATTGGAGTAGGAAGTAAACTAACTCTTTTTAAGGAACATCCGAAAGAAAGAAAATAATTCTGAGCTCAACTTATCCTGGTCTGCCCCTTGACCTTGACTTTGTCATAAGGGCGATGTGAAAGTTCACGTAACAACCCTATACACATGCTCATTATGGCCCAGTAACAGTTTAGATTAGGGTTATCCCCCGTTGCCCTAATTGCAGCCTTAAATAGCCCCATGTGGGCCCTAATGGGCGCAGTTATAATTTGTACATTGGCGCTATTAGGGGCTAATAGATGCGGCCCTAATCGTGAAATATCGGCTCAGAATGGGTAAAACTACTTCCGGATTCATTAGGGATTTCCGGAATCGCGCCGTAATCAAGGCCATACTAGCCCCAATGGTTTAGTAACTGACATTTCTATTGTGCCATTATCTGTCCGATGCTGGTTTAGTACCTGAAATATTTATTATGGCTCAATTTGGGATATCCCTTTTTGTACCAATATCGTTCCAATGCTGGCCCTAATGTATATACCTCTCCATTATTCCCGATCAGCAGCTGTTCTTAGCTGGATATCAAGAGCAAGACCGGTCCATCCTTTTACGTTATCCAGACTGTTTTGTTATGAGGCAAAACAAAAATGTTCAAATTAAGAAAGAGCTTACTAAACTATTGAAATACGGTAACTAGAAAAGAAAAAAATACTAATTTACATTCTATATTGCCAATCAACTGATTTTTTTTTCTGCTGCTATCTACTTTGCTTATCCTAATGAGACTATATTCCCCCCTCCTCCCCCTCCCCAACCGGAACTATAGGCCTACTCTTCAGGGCGCCAACAACAATGCAGGAAACGAATATAGGGCCTACGTTATAATTATATAGACTCAGTATAGGTGGGCAAACTAAACAATGCGACACAGTACGATCCAAAGCATGGAAAGCGTGGTGGGTCTTGAGATGGTGGGGGGTGGGGTGCGCTCAATGGGGGCGTTTGTTTCCACCGAGCAGAACAATAAGTATTACCGTGACAAAAGCAACGTTTTACTAGGAGACTTCCCTCCCCCCTCCTATCATCCCCCCCCCCAGGCCCCTCACTACAGCATCATCGTGAACGACACTTGAGGTCAACATAGACTTGTCCTCACCTCCCCCAAAGTAAGACTGGTCAAATGTTAGCAAAACATGCGAAGAACTTCTAACTCACTCTCGCGATACAAGTCCAAAGCAGAAGAAAATACTTGAAAGTATCGTAGTCGAACCCACATATAGATTCTCCTTCGTGGTCGAAGATGAGCGCATTTCTCATTTTCCTATGAACACTAAGATTCTCCTATTCTCGCCTTTAAAAGTCCTGCCCTGACATCCCTCAAAGTAATGTCTGTGTATTGATTACTAATTGTTCCAGCGTAGTCAAACTGGGCACATGTTAGCAAACTATGGGAATAACTTCCAATCCTCGCTTTAAAGACCAACTGAAGAGGTTTTTTTTCTAAATTGAGATAACTATTGATTATACTATAAAATTCATTTTAAAGTGTAAAAAAATAATAAAAATAAACAGATTTAAAATAGCTATATATTGACCGAAAGCGGAAGTGACGTTTCATGGTGGAAATCGAGGAAAATGGCGAGTTCGTTTTCAGAGGGTGAAATGAACCCATATCAGTTTGATCCACTACGTCTACCTGATCATTTCACTGATGATAGTAATTCAGATGATAGCTGTCAAACAATTTGAAATGACAGTGACGATAACCTATATGTAGATCAGAATGAATTTGCAGATAATTCATGGTAATAAATAGGCTTGTCTTCGAATCCGAAGATTAGTGAGGAATACAATGTTTCCCGTGGCTGTGCAGTCCCAGCTGTGACCTACATATTTTGCCACATCCAGGGCAAGCAAAACCATTGTCTGTAGGTGGTCGGTTTAGATTTTCTTTTCGTCGTCTGCGTTTGTCCTCGGCTGCAGATTTTCTTTTGGTCTCAAATGTGTATCCCGCGGCCTTCGTGAGTGACCTCCAGCTGTCGCGTTCCAACGCCGCATGCAGCCAGGTGCCCTCTTCTATGTCAGCCAAGGAAAGATGACGCCTAAGCTGGTCTTTGAAGCGTTTCCGTGGGGCGCCTCTGTTACGTCGACCACCTTTTAGCTCACCAAAAAAGACTGCCTTTGGCATACGTTCGTCTCCCATACGGGATACGTGCCCTGCCCAGCGTAGCTGTCGGACCATAAGAAGTCCCTCTATACTGTCCATACCGGCGTTCGCAAGGACATCGCTGTTTGTAGTGCGGTCCTGCCATCGTATGTCCATAATGGAGCGCAAGCACCTTTGGTGAAAGCGCTCAAGAAGTCTTAGCTGGTTTCTATATAGTGTCCATGTCTCAGAGCCATATAGAAGGGTTGAGAGAACCACCGCCTGGTAGACATTTATTTTTGTAGGTAGGCGGAGCGATTTGTTCTTCCAAACTCTCGCCTGAAGGCGTCCAAAAGCGCTACTGGCCCTGGCCAGACGGTTATCAACTTCCCTTGAAAGTGAGGCGTCATTTGACACTATGCTACCAAGATATGTGAAGTGGTCTACCACGTTAAGGGGCTGCCCGTTTACTGTGATCCTTGGGGCTGAGTATGTTTCATTGGGTGACTTCTAGAACATGACTTCTGTTTTCCCGAGGTTTATAGATAGACAGAAAGAGGCGGCAGCGTAGGCAAATTCGTTTACCGCGTTCTGGAGGTCATTTTCATTGTGAGCTAGCAGGGCGCAATCATCGGCATAGAGGAGCTCCGTTATGACCATCTCCTTTGTTTTTGTGTGAGATAGTAGACGTCGGAGATTAAACACGTTGCCGTCAGAACGAAACCTTATGTAGATGCCTTCATGCAGTCGCTGCCTCATTTGACCCAGCATTACGCCAGTTTCACGTTGGACAAAGAGGCCACATCAGACACAATGGTGCTCTTTCTGATCACTTCCCAATAGAAAATGGCGTGAAGCAGGGCTGTGTACTTGCCCCTACTCTATTCGCTATCTTCTTTGCCATGGTAATAAAAATGAATTTACATTTGCTGCTTTGTATTGTGATCATTTCGACGACTTACACTTAGCGTAGAGATCAAGGATAATTTCTAAGTTTATAAAGATATGAATAAGAATGTAGTAGAGTTTTCTTGTAGATTCAATTCGATGATACATTATAATAGACTTAATTGTAATGAATCTCCCATACTTCCCCAAAGCCGGTCGCATACCTAGCATGGGTAGGTCCGGTCAGTTGTAGACAGGCAGGTTTTCCCTTCAGCCTTTTCTTGGCTCGGCGCTTCCCCATTTTGGCCACTCATCTTGCCCCTTGCCCATTTCTCGTGACGAGTCTTACGCTTCATGCCACGAGGAGCGATCGAGAGCTAGAATCGAGTGCTTCCCACCCGTAAATGTCAATAGAAGTAGCTCTTAAGGGTGTCTTTATGTCGCCTGCATTGGACACCGTCCCTGAGAGAGCTCTCCTGTACATAGGTATGTGGATAGAACCACGACAATCACATTATTAGCGCAACTCTTTATTAACTTCTGTCAGTCTTAGGAACTTCCAGACTTCTAACTTACGAAACAATATGACATTATTTTTTGCCTAATAAATATTCCAACTTGTGTATGAAATTGTGTATCGGAAAATGCCTGGTACATGAAATAAGCTAGTTCTAAAAAAAAAAACAAAAAAAAAAACAAAAAAACAATTAACAGATCTTGGGTAAAAGACTCATCAAATAAAGTACTGTAAATGTGTAGTTTCACGCGCTAGTTTCAGGTCTTTTCTTTTTATAGCCTCTATCTGGTTTGATCCCAACTACTCGTATTTTGTGCAGAATTTTTTTCTCTATCAGGCAGACTTAAAATTATAGCATAATAATGTCTGTTTAATTTAAAAAAGAAAACTTAAAAATGTAAAAGATATTAAAGGAAAAAAAAAGGCACTTCCGGCCCAATTTATCATTCTAGCTTTTAACAAACGTAACGCATTTGTCTAACATTGCCTATTAAATTCCTACAAAATTATTGCGATAGTCTGTGCAAACAAGACAATGTCAATACAAAGGCTTCACCAGATCGAACATTTTCAGGGCGGTCTTTGCAAGACCACAGCGAATATCTGTATTTAGATGTAATAATTAACAGGCTCTAAGAGCATGTTACGCAAAATTTATCATTGAAAATCGAAGAGAGCGCAACATAAGATGTGAAAGCAAACGATTGATCCAGATTTGTGGAATTGACATTGAACTCGTTTTTCGCAACATAGTTGTACGAGTTCAATAAACCCAACGCCGAAACGTTGCCAACTTTGACTATGACCGTGTCGAAAAAAATGCTCATTATATATTTTTCTATTGATCGACAATTTTCATGTCTGTAATGAAAATCCTTCAATAAAATGAACTATAAAATAATAGAAGAAGAGCCTCTTACTATTCAAATATAATCCGGAAGTGCTATCCATGTTACATTACGACTTGCGAAAATCTCCCTTGAAATAATATATGTACAGTGGTGACCCGTCAAAATAGCGCGGACAAAATAGCGCCGAAAAAATAGCGCGAAATTTCCCGACAAAATAGCGCAAGACAAAATAGCGCAGTGTTATATATGATGTGTATAAAATAAAAGTACCTTCAACTTAACATATGTCTTGCAGCTATATTGTCAATGTATGGAAACAAGCCAGTGATGGAATTTCTACGTGACATTTCCTACAATTTAACTTTGTGAAAGTTTGTGTCTGTGTGTGTGTGTGTGTGTAAATTTGACAAGTATCTTTGCGTGTTTTCAAAGTACACTTTTATAATATAAATAAATGCTATATTTCGAAATGATTCATTTTACCTTACTATGATTTTATTATATTTATCTTAAGTGTTTCCTGCAAAAGGACTGAAAAATTATGATAACATTAAACCAAAAAAAAAATATTGGCTCTTATCTTATTTTACGACATCTAAAGTATTTCTTTCAAAATGACGGAAATATATTTTTTCTGCGCTATTTTGTCGGCGCTCTTTTGTCCGCGCTATCTTGTCGGCGCTATTTTGTCCGTGCTATTTTGACGGTGTACCATGTACAGTATCATTCCGTAGTTTGATGAACAGGGATTTATACTGTTAAAATTAGTTACGTTTCGATAATTTACCTGTTACCTATCCCTTCGTCTGTGGACCGTTGGGGCACCAAACAAGACTTATAGACCGTTTTCTTCCATTCCTCTCTATCCTTTTCCTGTTTAGAACCTATTTCAATGGTAGGCCCGTCCATTCTTTTATGTTGTCCTCCCACCGCTTTCTGCCTGCCTCTTCTTTTTCCTGTTACTGTTCCCTGAAGGAAGGTCTTTGTGAGCCCCACAAGATCTTGTAATATGGCCATAGATTTTAAGCTTGCGTTTTTTTCACAGTAGTTAGCAGGTCATCGTGGGGTCGATCACTGCAGTAACCCTGTCTCTAATCTCTTGTTTGTGATGCGGTCTTTACATGTGATGCCTAGGATCCTTCTGTAGCATCTCAATTCCATTGTTAGGATCCTCCTATCTAGCTCTGCAGTCAGTGTTCAAGACTCATAAGCATACAGAAATGTGTCTCTGGTTCAATAATTTTAAGAGTTTTTAAGATAATTCTGATCCAGTTTTCTGCAACATTTATCCTCGAGAGATAATAAAAAAATAAGATAACTATCAATACAAAAAAAAACAGTACAATGTCAGGGTTTAAAATAGACACGAAAATCCTAGGCAAATCGTTAAGCGGGTCATGGCCCTCAGATTGAGAACCGCTGTAGGCGATTGAAGCACTAGGTCTTATCATCCGTGTTTCACCAAGGGGAACTAATCCATAACTTGTGCTAGTTAGAAAGTTCTGTCATGATTGACGACCCTGATTTCAAGATAGCAAGAAACTATGGGACGTCCCCAAACTTATAACAACCCCCATTGACTGAGTCACTGAGGGAAATGAACGACGCGGAGTACTGTAGCAAATAAGAACAATGAATGATAGATACAGAAGATATACCACCTCGAGACTGTTCTATCTATTTGAAGGGAGGTACCTGTAGATGGCACACTGTAGATGTAGACGTTATGATGGTTGACGTGTATTAATATTACACCTGGGACTGGTCACTATTAATGTGTCGCGAATGCGTAGACTGCTGGAGTCACACTTGACAAACATAGATATTACAGATTGTCATGAATCTAATTTGGTAGACAAAATATCAAGTTTATTTAATGATAATAATAATACTGCAACTTCTTGGCAGTTACATGATCCAAAACGAAACATAATCACATCCGCATAACAGCGGTATCCAGTACTTCAATATGTTTAGTTCTCCACAAGTACAAGCAGCGTCCGCATCACAGTGGGTAACCAATACTTCAATAGTACATATCCAACTCTCAGTATAAAGAAAAAACTAATAAATATATACGTAGTGTCCACTGGCTTCGACTGTCCCAAAAATTACTAACTCAAAGTTGCTACTCGACTTTCTAAGTCACTACAGGACTGAAACATACTACTGACTGCCCTGGACCCAAGGATACTACTTGACTGAACTAAAAGTCAATTTAGTCATCCTTTCTTCCTCTTACTGTATCAGGAGTTTCACATGTCTTTTCACCTTCTTAACCCGAGGTGTAACATGTAACAGGCAATGTCAACCGAGACTGGGACGCACAAATGAGATTGGACCACAGCGCTCTGAGCATGCTATAAGCATAAAAGTAGCGCTATATAAAAGCTATAATAATAATGTAGACTCACCGGTTGTGTGTATATATAATCATTACTTTCGTCTATGACCTTTGATTTTTCTCCTTGCTATAAATATATTTTGCCCAGATCCCCCCCCCCCTTAGCACTTACAAAAGAACAGCCCCAATTTAATGCTTCCCCACACAAACACCTTTAGCCAGAATTTCTAGAATCTAATTCGTTATTCAATTTTAAAAACCATAATCATAAATATAAAAGCAATGAATTTTTTTTTATATAATCATATATTTTTTTTTTTTTACTTTTTGTACAAGTTTATAAAAAAAAAACACAAAAATCTTAACAATTTAACACAGAAGAAGGATCTAAACCATATATTTACCGGTACCATACAAAAAAAGTTTATATCCATCATTTAAAATAATTCCATTAAAAGACAAACCATAACCACCTGAATATCAGGTTAAATTTTCTATTAATATATGATACTTAGCAACCATTAAGAATAACAATAAAAAGGTGTCCAAAACTATTAGTTTCAGAAATAGACATTTTAGAGAGTTATCTCATTTTTTAACACTAAGTTATAAAAGCAATGTGTAGTATATTTATATGTCTAGATATGTGAACAGGAATTTTTCAGCCCAACTGTACTAATGACTGATTGAATTAAATAATAATGAACAACACAAAATATTGGTTCATTCTTTGGTTCCAATGTCAGGGTGTGGAAATGAAAACATCACACAATAGCTTTTCTTTCAATTATTAAACGTTCTTTTAAAGCTCTCCTCTTATCATGGAGTGGATGAAAGGAAGAAACAGTGAAGTCCATGTTGTGTTCTAGGCCTACTGATAAATATGTACTTTTTTTTTACTTGAACTGCTGTGTCAGAGCAATGTCCAATTTTGAAGGAGATGCTGGCTAAAAATATTGATGGAAATCTAAAGTAGTATTTAACATTGACTATCTGACAGACTTTTCAATTGATCACCATTCACCATTGAAAATGTAAACAGTCCACATAACTTCTATAGTCTAGAAACTAAAATAAAGGATTAAGACTTTTTCTTCTTTTTCCCTTTGAGCACCTTGGAGGTGTCCTCGTCTGACTCAGCTTCTGAATCAGAGGAGGACGAAGAGCTGGACTCTGAGGATGATGAGTCAGAAGAGGAAGATGAATCTGAGGAGGATGACCCAGAGGAAGAAGAGGAATCCTTGTCTGAGTCAGAGCTGGAGTCATCATCTGAGTCACTGGAGCTATCACTGGAACCAGAATCACTAGATGAAGAAGAGCTTGAGTCTCCATCAGAACTGAAATTAGAAATAAAAAAAAAAGCTTTTGATACATTGAAAAACTAAATTTGAAATATTTTTAGTTAAAAAAACTGTGGGAAACGAGGCAACTATTTTCAGAATATCCTATCATACTACTGTAAGAATATCCGATAATTCAATAAACAAAAGAGTTGCTTTAATAAAGTAGATCATCTTAAATAAGAAAATCTTAATTCTCTCCAAAAATCCAACTGCTGAACAAGTTATAAAAAAATAATTCAAATTTAATTCATGACAAACTCTTTCTTTAATATTTACACAATGGAAGAAATAGTTTTAATTGTCCCTGATGTCCATTTATCAAGTGAGATAAAGAGTTTTGTTTCCTTGTTACTGGTATCATAATTATGTGGCCAAATCAGTGAACCACTGCCAGTACTTTCCCTCAACAAATGTCAGATATTGGAAGTCTGGAAGAAGAACCTCAGGTTCCTTCATAACTGTGATAGGTGACAGGTAGACAGAAGGGAACAAGTAACATTGGCAGGATTCAGGACAGGACATTGTCAGATTGGGGCCTTTCTTGCTAAAATTTATACATAAACAAATTCGATCCTGATGTCAACACTGTGAATGAAGATAAGAAGATGGTCATATAAGTGAAGTTCAAAAGAGATGATGCCATCTTCTTGGGTTGGGCCATGCAGCAAGAGACTAGTCTCAGTACAAAGTCTTAGTGTATACTGGTGCAGTAATATATCTGTAGGCTAGAACCATCATGTAAGCACAAGGACTTAAGTCCTGCAGTAATGAAGCACTCATGAAATTCTTATTCGCAAAACTTATATTTTCATTTATAATTTGTAGACAATCTTGAGACTGAAATTTAAAAAATGCAGATATCTATATCAAACAGGATTTTGGCATGGCTGGTTTATAGACATTAGATAGACATGTTCTATCATACTCTTATTTGGATGAACAATGAAGGTGATAATAAAAATAAATTTTCAAAAGTGCCTTCACTTTTTTTTTTGAGATTTTGCATATATATTACAGAACAGACTTAGACTTAGGTCCTTCTGCGCCTTTTGGCGCATGGGGCGGCAAGTTGTCTCCACAAACATCTGTCACTGGCAATGTATGAAGCCTCCTACCACCTGGTGTCCACTATTTTGAGGTCCTCCATGAAGGTGTGGCACCAAGTTATATGAGGACGTCCCTGTCATCGTAACTCTTTGTTATGCATAGTTTATTTGTCTGTGAAAATGTCCTGTTACTTTCAGGCGACGCTCTGTCACAACCTCACTAAGTGTTTGACACCCAGTGCGGTAGAGGATTTCCTTATTTGAGACCCGATCTGTATAACTGACTCCTAAAATCTATCTCAGCCATTTTTGTTAGTTCTTTTCTCAATTTTGGATATGTTGCTGTTGGGATATGATGATTGTGTTAAGAAGGTATATTTTTGTCTCAAATCCAATGGCTTGGCTTGTCCAAACAGGCTGCAGCCTTTGGAAAATGCTCCCTGCCTTTCCTATTCAGCATGCGCCATCATGGCAGGCATCTCCATTGTTATGATGCTGTCAAGGTATATGAACTTTTTCACAAGTTCACAGAACAGACAGGCAGTACAAAAACAAATAAAAACTATACTAGATTATTACAAGGTTTACCTCTTATTGCGTTTCTTCTTATTTTGATGCTTTTTCTGTAAAACTGATCCTGATTTAGCCCTGAAAGAAAAATTACTATGAAAATGTGTTGAAAAAAAAATATATAAATAGGAATTGTAAATAAACAGAGCTACGTGAATATTGTTTATTCTCCATTTTTTTCATGTTAACAGGATGATTAATTCTTGCTTAATAGGTGGCAAGTTATCTATACACATCAATTTTTTATTGTCAGCTTCAACTAGCCCATGTGTAGGTATACACATCAATTTTTTATTGTCAGCTTCAACTAGCCCATGTGTAGGTATTTTTTCTTATCCATCAATACATTTTAAATTGCTTAGTTTGACCTCAGACATTCCAGAAAATTAACTCTTTAATTATATTTAAAAAAAAATAAATAAAAATTTTATTTTACTAGTCGACCGGCGGCATAGCATACGCCGCTATTTTCCCGGGCAGGCCTTAGGCACTACAACATATGTGACCACAGTGGGTCCCGCACTTTCATTGGACCCGTGCTAATTTTTTAGGTATATAAATGATTAAATCAAGTTACATGAAGTTAATTCCTTTTTCCAGTCTATATTTATTTATGTCTATGCTATTTTATGAATAAAAATAGTGCGGATTTGGACACACCATTTCAATTCACACCATGCTGCGCCATGGGATCTTCCCATTTACTTGTTATAAGTGAATTCATGAATAAAAAATACTACAACATATGCGACCACAGTGGGTCCCGAACTTTCTTTGGACCCGTGCTAATTTTTAGGTGTATAAATTATGAAATTGAACCATTTTATAAAACATAACAGATTTCCCGCGACCTCTTGATTTACCAGGAGCCCCTTGGAAATCTCCTGAAATGTTATTAAATGCTATGCCGCCGGTCGAAAAAGTCCTGGAAATTTCCGGACATTATTAAAATCGTTTTAAAGTAAAAAAAAAAAAAAAATTCATTTTGTGAATGAAAATAGTGCGGATTTTGGATATATTATTTCTCATGCACATCATGCTGCGCCATGAGATCTTCCCATTTGCTTGAAGTAAAGTGAATGCGTGAATTCATGAATGAAAAATACTATGAATGAAGCTAAAAAAATGGCTAATTGACTTTAATTTACGCGATATTAAGAATATAGCTGCACTCATGCAACAATGCTTTAATTTGATTAAATGGACTATAATAAGCATGTTCATGTGCTAAAGCATAAAACTATACTTGCGAAGAGAAGTTCTATAATCTTCTTAGAGTTGAATTCAAGTTTTAGATCTAGATCTAGATCTAGGAATAGAGAGATGAGTTACCTTTCGTAATCATGTCTAATGAACGAATGTGCGTAATTAAAGTACTTTCTAAAGTGAAACCTGAGAGTATACTTTATCTGTGTATTGTTGTTGTTCTAGTTTCAATAGTCTAAGGACACAATAATGTGGAAATACGTTGCGGATTGGGATGCACCAACTTCTATTCACACCGCGTGCGTGCGCCATGGGATCTTCCCTATTTACTTGTTGCTGGCATGTTGCTCGTTTGACCTCTTACTTTAAGAAATAATATATAGATGAGTAATATTGGTAAATAAAAAATCATGTAATGTTTTTGGTAAAAACATTTTGTTCTGAGGCTAGGAAATCACTTGTTTCTATAAATGACTTTCCAAAGGAAGGATGGAATGTTGACATTTTTTTCAATTCCCACTACTAGCTAACTCTTTTTTTCATGGGTGGAAAAGTAAAAGAAAAAATACAACAGAAAAATGTCAGTTATTAAGTAACAAAAAAACTAAAACAAATTAATTCCACTTATCTTATTCATGGTAAACCAGTAACACAGACTAAAAATGCAAAATACCTAGGTGTTATAATAAATGAAAAACTGTCAAGGAATCCCTATATTGATGAAACTATCAAAAAATCAAACAAAGCATTAGGGTTTATTAAAAGAAATTTCTATAAATCAAATAAGAACATAAAAGTAAAATGCTATTCAACCTTGGTTAGGCCAATAATAGAATATGCATCCTCTGTTTGGGACCCCTCAACTCAGGAAAACATTAAGAAACTGGAACAGACACAAAATAGAGCAGTGAGATTCATAACAAACGAATATTCACATTTGACTAGAGTAACACCTTTAGTAAAATCACTAAATTTAGAAAGCCTTCAGGATAGAAGACTTAAAAGTAGTGTAGCAATTATACACAAAACACTGAACCATTATCTCCAAATACAAAAACAAAACTTAATAAAATACTCAGAAAGACACAAAGATAAAGGCACATTCCTCGTCCCATATGCTAGGACAAATCTGTACCATTAGAGCATGGAATGGTTTGCCTGAGCTAGCCAGGAAAACCAGTGACTTGGCAGAATTTAAGTCACTGGTAAATATGCATGACTGAATGTATTACGCATAGGATGTAATCATCTTATTTTTTGAAGTAACGTCTGAATTATATAAGATAAGATAAAACTAAAATGTCATTTAACCTTGGTTAGGCAAATAATAGAATATGCATCCTCTGTTTGGGACCCCTCAACTCAAGAAAACATTATGAAACTGGAACAGACAAAAAAGAGCAGTAAGACTCATAGCAAACGAATATTCACATTTGACTTGAGTAACACCTTTATTAAAATCACTAAATTTAGAAAGCCTTCAGAATAGAAGATTTAAAAGTAATGTACCAATTATATGTAAGACGTGATCATCTTCTGTGTTAAAGTAACGTATGTTCTGTATAAGTAAGATAAGATAAAGATAGATTTGATCCCCTGTACTGGCCAATTTGTTCTCACTTCATTTTTCAATGACTAAATATAGATCTTTAGTTTATTACATTATCTGAATAGAAAATATGAATGAATATATTTTTTTTTAAATTTATATTACTTATTAAATTACTTTTGTGACTGATATCTTGTATCAGCTTTGTAATGGTAAAAGGATTCAATAAATGTGAAATTTTATTTTACCAGAATATTAGAATTTTTATTTCGAAGTTAAAAGGGGTTCTTGTTTGCCAATACTGTCAGAATTATAGATTTTATACAATTAATTTGAAAGTACATATTACGAACGCTAGCACAGATGTTGAAACTCAAAATGCTACATATGTAGGTATGTTTCATTTTTACTTACGTGGCAATTTAAGTAATAGCTTAAATATTTATTATATGTTGAGCCTTTTAATATGAGTTCAATAATAGAATTGACAGTATAAAAAAATAACACTTCAACATAAATCTATTTGGATGTGTAAATTAATGTAAATGGACTTTTGCAATCTTATGGGAATTAGATAAAAGAAAAGCACCCCTTTCAGACATTGCGATCTATAGGACAGATATTGTAATGCTCATCTGATTCTAGAGCTGACAGTTTAGAGGGTGTGGTCAGCACAATGAACAACTTCCTTTTGAGTTTTTGGCACATCTGCACAATTTAGGCCATGTTGTGCCAGTAGCCCTTCAAGGATTACTCTCCCTTTATATCACAAGAGCTAATTTCCATACAGTTAAATCATTAAAAGCAAGGTCTATTCACAGTTAAAATAGTAAAAGTAGTAAAAATTTAATAATTTAGAACTTCCTTTACTTTCCCAAACTAATGTCATATACTCATTAGAGTTTTTTTGGACTCAAAAGTGTCCTAAAAATACAGAAATTCAAAGTCCCAGTCTCACAGAGATTTGAAAATGAGATTCTTTGGTTTGAAAGCCAAGAACTATACCATTCAGCCACTGACCCATGGGAATTTCGAATTACAAGTCCTTGTTTTAGTCTTTCAACTACAGAAAGTATCATAAAAGTTTGAGTGAATGGCTAATTGAAATTTTTTTTTAAGGTTCTGTGAGCAAAGGAAAGAAAAAAATTTAACATTAGTTTAATTCAGAAAAATCTCAACTCCTTATGGAAGGAACAACTATTTAGAACACAACCCTTGAACCACTGCTTTGAAATATATCAAATGAAGCAGTAAAATGCTAAAATAAAGAGTACTGAAAAAAGGGGCCTCAAGCCATTCAAATGTAAGCATTTTCCATTGTCATGAGGACAAGCACAACTAAGTTCATAATAAAGTAAACCAAACTTAAAGCACATGCCTGTGTAACATCAGTGATAGTGAAATGACATTTGATAAAACTCATTGTACATTGCTTTCTTATAGTCATTCTTTCAATTTCAATAAAGGATTTTTTTTAAAATAATTTTAAAAAAAAATTCATGTCAAGAATATCAGCAACCAATGTTCCACCACTCACAACTTTGAACTGAAACTATCTTCACAGTCTGGAACAAAGAATACAAATTTTAAGAAAAAAAAGATCATGTTTGTAATTTCAAAATAACTTACAGTGTTTCCAGTTTGGCCTTCTCATCTTCCATCTTTAATTTTTTATTTAACAGCTTAGTTCGTGAGTCACGCTCAACATACTTTCTTTTACCCGTACACTGATAAGTAAAATGACCTTTCTGAAGACACTTCTGACATTTGTAATCCTCTTGTTTTAGAAGACTAAAAAGAAGAAAAAAAAACAAAACATTTCTATTTGCTAAATACATTTTTGTAAAGTGATATGCATTTTTTTAAAACCAGAAATAGCATAAGTTAGTTCACTGAGTGTAAGTTTAAAATAATAAACAAAATTTAAGAAGTCTCAAAATAAAATCAAAATGTTCAAAACTTATGGCAGAATAAAACACTACTTAGAAAGCCTTGAGTCATGGTAAATTTAAAAGAAAAATGTTATGAACCATAAAGATAGTAGTTAAAATGTTGATTAAAAGCCAACAAGACACACACAAACCATATTTTGGTCATGCAACAAATTATAAAAGAGTTAATGTTTATCTTACCCAATAAAACACAGACAACAATATGTATATATATATAATTTAAAATATCA
Source organism: Biomphalaria straminea (assembly GCA_021533235.1). Lineage (NCBI taxonomy): Eukaryota > Metazoa > Mollusca > Gastropoda > Planorbidae > Biomphalaria > Biomphalaria straminea. Next base: position 16,017,911 of record JADKLZ010000728.1, on the reverse strand, counting down.
TATAAATAAAATACTAAATCACAGCATTCATAGTTATTGCACTATACTCTCAAAAGTCACTGAGTGAAACATTTAAATCGACAGAAAACTCTAGTCATCTAGCCCCTCTGTCACTGTGTACACAAGAGGACTCAGTGAGACCTCCAGTAGCACTCACAGGAGACAATTCAATGATCAGCTAAAATCAGAAAATCAATACTTAATCACCCTGTCCTAAGCCCAATAAATTTCACCCTGAGACTGGGAAAAACACCAAAGTTAAAGATCGTTAGGTCACTGGCTACAAACACAAATGGCTAGAGAGAGAGACAGACTGAAAAAGAAAATAAGTCAGATAGAGAGAGAGAGAGGGGGACAGACTGAAATAGAAAATAAGTCAGAGAGAGAGAGACACACACACACACTAAAAGTGAGAACCTTAAAGAAAAAATATTTTTCAGAAGAGAAAATTTAAGAACAGAGGACATTTGAAATTAGATTTATTTTACAAATTCACAAAAAAAAACAAAAAATTAGTTGCAAAAATTCTTTTAAAAAAGAATTCTTTGCTACTCAACATCTTCATTCAAATTGTAACGTAGCTCCAGAAATATTATAAGGCACAAATGGAATGTCAGGATTATAAACAACAATGCTAAATGATAATTATGGCCACAAGAAATATCCAATTTAGCTGAAATAGAATGAAATACAATCAAAGATATTTAATAATAATAAATAATCTTTATTATCCTAATAATGAAATTTGTCTTACAATTCGTGCAATACACCGAACAAAACATTATGACTATAGTTCCCCTTTCAGACCTTGTGGTCTATAAGGCAGAAGATGTAAAGGTCATCTGATTCTGTGGCCTACGGTTAACAAGGGTGTCATGTGGCCAGCACAAGGACCAACTGCCCTTACTTTTCCCCAACTAATGTCAGGTACCCATTAGAGCTGTGTGGATTCCGAAATAACAATCCCAGTCTTCACCAGTATTCGATCCCGGGACCCCAGTTCAGTAGCCAAGCGTCTTACCGCTCAGCCACCGTCCATTATGACTATAGAAAATCAAAATGTGAAAATATACATTCACACTAAACTCGCTCATAATTTACATGTATAGTGCAAGTGATGTTGACTGGTGTGATTTATATGGAACTAAAGAGTTCTAATGTATATTGATGCATATATATATATTGATGGGAGTTCCCCAGTTCCGACAGAGATTCAAACCCAGAACCTCTCAGCTCAGAAGCCACCACCTAAGTCACCATGCCTCCCAAATGTTATCAAGAGAATCTTAATTTCTTGAGAACTCAATAAAGATCAACAGGACAAAATTGTCCTAATTAGTCAATGGGTGAAGGTGTGAAACTGGCACCTAAACAAATAAGCTTTGGGCAGGAGGGACTCATTAGCCTTGGCTTGCTACCAACTAGCAGAAGGAAATCTGAATTCAAACCTCTGCTGCCTTACAGCTATACTCAAACATGAGAAAGGTTTCGTGGGACAACCCTGAGGAGAAATAAGGAGCCGGCTACCCTTCTTAAGGCAGTTGGCAGCACACAGTGCTATAACTTGTCAGAGCCAGTGGTGCCGCTGATCCCAAACTGTTTATTATGTTGTTTGCAAAGAATTAGATAAAAGAAGCTTTTAATGTTATAACTTATACCAAGGATGTGCCCTTGAACTGTATTGTTGCTTAAAGAAATTTGTTTAATAATATCAGATATAGGTTTATGTAAAACAGTTTTTTAAGCTATTTCAACATCTGGTCAAATGGATCTTTTACCTATAGTGTTTTCCTTATTTGGATATAAGTAAAAAGATATTTTAACATACTAACAAGCCACCATCTTCTTTATAAGATGTTGAAGAGAGATTTTGTGGGTCTATTCTGAACTTTAATTTGAAAGTTCAAAAATTTTTGACACCTACCGGTATATATATATATCAATTTTATCAGGGTGGAATCATCTCAAATGATCCTCCAACTTAATTGGTTTCATAGCATTATATTAATAAAATGCACAGAAATAATCGCTTGTTTGATAAGAAAGTTTCAAATAATCAATTCTGAACAATCTACATTTCTTTTTGTTAAAAAGTAGTTTCATTAAGAGAAAATTAAACTATTTAAATATATTGAAATTAAATATAATTTTTTACATTTGAATAGCTAGATAAATATTTAATTTAACTAATTATTTAGTGAACAAAATAATTACATATATATGGGGATATGAAAATTAAAGCCAGAACCAGCTTAAATGAAATCCCTATTTTTTTATTAAATTTTATAGCCTCTGGACATCTCATAGACCCCCAATTCAATTTTCCATATCTGTAGGACCCTTGCAGGTCTCTACCCCTGACTCTAATATATATATATTCCACTTTGGAAATCACTGCTCTATAGTAGGCAGGTTTCAATATTTTCAGAAAGAACATTGGAATGAAATTCCATCAAAGACAAAGAATGGAGAAAGAAGGTTGACGGATCTTGTGTGGTGCCACAGAGGTCCACAGACCAAAGGTGCCAACGGACAGGTGAAAGTGAATGTAAAGTTAGATGTGAAACTGGACTAACTTAAAAAATCACTAATTTCTTATAAAATAATTTTATAATTGCTCTAATTGTTTTGTAAAGGGACAATTTCTTATTCCTCAAGAAAAATTGTTTGAACATTTCCGTAAAAAAAATTCTTTTAGTTCAGTGTTTTATTGCTGTAGAGCCACACTGCAGTTCACGTCATAATATGAAAAACTACTTATTAATAATAGTTTTAAATTATGTCCAATTTATGTGCATACTAAATAGATTTTTTTCTCTTTAAAAAAAGTATAATAAACATTTTTTTTGTGTAATGGTAGTAGTTAGTATAACAGAAATTACTTAACTTAGCAATAGGAATGTTGAAATGTAAAAAAAAAAATTTTTTGACAAAAATATAAATCTGTTTGCATATAAATGCGTAAAAAATATGGTAAATAATCATCTCCCCCACTAAGGAGCCTCCCGTGTTAATTACTATTAATAGTGAATAGTTGTAAAAGTGTATTTTTATAAAAAAAATGCTTACTTAAATGGGGATAAGCGATTAAAAAAAAATAGATTTTTTGCTTTCAGAAAAGAAAAAGTAGCCCTTGCATCAAAATTTTGAATGGTCTAAAATATGTCAGAATTTTACTATTAGCCTTAGCATCAGAACTTTGAATGGTCTAAAACAGTGATGCCCAACCTAATTCGCCCAACGGGCCATTTTTATTGCCGACACTCATCTCACGGGCCACATGAACGAAATGGTGCAAAAAAAGAAATGAAATTGTCATTGACATGAAATTATTTTATTACAAATCCGTGGATCAAATACATTAATTAATGAGATATTTGAAGATTTATCTTTTTTTTTTCATCAGACAAGGAAAGGGGTTGATATCTCTACTTAAAATATGAGCAGCATTTTAGCTAGCTTTACAACCGACTCTTGTCGCTTTTTTGGTAAATATTTCCATCGATCCTCCAATATTCAACAATTCTTTTATTTGCGACACAAACCAACATAGCCATCATTTAATAATTCGTTTTAAAATGCCAGTTATTTAAACATCCACACATTCTTTACAAATCTTAAAAGTTGTCTTATTATACACACATTCTTTACAAATCTCAAAAGTTGTCTAAATATTCACATATATAGTAGAGTCTTGTATATGGCACACCGAGTTTGGGAACTAGGTCAATTTTTTATTTTATTTTTTTTATTAGGTCAAGGTTTAACTTACACAAAAAACTGAAAGCAGATTCTTATTCTGCAACTAAAGGACTATAAAAATAGCAGTGTTTCTTTGAATTATCACTCATAGTCAAGATTTTATTTTAAAATACAGCAGGTCACTCCATGCTCCTATATGGCACGCAGTTTTTGTGCTTTCCCTTTCAGCGCACACTGAGTCCTTTCAATAAACACTACTTATGTAATTGCTAATAAATTACATCTTTATTAATTAAAAATTATTTAGATTGTATTAAAAGAAGTAGAATCACTTATGCAATATGTATTTATAGTCTTTTGCCTCATATTGCCTCTCTCTCTCTCTCTCTATATATATATATATATATATATATAAATTATATATATATCGTTTATAGTTTATTTATTTATATACCTATGTAATCTATGTGTAGCAACAGACAGAAATAAATCTCTATTATATATGGATTATAGACCTAGACATTAATTATTATAATTTAATAAACATATTTGATATTTTCCCCTCCCTCCCATAGATGCTTATATAAATTCTTTTCATAACTCTCTCCCCCTCCCTCCCCCCTGCTGCCTGTTTGATAGGTTGTGACACTACAAGGTTGTGACACTACATGCTTATTATATATATTATTGTATACCTCTCTTCACCGCCAGCTCACCTGGGGTGATCCCCTGCAGTGGGCATGGTCTCTGGCTTCAAATTAGCAGCCCTCACTTTTTCTTTCATTTATAACTTATATATTCTAGATTTATCTTGATCTAGGTCATGTTTATTCATTGAAAAAATCATAGTAAGACATAGATTTATTAATCCCAATAATATTTCTTATTACGATTTTACCTTGTGCACTATTGGAGAATGTGTTAAATTCATTATTATTGATGAAACACCCCCTTTTTAAAATTTTATTTAACAGCTAACAGTATAAATGTGATTGGAATGTCTTTCTAAAGATGTTTGGAAGCTTA
>JADKLZ010000728.1:15996326-16009275 GCA_021533235.1 Biomphalaria straminea | reverse complement strand
AACAAACACAATTCAGCATCACTTTACACAAGTAACAAACACAATTCAGCATCACTTTACACAAGTAACAGACACAATCAAGTCTTCCAAAACACTCCTGTCCAACCCTTAATGACATTAATAATCTTATGACTTAGATATATCTTTTAAAACGAATTACCTAAACTAGAAAAGAACACCTTTAACCTCAGAAGAACGGTGCCAGTTTGTGAAAGAGTAAGCACTGGTGCCCTAACTAACCTCTGCAATAGTTAAGAGAAACAGGACACATGATATTGCTACTGTTTAACCGTTGATGGAGCTTCACTCCATTTTTATTGACGACGTTTTAAAAAACAAAAGACCAGACTTAATGTGTTGAGACATGTAAATATTTGCAAGCGTTATTTGAAGCATTTTTGCATTATAATTAGCTAAGAAAAGCTTACATGTGTAAAGGTGTATCTAGAAGACAAGTAGAACAAGCTGGAAAGACGTTAAAAAACCGAACAGCCTATGAAAATTTCTTAGACTTATGTTGTCCTTGACCTGTACTTTAAGAAAACATTTTTTAAAGTTAAATTAAATATTATTTTATGTTATATTTGCACGTTTTTTTTTTGTCAATAGGTTCAGCATGTGAACAATGTTGTTTAATGGGTAAAAAATACAATTTTGATATTTTCTTATCGACATATGAAATAAATGAAAATGGTGTGAAAGGCAGGTTATATACAAATTAGTTTAAATGTGAATCTTCAATTAACGAATAGTCCATTATAAAAATTGAATTGAAGTCGGATAAGACCGATATAAGTTTCGTTAGGAATTATGATATATGACTACGATTCTTTCAAGGTGGATAATAATTTATCTTTGATTGTTCCCAAATCTCGGTTTCAAAAAAGGATTAAAAAAAAACTATTTTTGCTGAGGTTTTTACACGGTTGTCGCCCATGAAACAAATATTTGTGCTTTGAAAAAGTTTTCGGTCTCCAAGTGGGCAAACTTTAGGCACAGCTACAGTTGGGTATGCGAAGAGATTCAAACCACAAACATAGTGTAGATTTTAGTCCAATCACTTATATTGTGAATTTTCGTGTGTCATTTCTGATGATATGTCCAATGATGGAATCTTCCAGAAACTGAGGATGTCACAAAACAGACATCAACCTGTTTGTCGCCAACATTTGTAAATCGATGAATCAATAACAAAACCAGCTCCAAGCCAAAACAACTCAACCAATCAATCAGCTGCAGTGACGCGGCTAATGTAACATTGTCAAGAGTAGCTGCGATTTAGTGAGAGTGTGTGTGTGTGCGGCAAGAGCAGGAGAAAGAGAAAATGTGAAAAGAACTAAAAAGGGTTGTATGTGTGTGTGTGTGAGAGAGAGAGAAAGAGAGAGAGAGAGAGATTCAGAGTTATGCATTAGTGCTTATCTATACATATTTATTTCTATACATATTTATTTCAAACTCAATACTCTCTAAGAGACTCAAGTCTTATTCTAACCGTAACTTTATTTTTTTTTAAAGGAATATTTTCAATGTAAAAAGAAATATGTACTGAAATACAATTAAATTGCACATTTATTTTCGTAATCTTTAAAATATCTTCACAAATTTAGTACACTATTTTTTTTCTTAATAAAATATGCAATGAACATAATAATAATAATAATAAGGCTTGTCTTCGAATCCGAAGATTATTGAGGTATACAGTGTTTCCCGTGGCTGTGCAGCCCCAGCTGTGACCTACATATTTTGCCACATCCAGGGATGAACATAGACATAAATAAATATAGACTGGAAAAAGGAAGTAACTTCATGTAATTAGAAAACATGTATATCTATTGAATTCGGATTTCCGAATTATGAAAAATTTAAAAATTGCATGATCTTCAGTCTTCGAGATTAAACAAAATTTATAGACATAAAATAAAGCACACACAAGAGGGTTTGTTGCACTAGTCCGTTTCGTATCTTTTTTCAAAACTATTGGGCCGGAAGTTGTTTTTTTCCCTATAAAACTTTGCATTTTTCAGTTCTCTTTTTAAATTAAGCTGACATTATTATGCTATAATTTTAAGTGTGCATGATAGAGAAAAACATTCTGCACAAAAATACGGGTGTTTGGGATCAAACCAGATAGAGGCTATAAAAAGAAAAAGAGCTGAAATTAGCGCGGGAAACTACACATTTACAGTACTTTATTTGATAAGTATTTTACCCAAGATCTGTGTTGTTTTTTTTAGGACTAGCTTATTTCAAGTACCCGTCATTTTCCGATACATAATGTTATACACACAAAAAATTATTGATTTTAAACTTTAAATGATTTTTTTTTTCTTTGCAACCTCTTGTGTGAGCAAAGAGGCCAATCCTTTGTACTTTCACCATTATTTCTACTACTATTGTGCATGGCATCTGCAATCCAGGACTTTCTTTTAATGCTTACTTTTCTTGTGGATCTATCCAGTGCCACTTTTTCCCAGCTGTTAGTGCCGACTTTGAAGAGCTTTATGTCGCGTTTGCATACTTGAGATTTTAATAAAGACTAAAGTGTTGATGATATAGGTTGCATCACTCGGTGTCTGAGAGTAACATCCCTTGTAACTGTTGTTGTCAACCAATATGCCGAGTCTATGCTATGATATTCCAATAGTCGTTTTTTATTAGAATAAAGTATAGATATTAATAAAGACTAAAGTTTATTAATTATTAGATATAGACATAGGACAAAGATGTAATAATTTAGGCTACCGTAATACATTTACCATAATCTATACTTAATGTACTTGACTAGATCTATAGATCTATCTACAATATAGTCAATCTAGATATATACAATATTCATTATAATACTTCTACTTATTTAATAAGTTAGTAGGCCTACTTAGACTTAGATCTATTATAGTTTATTAATAGATTTACTTTTCAATGCCTAGACCTAATAATAAAATTGCTGATGATTTCTAATGACTGATTTTTTTTATAGTAATAGGCCTACTAGAACTAGGTCTAGACTTTACCACATGAGGAGGCACAAAACTCCAGTGCAAAGCCCTCAGCCCCCTGGATGACAAAGTGGTCATCATCGAACCACGATAGACGAACTATAAACATCTATACTTTATTCTAATAAAAAAATTACTATTGGAATATCATACTATAGACTCGGCACTCTAGTCTCAAGATAGAATCTATACTATTACTAGATCTATTCGATTTATAAATATAGATCTATACTAGAATTAAATAGATCTCAATTTAGGACCTAATAGGCCTACTAACAGAGAGATGATAATTAAGCGGTGTTAGCTAATAGTAATGCACAAGAAACGAAACTGGGTTTTTCTAAACTCTAATACTTGGTATGAAATAGTAAAACAGCACATACCTAAATAAATCGTAACTAGAAATCAAAAACCTAAATTTATTGTAGTATATATTGGTCTGTGGTTGAATTTTATATAGAAGAAATGGCTTTTGCAATTTCCTTTACAGAAAAATTGGGCTATTCGCATAGACATATATAGACTTTAAACAGGAAGTAATTTTATGTAACTTGAAAAAATGTATATCCATTGTATTCGGATTTCCGAAATCTGACAAGTTGCACGATCTTCAGTCTTAGAGATTAAACAAAACTACACTGCCTCCTCATTTACGCAGCATGGTGTGAAAGAAAAAATGGTGTATCCAAATCCGCACTATTTTCATTCACAAAATAACATAGATAGCAGTTCCATGGATAGCATAAATAAATATAGACTGGAAAAAGGAAGTAATGGATTCAGTCCTTAACTTTGAATTAGTGAAATTAGGGATTTTTTCAGCAGAATGTCCAAATAAGCTAAAATTTAAAAACAGTTTCAGAACAAAAAATGAACATTATGATTAATTGACATTAGTCACGCTAAAAAAAAAAACACTAATAAAAATATTGTAATACTTATATAGTTTATGGCTGAAATAGATATAAATACTTAACTTTTATACTGCTCATGCTGTATAGTAAAGCGCACTAATTTGCAAATCACAAATTTTCCCTTCATAAAAATGTCTTATTGGCCAGTCTATATTTATTTATGTCTATGGCTATTCGCGTCTGACACATATATAATTTTTATGTTCAGCAACAAACCCTATTACAATTCACACATTTTTGTTTCATAAAACTTTCTTATTGGCCAGTCTATATTTATATATGTCTATGGCAATGAATTATTTGCTAGAGTCATGAAATGTCTCAAATCTTTCCATGTTCAAGAATGAGTTGATAAAGTGACAAATTTGGAGGTTTCTTTATGTTTTTTTTTCTCCTTTACGTGTTAATTATTGAATGATTACTTTATTTCTAGAGAACTAAATCGAACTTGTTCTTTTTTTTTACTTTAAAACTCTTTGTTTTTACTTCTATCTGCTTGGGTTTACTTTTTGGACTTTTGTATCTCTCAGGCTTTTATAAAAACAAGGCTAAAAATACGAAAAAACAACATTTGTGAAAATGATAATTAGGACAATTTTAAATACCAAATTCATTAAAATTCATTCTGATAAACTAATATAGAAACAGTGTTCGATATAATATTCACATTAAGATTTAATTATTTTATTTTTCTCTAGCTATCTTTTAATTTTAATAACGTACGTCTTACACAAGGCTCATATACACTTAGCTTAGTATTTTTTTTATAACACACACATACACACAAACACACATACAAACACACATATACACACACACACACATACATATATATATATATATATATATATATATATATATATATATATATATATATAGAGAGAGAGAGAGAGAGAGAGAGACAAATAGATAGATAGATATTACGACTAATTGATTAACTCAGTTTATTTCACATTGTTTCTTGTGTTACCATCAAGCATGAGATTGTATACAAAATTTAAAGACGATTGAATGAGTTGAAATGTTGAAAAGTTGAAAAATTATAAAGATTAATCTAAACACAACAAACATACTACGAGCCTTGTTAAAGCTTTGTAATAAAAATAAATTATTAAGGATTAATTTACATCCTCTGTTTTCAATCGTAATTATACATACATATATATTCACCACTGGATTAAAAAAAAAAACAACTAGTTCTATATTTAATTTGCTACCGATAACATTGAAATTCTTCCCTAGAAGTTTCTCTTCAAAAACAATTTCTACTTCTGTTCTTATCAAAACACATTCCTAGTACCCCCACTCCCACCCCTTCTTAGTTCATTACTCCCCCATTTACAGCTTACATTTATCCCGCACCCATCTTCTCAGTGACCATCCCAAGACTCGGGGAGTCCGCGGCACCCCGAAAATAGCGAGGACACAATCAAACCCAGAAAATACAATTTAGCGCCTTAGTGTTCAGACCGGGCCGTCCATACGTAGTCTTTGGGCAGACGCACCAGCCAGTTCTCACACGTCCCGCCTTTCCAGTTAAATTGAATTTTGGCGGCTCGGCCAAACCGAGTCTTCCCCTCTTCTTTAGCCAGCCGACTGGAACTTGGCAAACTATTGAATCCTTTAATAATTAACCGCCAGATTTGGCGTAGATCTTAAGAAAGCCAGTTTTTTTTTTTAGTTCTGCTGACTAGAACTCTTCGATGACAGAGGTGTATTTGGTTGTAGTTCTTCGTCTACATCAGGCTTTCACTGATTATATTTCAATTTGACAATTCAGATTTTCACCAGAACAGATAATTTCAAGAGGCTAGAGGCTAAAAGTGCCCGTAATTTTATTGAATATTCTTGCAATAAACTAAATAATGTCAAGGACTCGAACATTGAAATTCACTGTAACAAACTAGAGATCAAAGAATTGAACTAAATTTCATTATATAACATGTTGATGTTCGTATCACATCTCCTTTATTACTGCTAGTTTTTATCCATAGAAATAAACAACCGTTTCGCAAAGCCAACTGCGTTTTTAGTCACCTCAGACTGAGAGTATCGCAAAATAAGTCTCTTCGCTTAGCAATGAAAATCACTGTTTATAAAGCAGTGGTTCTCACTACACTCTTGTATGGCTCTGAGACCTAGTGCTCTATCGAAGGTCTTTAAGGCTCCTCGAACGCTTCCATCAAGGTGCCTTTGCTTCACGATGGGCATACGCTGGCAAGACTACACTACCAATAACTATGCTCTCCTGGAGGACGGTGTTGACAGTATAGAAGCACTAATTACTGTTCGACAGCTGCGCTAAGTCGGACAACTACCCCGCTTGGAAGACGACTTGTTATTTCATTTATTTTTTTATTTTTCAAAATTTACTTTATTTTATGTGACGAAACTTCTAAATGACCGGAAATCATTCAACACTCACGCATTCATCTTAATGTTTGTTAACCAGATAGATTCACTCAGTACATGAAATACACTAGTTACTAGAATTTCGCCATATATTTTGGACTACAATTGATTGAGCAATATCCTGAACCATACATGAACACACCGGAGACATCGTGAAAATTCATGGCAGATCTGTCTAGATTTCAGTCAAAATCTTGTAGAAAAATGATCAAGGTGTTCTCTCAAGCGTTGTGGGAATTAAACACTACAAAGCTCAAGAGATTACTTTTTTTCTTCTTTAGTTGGACTTTTAACAATATTAAGAATTCTAAATTTAGGTCTAGACTCTATTGTAGTTCTAGTGGAAGCTATATATAAAATAATGGAGAATAATCTGAAGGAAACTTAACCTTCTCGTACACCAGTACCGACAATTGAAGACTGAACAAATATAAGCCTTGATTAGTCTATATCAATCTTTTTTTTTTAAATCATGACAATATTACTAAAATAAGCTTGAAATTATATGGGTCAGTCGTGAAAACCTTAAAAAAAGAAAAAAAAAAACATCTTATCACGTTTTTTTTCCGGTCTAACACTTCCTGTACGAGGACCAGTTCCCAGTTTCCTGTGTGTGGAATTCAATGAAGAGGAAAATGCCAGGTTTTGAAAAAGATAATTATGGTCTGATGTCTACAACATTTTTTGAAGTTTGTCCTGTGAAATAGTAAAAGTGTGCGAGACATTCATTGAGAATGAAAATGAAACAATTATCTAGTATATATTGGCCAATTAGGCTAACATTTTAGTTAAATGTTTATTTGGATCTTTATATCTAGATAAAGACCGCATCACAAACGAAGAGATTAGAGACAGGATTACTACAGTACTATTGTTTAAAAGGAAAAGCAAACTAAAACTCTATGACCTATATTACAAGGTCTTCGGGGCTTGAAAAGACATTCCTTCAGTCCTAGCAAAAATAAGAAGCCAGAGAAAGCGATGGGAAGACAACATTAAAGGTTGGACGGGCCTTCCATTGAAAGAGGATAACGACAGTCAACAAATCTTGTGTTGTGCCCCAATGGTCTACTAACTGACAAACGGATATGTAAAGATGATATCTAGATATATGTCTATCTAAATCAGCGGTTCTCAACCTTTTAAGCTCGGCGACCCCTTTTTACAATCCACCACTCTGCCGAGGACCCCCCACACCCACACCCAAACACACATAGAAGAGTAGACAATAACAATCCATATTTTCGATGGTCTTTGGCGACCCCTGGCAAATCGTCAATCGACCTCCAAAGGGGTGGCGAACCACTGTATATATAAAGTAAAGTAAAGTTCCCCTTTCAGACCTTGTGGTCTATAGGGCAGATGATGTAAAGGTCATCTGATTCTGTGGCCTAAAGTTATCGAGGATGTCATGTGGCCAGCACAACGACCAACCGCCTTTTCTTTTCCCCAACTAATGTCAGGTACCCATTAGAGCTGGATGGACTCAGAGGCGCCCAAGGATCTCGTAATAAAAATTCCAGTCTTCACCAGGATTCGAACCCGGGAACCCGGTTCAGAAGCCAAGCGCTTTACCGCCAAGCCACCGCGCATCACGCTGTATAGATCTATATGCAATATAATAATTGTGTTTAAATGGAAGCGAAAAAGAGCTTTGGTATGTTAAGAACCTTTATTAGAAATTCCTATCTATGGCAGATAACTTTCCCTATGTGCATTGTGATACATCCGGTATACGAACTTAAGTAAGTGTTGATCAGGGCCGGTCCTAGCAATTGCGGGGCCCTATGCGAAACTGATTGCGCGGGGCCTAGTTTGTGTGAGAAAATTAAGTGAAAATTAAGGTTTTGTATAAGAAAAAAAAATAAAATCGACTGAATTTTATTCATTCTTTACTAAGTTAAAAATTGATATCTGTACTTTACGAACCTTTTAACCAATGGCATATTTATATGCCAGTGACTATAACAGTAAATAAAGCAATAAATGACACCCATAAATGACAATTTTGTCTATTTTACTGGAGATTTTAAAGAGTTTTCATGAGATTTTAATAGATTCAGGAGATTTCCATGAATTTTTCGTATATATTTTGCAATATGATAATAACACCTTGAATCAGCGCGGGGCCTATGAAAGCGCAAGGCCCACTGTGACTACATAGGCTGCATTGGCCTAAGATCGGCCATGGTGTTGATAATGTATGTATTTGAAAAGGTTTACATCTTTGTGCAGTTTTTAGCACTAAAAAATAAAACATGTACTTTTTTTCGCACTTTTACCACAAGTTAAAATCTTTGAGCTTGTTAGCGACATCGGTCTTTCAACATGGCACCCCTGACATTGTTTGGTTTCCTAACCCAACGTAAATTGGAAATCTACGCACTCGACTGTTTAATTTGAAATAAAGTTTTGCTATGAACATTTCGTAACAGATTAAAGCTACAAGAAGCAAAAATAAACCATTTTAACAGCGTTCTGTTGGGTGTAAACATATTGAGCAACTGCACAGTAGTAAGGCAGCCAGTGGAAGATACTCCTAACTCAACCTATGACTTATTTAATGCCGATCTTGCGTGACATCAGCCTGCCCAAGGCAGTGATGCAGTTTTGATGTGCGGAGCTGGACGTTGGGTCATCATGCCGTTTAACATTCTCCAGGCTTGTGGGTGTTAGGTGCTATCTACTGGATTTAAGAAGACGATCAAAGGTATGTGTCAATGTGAAGACGACACTGTGGACTTAAGTATCAAAGGAATTATTCGACACTTATCTATATCTATACTGTAGAAATGTAAACAAACTGCATTATTTATATGCTTATTACTAAGAAGTGGCGTCTCTAGGTGGGTGCGGGTGTCACAAACCGATAATAATAAGGCACAGCTCTAGGGGGGTTGTGCAGGCGTGTCTATAGGTTCGATCACTGGCAGACTTGCAAACCCAGGTCTAGTCACGGACAGGATTAAACCTTATTGTGCTTGATCTACTTAACTCTCACAACACACTAACAAAGAAATTAGAAAACGGTCCTGCTGTTCATAGCTTCTAGTCCAGTAAAATAACAGAGAAAGTACCTTGTACATAGAATACAAAGTTTCTGATGAGAAGCTTTTCTTTTTTCACCCTTTCTTAATGCTCCCTCCTCTATACATAGAAAGTGTTTTTTGATAGTCAGTCAAACATCGTCTCTTGACATTGCTGTGAAGTCCATTCTAACTGCCAATCCGTGATTACTGTTTTATTACTGAGAGTCATTACACAGATTATATGCACCCCCTCTGTTTGTCCGGTAGTACATGTGACTTCTACATCACCAATTCTCGGATCAATGTCAACCTTTACACAAGTATTTGCTGTACCTAACAAAACATGAATCAATCAAGGAATTAACCTGTTAGTTAATTAATTATTGGTAATTAATTCTTTTGTTTGGTATCGAAAAAGGGAAATAAATGCTACTCATTGAGAGATGTGAATGTACATGTGGAGTTATTTGCTTTTATTAAGTTTTTTTACACGTTTTTCCCCCCAAGGTCTCATATTCTAATCAAGTTAAAATTTAGTATCATCATAAAAATTCAATGGCAATACGTGAACCAATCAAAAAATTAAGCTTTGTATTCATTTTCAATATTTTATTTATGTTACTTGTTTTTAAATTGTTAAATTTGTAAGACGATTTCATTTTAAGAAAATCATTAAGAAATGTGTGTGTGTGCGTGTTGACCTCCATCTGTCGTAGAACGACTAAGACTCCTCTTGTAGAGCACTTTTCATGTGGGGCTTTGAAAAACATATCAGCATACATGGACTTTTTCATGTGGGGGCTTTGAAAAGCCCATTAACATACTTGGACTTTTTCATGTGAGGCTTTGGAAAACCCATCAACATACTTGCAATATTTTAATAGCACCCAGGGTACTCGCAATCTTGAAGCACCCAGACAGCATTAATTCGTAGTGGTGACATAGCCCATTCTCAGGTGCGTAATCTCATTGGGTCGCATGCGCTATCTGGAAAAGAGATTATTATGTTCGACTATTTTCTGAGGTCACAGGAGATAGAAGTTTTTCTTTTAGGGCCATGGATTACTACAAATCTGTGACAAATCTGTGACAAATTGGACTTGGGCTCAGTACAAACAGCACTCAAAAGTTTGGCGGCATTGTTTTATTTTCATTGATGGCCATGAGTGTTGATATAATGATAAGGAAATAGGGCAACTTTATACACAAACATTCCAACGTTGTAGTTTTTTAAATAACAAGAACAAAAACACGGCGACCTTATGACAACAGGCTCTCTTTATTTCTCTCTGTTCCTCTTTCTCTCTTCTCTCTCTCTTTTTATTCCTCTCTTTTTTCTTTTCTCTCTCTCTCTTTTATTCTCTTATTATTTCTATTTCTCTTTCTTTTAAATTTCTTGTCTCTATGTTTTTTTTATACTTTATTTGATACACTCTATTTTTTATCAATATTTCTCTCTCTCTTTTTCTGTCTTTCTCTCTTTCTCTCCCCGGTATGTACTATTTCTCTTTCGAACTTTTTACATTCCTTATTTTATCTATTACTTCTTTCTTTCTTTGTCTTTCTTTATTACTTTTCTTTTTTCATTTTTCTTTTTTTTTTCTTTCTCCCTTTCTCTTTCTTTCTGTTATACTCTTTTTTTTTCTTTCTTGTGCTATGATCACTCTTTTTCTTCTATATTTTATCTCTTCGAAGTGTTTGCTTTTCTTTGTTTCTCTTTCTCCCTGCTATGTTCTTTATTTCTATATCTCTCTTTTCTTTTTTTCTTTTTTAGTTTACTTCTTTTTCCTCTCATTCTTCATATTTTTTCTTTGTCTTTCTCTAATAACCTTTTCTTTTTTTGTATTTTCTTCATCATTAAAACACTATCTTTAAATAAAAGTCGATAACGTATTAATATATATATATAGATTTCCAAGTATACAATTGTGTACGGAACTTAGGGAGTATCTAGACATAACATCGAAAATAAAGGTTTAAATCCCAATACTGCTTTCAGAGATGTTGATAAAAATAAAATTAAATTTGATTCAGCTGATTGCAGTATTGCTTCAATGTTAGTTTCTTAAGACGTTTATAAACCTTCAAAGTATGTAATTTTGCAGCTTATAAGTATATAACTATAAAACCTTCTATTTTCACAAGCACTTCGCTAGCACAAAGGTAGGGTTGTCAGCTTGGGGAGGTTTTAGCATCAACTTAAGATTCAATTCGTTCCTCCTTTTGTTGAATTTTTTTAAAAAGCTATCACCCGCTTTCAAATCTTCGCTTTTTTTATAATCACCGTGATATCTTGTTCCAATATTTAATTTTAAACAAAGCAGTTCACATTATTAATTAACTACAAAAACCCTTATATTAATAATGTTATTAATTAAGCAATAGGACATCACTTTACCTAGATAAATGTTTGTCTGGTCGTGCGGTAAGCGCGCTGGATTGTCGTTTGGAGTTCTCGATGGTCCTGGGTTCATATCCTGCTCGCTGCCATCCCCCGCCTTCCTGCGGGAGGTTTGGAGTAGGAAGTAAATTAACTTCAACTCTGAAGAAACCAGGGGCGTAGCTAGAAATTTCCCATCGTTTGGGGGCCCGGGGGGCTTCACCTCTTCGGGGACCCTGCAGTGGCTCAATATTTAATTTTTCGATGTAAAAAAAAAACACTAATTTGAGGGCCTCTTTAAAGTGGGGGCCCGGGGGGATTTTCAAGTTCTCCCCCTCCTCCCCCACCCTAGGTACGCCACTGGAAGAAACATCCGAAACATGTCAAACATTTGACAGTAATCCTAGATTTAATAATATTAAAGAGATAAGAGATTTTGACGATCTTAAACCAAGAGTTGTAAAATTGATAGTTTAAAAAATATAATTTTTATGTTTTCATAATCATTTAAAACAGGGGGAATAAACGTTAAATCTGATTCTCCTAACGTTTGATAAAGTTTTGTGAGCATTGTGTCTGGTACCATATCTACAGTCCGATCTTCTCACGATCTCTAATCACTAACTGATTGACTGCCGCAGACGCAACCAATGGTTACGTTGCTAACTAGATCCCAGTTAATGTTAAGTTGCATGGACTCTGCTACCTTCCTTCGCTTGCTTCTGGTAACTGAATTGCTAGAAATACAATACAGAGGCTTATCAACCAAGACTTGTTACTCAATATTAAAGAAGCCTTTCCCGGCGTCTCTATCTTTTATCACGAAATCACCCAGATGGTGATAGTTAGTTTAGCTCCCCATACTTTTCCATTTGATACTTGCCCAGGGTCCAGTGCAATGCTAAAGCCTCCTTTGCCACAAAGCGCAAGGCGCACATGAGTAAAAATTAAAGGCATCGTGATGAGTGATTGTATCAAGTTAAGTGTATTTTTTGAAGGACTATAGTAGCATAGTAGTAATTAACCCCTCTCTAGCTAGAGGAAGAAAAAATGGTATTAGTGTCTGATGGAAAAGTGTTATCGTTGATTTCTAAGTTAATTTTTTTTTTTTTGTAATTTAAGTAATGATTCATATCTCTGAATATAGCTTAAGGATAAAAAAATCGGAATTTAGATCTAGTGAAATGTATATATTTATATTTAAGTTAAACAAAAATA
>JADKLZ010000728.1:15981009-15996226 GCA_021533235.1 Biomphalaria straminea | reverse complement strand
TTTAGATTGATCAACTGCATTAGGTCTTTTAGATTGATCAACTGCATTAGGTGTTTTAGATTTATCAACTTCATTAGGTGTTTTAGATTTAACAACTGCATTAGATCTTTTATATTTATAAACTTCATTAGAAGTTTTAGATTTTTTAAACTGCATTATATCTTTTAGATTTATCAAATGCATTAGAAGTTTTAGGTTTATCAACTGTATTAGATCTATTAGATTTATCAACTTCATAAGAAGTTTAAGGTTTTTTTTACTGCATTAGATCTTTTAGATTTATCAAATGCATTAGATGTTTTAGATTTTTCTACTGCATTAGATCTTTTTGATTTATCAGCTTTCATTAGATGTTTTAGATTTTTCATCTGCATTAGGTATTTTATCTTGATCTACTACTTTAGATCTTTTAGACTTATCAACAGCATTAGATCTTTTAGATTTATCAGCTTTCATTAGATGTTTTAGATTTTTAAACTGCATTAGGTCTTTTAGATTGATCATCTTGGTCCAGTGCTCTAATTTCAAGATATTTGATATGATATAGTTATTTATGTCGAGGTTTACATGAGAGAGAAGGGGACACCAAGTGACAGCGTTCTTCGGACGAGATATCATGAGATCGATATATTTATTAGCTTCCAGCCCTGCCAAATATTAGGACCTTCACATGGCTCGTGGCATTGATATCCTACGCTTCATAACACGCGTGTCCTGCTATGTAAATGATTCGAATTAGTCGGCAATTAATAAATTTACTGACTTTTTTCTTGTTTGTTAGTTCTTTTATTTTTAAATTTTAGCTGAATGATTGTTTTTTCATTCATTTCTGGTATCTGATTATTAACGTCCATTAAGAATATAAATAAATACATCCAGAGTTGTTGTTTTTTTTTAAAGTCACCACTGCACATCTTTTTTTGTTAAAGTAACGTCTATATCATATAAGATAAGATAAGATATATTAGATGACTGCATGGTCGAGTGGTATACGCCCTTGACTGGCGCCTAGATGGTCTCGAATCGAAACCTGTCCGCCGCCATCTCCCGCCATCCATCGGGAGATTTGGGCCAGGATGTAATAAACTTGAATACTGAAGGAAAGTCCGAAACATGTAAAAGAAACAAAAAATCAAACAAACAAACAACCAGGTAAACAAACAAACAACTAATCAAACAACCAACCACCCAAACAAACAGACAACCAAACAAACCAAACATACAACCAAACAAAAAAAAAACAACCAAACACACTATGGAGTGTTCGACTCAGTGCGGACGTTGTCGTTAGAAAGCCTCTAATTTAGACAGTCTATTTTGTTATTCGAACTAACTGTGTTCAACAAATCAAAGAACAGGAAACAATATTGTGACATAGGTTCACTCGCTTATTTTGTAGGGTTTTCCTAGGCAAATGACCCTAGAAATGTTGGTTGTAGCCTGGTTCTAGAAACGTCTGGAAAGTTCGACTTTGTATTGAATATTCGTATTGGGCAGTCTCTAACAGTTAATGAAGGCGCAGTGGCTGAGTGGTAACGCGTTTGGCTTCCGAACTGAGGGTCCCGAGTTTGAATCATTGTAAAGAATGGGATTTTTACTTTCGGAATCTTCAGGGCGCCTCTGAGTTTACCCAGCTCTAATGGGGAACAGTAAAGGCGATTAATCGTAGTGCTGGCCACATGACACTTTCGTTAACAGTGGGCCTCAGAAACAGACGGCCTTTACATCATCTTCCCCATAAATAGCAAGATTTGAAAGGGGAAATTTGTTTACTTAAAGTTAATAAACATAGTGAATTTGGTAGGCTAGCTCCAGAAATTCCTCGAAATCTCGTTCACTTGTTCATAGAAGTGCCTAAAAGTAATTTAGACAGGCGTTGAGAACAAACTGTTTTTGTAACGTTGGTTTGCAGGTTTGTCGTAATGGCAACGTGAATCTAGTAAGAATTATATTTTAAATCACACACTTGACCAGGGGTCTCAAACTCATATCAGCATGTGGGCTGCATTGGAAAGTAACAACCAGTCAGCGGGCCACACCACGAAAAGAGAATTTGTTTTTTCATTAAATTTTACGAACACTACTGTCACTGCAGTTAAATGCTAAAATAAAGTTTTTATAATTATTAATTACATTCAGTGTAGTTTATTACATGCACAGGCAGTTTAGTTTACTAAAATAAGTTGACGTTGTCTCTGTCACTAAACTGGTAGAAATCTGGAACGCCAAGATCAGCCTATTTTTGCTTCAGATCAGTGTCACACTGCAGGTCGCTCCAGTAGTTCCATCTGGACTTCCTCTGGAACGTTTTTGACAACACTCATCTCGTTCTTCATGTGTAGACTTTTGCCACAGAGTGCTTCTCGGTGCAGAATCCAGTGTATGGCTGCAAAGGGTCACGCCAATCTGAGCTGATTCCGTTTCTCTACCATTAATCTAACAACACCAACCTTCTCTGAACACATTGCTGGTGCACCGTCCGTAGCCACTGAAATAAGTTTTTGCCACAGCAGCCCACACCTGTCAATACAAGCTTCCAGTTCTTGAAACATGTCGCGCTCGTTGTGCAGTTGTAAATCATTTCACGGCTTATATGTGCTCATTGTAAATTTTATCTAATTTTTTTTTTAATTCGTGGACGTGGCAGCGGGCCGCACAAAATAGTTTCGCGGGCCACATGGGCCGCGTGTTTGAGACCCCTGCACTAGACTGTTGAGTCTTCGCTGAGCTATTTTGAAATGAGATTCGAACTTTTATTTCTCCATCTATAGATTATCATTTTGAATGCTCTCCAATAACATAAGGCTTCAATATTTCAAACTCTATACAACCGGATAAAATATATAAAAAAATTAAAGTAGGCTACTTAAAAAGCCTTAAATTAAAAAAATTAACTAATTTCCAAACCTTAGTCCATTTTTATTTTAAATATTTTTTAAACAAGTAATGAAGATAGATGACATACATTTCAATAGAATTAAGTCCATTGTGTCTTTAAATGGTGTACGCTGTCCGCGTTCTCAATTATACTTGAACTTCATCTTTTACGTTTTATTTAAATGTAACCTGACAGGTAGATATTGTTCTGCATTCTATCCCACAGAATGAAGGGATGGCTCCATAGCGTCCTCGGTCACCACAGCCTGGGTAGCTTTGAGAGAAAACAGCGAGCACTAATGAGGTTTTAATCCAACAGCCTTTCAAAATTAACACCCCATCACCCAGTGCGCCACCGCATCTGCACTTCTGGTTGCGCATGAATACATATTGAAAATCAAAAGCATAGTTCTTTGTGTGTGTGTGTGTGTGTTGTAATTGTTTTTTTTTCCTAACAACACATGGCACGCCATAGTTACAATCAATACACCGAACTAATGCATTTCTTAAATAATTATAAAATAAATAAACAGAAAATCTTTGAATGGGACTGGTATCAAGAAACTAGAACTTCTAATACCGTTTTCGATAAACTTAACGCAATAATTCGAGATGAAATATGATATTATAGTTTGAAGGGCATTTGCTACGGCGAAATTTAAAAAAAAAATGATAAAATGGATTAGAGATCTAATTGGTCAATAATTAGATGGATTCAACTAGAAAAATATAATGGTAACAATTATCGGTACTTTGTGACAACATCTACTATCTAATTGTACCAAGCTTTTATCCCAGACAATTAGAGATATTTAACTTGCCCCAGGGGTTGGAGTAGATAAGGTAAAAGTTTGTCTTCCTCAATCCTTCCTCCTACTCCTCTCTCTCTCTCTCTCTCTTTCTCTCTCTCTCTTTCTCTCTTTCTCTATTTGTCTCTGTCTCTCTATCTGTCTCTCTCTCTTTCTCTTTCTCTCTCTCTCTCTCTCTGTCTAGACTCTCTGTCTCTCTCTTTCTCTGTCTCTCTCTCTCTCTCTCTGTCTCACATCACACTCTACTTTTCTTCACTCTCTCTTTTTTTCCGTCTCCTTTTCATTTTCCTCCTTCTATTTTTTTTTCTCTGTCATTTGTTTCTCGTTTTCTCTTTCTCTCACTTTCTTGTCTCTCCTTCTCTCACTTTCTTGTCTCTCCTTTCTCTCCAGTTTTTCCTTTCATTTTTTCTCTCTTTCTTTCTCTCTGTCTCTTGCTCTATTTTTTTTTCTGTTACTCTTTATTTTTTTTCAATCTCTTCTTTGATCTCTTTTCTCTCCCTCTGTCCCTTTCTTATTCTTGTTTTCTCTCATCCCCTCTTTCACTTTCTCTCCTTTTCTGTTTCAATTCATTTTCTCTCTAGTTTTTAATCTCTCTCTCTCTCTCCTTATCTCTCCATCTCTCTACTTTTCTCTTTCTCTCTCTCCATCAAAACGCTAAAGTGAAGGATATCTTGTAAAGATTGCCACACAGCGTCGTATTGATACAAAACACTAACATTTCTTATAAATACATCGTAATGATAAGGTTGCCCTGTTAACAGTCACGTGATTTAGATGCCTCGGTATGTTATTATTGGTTCATTTGGTGGTTTGTTTTTGTATCCACGTGTCCGTCTCACAGTACATCTCTCTATTCCATCGTCTAGTTTCTGTTCTTCTAATAGTCTATCAGTATGTCAGCCAATCTTACTGCTCGTCTCTCTATTGCATCGTCTAGTTTTTGTTCTTTCACTAGTTTATCAGTCCGTCACTCCGTCTTGCTGCCCGTCTCTCTCTCAATGCCGTGCCCTTTCATTTTCTCTTTACTCCTGTTGCTTTTTTTTTACTCACTCACTCACTCACTCACTCACTCAAGCAAGCAACCAAGTGATCAAGTGATCATGCACTCACCTGTGTGTATTTTTAAGTACCAGTTGTATTGAACATTTCAGACGTGAAATAATCAAGGACCAAACAAAAAAATATAAAAAAAAACAACAAAAAAAAAAAACACAACATTCAAACACAAAATAGATTTGTCTTCTCTTTTAGACAAGGGAAGCAACTAGAAACCGAGACAGAGATTGAATGAAGTTTTTACAAAATCGCTATTGTTTTCGCAAACAGCTTGATCACATATTTACAGCGTATTTAAATTAATGCGAACCCAGCAGTGGTCTTCCCGAAAACACAATTTTGTTTGAAATTTAAGCGTGTTTATTAAATCATCTTATTAACTTGCAAATTCTTCATTTGCTCAAAAAGGTGGGGTGGATAGACACTGATTTCGAAAACAGCTTTAACGATTATCTTAGACATTGGACAGTTTGGAGAAAAATTATTAGCTAATCAGCAACACATGCAAGACTCTGGTTTGACCGTCATAAATATTTAAAATATAATCATCTTAAA
This sequence comes from Biomphalaria straminea, assembly GCA_021533235.1. Lineage (NCBI taxonomy): Eukaryota > Metazoa > Mollusca > Gastropoda > Planorbidae > Biomphalaria > Biomphalaria straminea. Next base: position 15,990,929 of record JADKLZ010000728.1, on the reverse strand, counting down.
ATAAAATATATTCTCGTCTTTTGGTTTTGATCCCCCAGCCATTGGGAATTCCCGCATGTATTCTTTAAACAGTGAAAGATTTATTGGTAGATGTTTAGGAACATTTTGCTCACGATCATTTGTAGAAATCATTCTAGTATAGATTACTGTCTTTTAACGTTTCCGAGTATGGGTATATATGTATATCACCAAACACAAATTTTCTGTCCTCTGAGTGTATTTATATATGGGTGTAAACAGTTTTTTTTAGGGGGGTTCGAGGGGATAGGTAGGGACAAATAATTTTACGTTTTTTTTCATGCACGAGTTATTAAGAAGTAATTGCTAATTATATAGTACAATATGTTGGTAAAGAAATAATTGACCTAAAGAATTATTTTTAATGTTTTACTTTTTTATTGCACTATTCGCCCTGACGAATAAATATATCTTATCTTATTATATCTTAAATATTATACACGTTAATTTTAAAAAAAGATAATTACATCCTACTCTTTTCATGTCAATCTACTTATTCATGTTAATCAATAACTGCTAAGCCATTGATTTTCCTGACTGATTCAGGCAACCCATTCCATTCTCTAATGGCACTAGGAAGGAGCAAGAATTTGTTCTAGCGTATGGAATACGAAATGTGCCTCTATCTTTGTCATTCCGAGTATTTTTATTTCTGAGCTTTTGGTTTTCTGTTTGTAAATTATGGTTTAGTGTTTTATGTGCCACTCTACGTTTTTATTTTTCTGTCCTGAGTTTAGCTAACTAATCAATGGACCTCATTCACCAAACGTAAACAAACAACATTTTCTCTATATGTACAAATTACGCAATACGTAAGGCTGTCACGTGATACGTAATTTTCATTATTTTATCAATATTATGACGTGGCTAAATGTGTTTATTTACAATTGGTAAATGAGGTCCATTCGCCTATATAAAAAAATCTTGTTCTTTCATTCAAAAGTTAGATCAATATTTATTTTTTAAAAAGTTTACAAGTATATGTTGCCTTCTGTCTCGGAAGACAATGGATGCGCCCAGATGAGTCTTTAACTTTGGTTTAGTCTTGAATCTGGAGTAACTAATCAGGCCAATTCTGGAGCGGACGAGTTTACCACAGTTCGTGGATGCATATGAAAAACTACAAAGGCATTTTTTTGTCGTAGATGCATTGATGACAAAGTGCGGCCACCTTATAGTACATTCTAGCACTCACTGGAAGCCAATGGATTGTACTCAAGAGGGCATGAATCTCGTGTTGATTTTCATAGACTCATCGACTTAGCTATGGTGGGGGATAACGAAGAGAAATAGAAAATCCCCCCCGGGCCCACATTTGACGGGACCCCCAAATGAGTGTTGTTGTTGTTTTTTTAACAATAAATATTAAAATTAAGCCATTATCTTATGTCATAATGTCAGATTTAAAAATGCAGGGGCCCCTAAAGAGGTCAAGCCCCCGGGCCCCCCTGAGTGATGACTAATTCGTAGCTAAGTTACTGCATAGGACTAATTCATAGAATCTATAGGAAAAACGTATTTTTGACCCCAATTAATGTTTTGCCCAGAGTAGATAATGAGTAGCAATAACAATAACGCATTAATTAGGTCTATTTCATTCAAATAGGACCTAGATCTAGATCTATTTAACACTTTTGAAAGGTTTTCGAGTTGTCTATAGCTATTCTGTGTTTGAGGGACAATATAACGCTTCCCTCTCTCAATGGTTTCTATTATACCTTCTCTAGGTCAGTTGTTCGTGTGTTAACGCTAATTAGACAGGTCACGTGATTAATTAAACAGGTTAATTTAGATTGCAACGTCTGTCTTACGCATTCACCACCCCTCCTTCCCACAAACCCTACCGTATGCAAAATTGAAGCAGAAGTCGTTCAGCCTGGGGCAGTCCAACTCCCCGCCCCCTCTTATTTCTTCATCAAGTGTGAAGTCTAGCGAGGGTGATACATAATAGAATGCAATGAAGAATTCTAGATTTCAACCTGGCGATGTTCATTCGAATTTGATTAGAACTTAAAAGACTGATTGTTTTACAGACTGATTGTTTTATAGACAGATTGTTTTATAGACTGATTTTTTTATAGACTGATTGTTAATAGACTGATCGTTTAACATACTAGTTGTTTTATACACTGGTTGTTATAAAGACTGATTGTTTTATAGACTGATTGTTTAATAGACTGATTGTTTTACAGAGTGATTGTTTCAATGACTGATTGTGTTACAATCTGAAATTAATAATCATTTATATTTAATCTGAACTTTATTATTTATATTAGCCTACATCTGAACATAATAATCATTTTATATTCAATCTGAACTTAATCATCATTTATATGAAATCAGAATTATCATCTGCGGCTATTTCTGTATGACGTAGCAACGATCTATTGGTCTAAACTGCCCAAAGGATGTGACGTTATATTTAAGTGCTCAGGCCTTCTATAATGATCGGCCTCGCAACTACGCGATGTGTAGTCAAGCATGACTATATATTCTAGTCTATGGCCTCATTCAGTCGCAAAACGACTGGGCATTAACTCTGGTCGGAACGATGTCACCAACAGCAGTTTCCCCTTCTCCACGCAGCTGATGTATACATGTTTCGATACAGTTTGGTGTCAGCGGCGTCGCATGCTCTACCAGAGTGTAGTACTGTGCGCATTCAAGCTAAGGTTAGCTGGCTCCTGGTATTTCCACAACGTTGACTAGGGAAGCCCTTCCCATGTTTGGATGTAGCTTCAAGGCAGCAGAAGTTGGAATTACTTTGCTTGATACCACTAGCCAGTCAGGACTAAAGAGCCCCTCCTGCCCAAAGCTTACTAATTTAGGCGCCAGTTACTCACCTTTGCTCTTCTCATGTTAGTGAAAACAGTTACACCGGACAGAGTTGGACTGGTTGTCAGAGGCTATTTGAGATGCATACCATCAGATGCATTTTATAGGTAGTGGAGTTCTTAAATCCATTACCACTTCTGGCAGTAACAACCTTACTTGAACTGAGTCTCTCTCTCTTCTCTCTCTACCCCCCCCCTCTCTGGCAAGTCCAATAGTCTGCCTCGAGCTGCATATGTATTTTATTTAAAATGACAGCCACATTACTAAACGCTATAGATTGATTAGACATTGTAGTCTTGAACCTACACTTTTAATACGATTTTACTAACAATTACACTCTTTTTTTTTCCCTTTGATCGCTGTACATTAAAACTACATTAAGTGTGTATCATTTCGATAAGCTTTGACTCTGTCTTCTCTCTTCTGGACAGCTACCGGGGTAGAAGCTCAGGTTTAGTGCCAGTCTCTATGCTAAGTTCACATCAATTGTTCTACTATTTTGTAAGTTCTGATGTACTTTTCAAGTATTTCCCGACATGCTCACTTACTCTGTTATCTTTCAAGCATGACAATAAACTCAACAGCTTTTTAATTTGTGACCAATCACTCGATCAGGGGAATCTTTCGAGTTTTTTAAATAATCGCTAACAGACATCCCCCCCCATCTTTCCAGTGCCTCCCTTTTCCTGCTCTTTTAATTTTAATAAAGGCATTGGTCTTTTTTCTTAACATAGAAAGTTGTTAGGGTAGCATTGTTTTGCAATAGTTGTTGAGAGCTTGATGACAATCTTTATCATCTCTCTAAACTTTTATCGCTGTTCAAAAATTGTCACACACGAGCACACACTTTCATATTTGTAACACAAATGTTTCATTTTGAGTCTTAAAGATTTAAGAATAAAAAATGGAGAGTTGTAGAGAACAGTTATTATAACATAACTATTTTTATCATTTGTAAATTGTTATTGCCTGAAGATTTATTAAACTCATTAAGTGATGTATTGAAATCCTGTACTTTGTTTTATATTAATCTATTCTTATAAATAAGAAGTAGACTATTATTTTTTCATACTTCATATTAGTTTCTTGTATAAGTATATAATTTATGAATGTTTCCATTTTACGAACTTCCATATAATTAAAAGACATAGAACACTTTTTCATAAAAGAATAACGGAATAACTGTTCGTAAAAGAATACACCTGTTGTTGATAACCACGTATGTCTTCCTTTTCACGTAGAGATCAATTTCTAATAGCCCTCAATAGTTAAAAGACTTGAAATGCTTGATTAAAGAATATTTCATAACATAGTAACCGAGTATATGGGTGTGTTCTGATAAATACAGTTGTTTGCAGAGAACGCCGGGCAAAATGTGACCTACAAGGGAACATTTTGGCGGCACTGTTATCCTCTAACACTTTTAGTAAGCTCTTTATTACATTCTCGAGTACCCCCACCTCATTGGTGATTGAAATGGACCTAGATCTTAAACACTGTCAAGATGAAGAATCATTTCATCAACTCGCTGTGTTTAAATAGTGCTAGTTTCTTGGAGAGATGAGACTCGAGCGACTAGAGTGACACACTTTTTCTCTACCTTCCTCAATGTATGAACTAATTGTTACAGTGTTACCTTATCGTTTATTTTGTATATTATTTATATTGGAGGCACTTCTCACTAATCTTCGGACTCGAAGACAAGCCTTTTTTTTTCTTATATTGTCTCTATAAGCCCAAGGCCACCTCAATATTGAATAGTTTACATTTTAAAAATCCCCTCTCCTCAAAATTCAAATCTTGGACTAGTATCTAGAAGGGACGCCAATTAAAACATGGTCTTCGACCACAAATATATGCCCAGACTTAAGTAGTTATTCAAGTAATACTCGAATGTTATGAATACTCAATAAATTTACACTACAATGAGCTACAATTTGCCTACAATATACAACTTAAGTGAAATAGATTTAAAATCTATCCGATATCACCTATTATTAAAAAAAAAAAGAAAAAAAAAACATTTCCTTGCTTAAATTTCCAAACTTTTTTTTCTGTCTTATTTCAGTGTTAATCTTTTTTTTTTTGTTCGCACTGCAAATAGCGCAACGTACAATCAAAGTTTCGTTGCAGTGGCTGAAAGTGAAATTGAGACATAGAAAGCAACTTTACAAATGAGCAGCGCCCTGGTGTAATGAAATATCAATGAGGCGTTGCAGGCGAATTAATCTTTGCTTCACTCCACTCCCTGGCGCCCGGACCTCTTTTCTTGGCTGAGTGAAATAGAAAGGCTTAGCCTTGCGACTCACCAGATTGATAAAATCAAATGGGCTGGAGAGATTTCGTTTTAGATCGATTTCTGTTTATTGCAAACACCAGATAGTTTCGTTACTTTTTCTTAGTACTCTCTCTCTCTCTCTCTCTCTCTCTGTCTCTCTCATTCTCTCCTTCATTCTCTCTATTTCTCCCACTCTCTATCCAAACTATTCCCCCCTCTTTATTGTTCTGTGTCATAGTCAAAATAGTTCACGTTTTGTACCTTATTGTACTTTAGTGAATTTTGTGATTACATGAGTTGGGTAGGAGCGGAAGAAAAGCTCTTCGAGAGTTTTAGTAACTAGTTGATGAATTTTAGTTAGCGACAAGTATGTAGTCAAGAAAGTTGTTAATTTGAGAATTGTGAACTAAGCCGTCTAAAGCAGTTATACTTGGAATGTGTTAGCGAAGAAACAAGTCAAGTTTTAGTTGAATTGTGTAAGTTATTAGTTTTTACTCTTCTGTGAGCCCAAGTAATGGACTTCATGTGATGTAACATGCTTGATTGAAAGCGAAATTTATGATACTTACCAATATCTTCAAAACATGGACGTAAATTAACTTTCGATTTTATTACGTTCTACAAGTGGTCATAACGTTTTTACATTTCTCAAGTTCCTGTAATTGTTGTTAGTACTGTTATGCTGCTTATGAATGGCAAGCCATAAGAGAAATACTTACAAGCATACTACAAAATTAATGTCATGATTTTCAATATATATCATTGACCTATTCTTTGGTTTCTATATCTTTTTTTTTCCATCTCTGTCCATTCCTCTTAAACTCTATCTATCCCCTCTCTCAATATCTTATTCACTCTTTAACTTGCTCTCTTTTTCTTCATTTTTCACTCCACCCCTCTAACTTCTCTACATCTCTACCCTCCCCCCTCTCTCTCTCTTTCTTTCCCTCTCTCCCTCTCTCTCTTTCTTTCCCTCCCTCTCTCTAAATCTTTCTGTCCATCTCTCTTTTAAGCTCTCTCTCAATCTCTCTCTCAAACTTTTTCTCTTTCAATCTCTCTCAATCTCTCTCTTTTTCAATCTCTCTCAATCTCTCCCTATCTCAATCTCTGTCTCTCAAACTCTTTCTCTCTTTCAATCTCTCTCTCTCTCTCTCTCAAATCTCACCGTCTCTCAATCTCTCTCTCTCTCTCTCTCTGAAACTGTCTCCCTATATCTCTTAAACGCTTCTATCAGGAATGAAGAGAAACTTCCATCTTTTCAAGCTATGTGCAAACCTTCTTGGAGCGGGTCGTGAAGACATTGACTTAATAAACCATTTGTTTGGACCTTCTGCCTACGCCATTGAAACCCAGCTCTTAACTTCAACTCTGTTGTTAATACCGTCGTATTCTATTCTACTATAAGAACGTTCAATTGTATTTTTTCTTCACCTTACATGTAACAACACGACTTCAAAATTTAAACAGAGCAAAGCAAGGCTACAAGCGATAACGTTTACAAACATTTTAATTAATAAATCTTATAAGAATAGCTTCTCCAATCAAAAAGACAATATAGAATGACAAAACTGGTAATCCTATATTTTATACTATTAAGCGAGCAATTCTTGTATATATATATACACTGGGGGTTGTCCGTTGTTGTAGACGACCGAAGTTATAGTGATCCTTTCGGAAGGATCTGTCCTTGTTTCCAATGGAAGCCCAAAAAATGTAAATGTTTATTCAGTACTACCCTTGACACTTTAGAGTCCGCATGCAGCCCACAAGCGCTTACAGCTCACTCGAAATGCATGATCTTCGTAGTGTTGTAGGTCCAGGTCTTTGTGTACTAGTAAAGTCCAACAGTTCCGAGGCACCTACACACAGAAATGTTATAGTAATATATTTAGTAACTGTATTTTCAACACCAAAGAAGAATAAATTTAAATATTTAAAATACAAAAAATAAAAGAAATAGATTTGGCTTTGAAAAAATTGAATAATTATTAGATTTTTCGAAATATTAACCCCCCCCCCTTTTTTTTTTCTTTGTTTTTCTGTACAAAATACATTTTCCAAACCAAACTCTCTCCTCTCCCCGTTAGTACTAACACTATCAATGATTTATGAAGATACCTGAAACAATAATGAAACAATCTGGTAACAATAGTCCCCTCGAACGTACAAATAGGGCAAGCCACAGTACACTGCTTAATGTTTTAAAATTAATATAAAGTTTCGTGCAGGATATTTTAAGGGGCTTTTCAGACTCCATTCTTTAATCTATATCACACTTTACAAAAGTGCAATTCTTTTTTTTTCCCTTTAGTGTCATCCCTAAGTTCTCACGTGGGCCCCAACTGGTCAAGAGTTATGGGCCCAAAAGCAATCAACCCCTTTGCGCCATTGTTGGAACGCCACAGACTGTAGGCCCCTAATGGTCGTTGGCCCGAGTTCATTGAACCCCTTTTCGTTATGGATGCTACACCACTGTACCTAGGTGGTATACATTCATGGATGCTACACCACTGTACCTAGGTGCTACACCACTGTACCTAGGTGCTACACCACTGTACCTAGGTGTTCTAAATTCAAATAGTGATGTGGAGTACCTTGTAAAGCATGAATCGATTAAGAAATTAACCAGTTGTTCAATAATTATTGGAAATTAATTACTGTGTTTGATATCGAATAAAGGAAATAACTTCTACATTACTGAGAGCTTTATTTGTAAGTGATGAGTTCTTCCACTTTGAAAGGCTTTGCTGCATTTTTTTTTAGTTACAAGAATATAAAGATATAGTTTGCTTGTTTTGATGTCATTGATTTGTGGTTTAAAATGGAGTTATGGTCATTGGAAATATGTTTTTAATTTTATTGGCAGAAGATTTAATTTGGTAGCGACTTTAATTAGGAGTCAGTTTTCTAGTTAGTTGTGGTAGACATGTGATTGTTTTGTTACAATATCATTTAAATTTTACTTTAATAGTATTATCAAATGTGCATTGCCTGGTGTTTTGTTTTAACCATTGATAGACATATAGCCTCTGCCAGGAGTCTACACTAGTGTACAAATAACAGGCCAGTCTCAAACATAAGCTGTGAACAAATGGTCTTTCCACTAAATGACACTTTCAAAGATGTTTAGGGGAAAGTATTTCTATGTTTTATGTTCTAATTCAAAGAAAAAGCTGGACGGAAGAATAAAAACGGAATAGAAATGAAACTCTTGGGACACATTTCTGTCCACTATCGGTCAAGGAAGCAACCCTAAATCCATACCAGGGCTCAATCGTGGGTCTAAAAGTAAGTAAGTTGTCTGCAGCCACAGTCTTCTTTAATTTGTTTTTTATCTTCATAGATGTAGACATAGACATATTTGATACAAGTCAGTGTCACTGGCATCAACACATTGTTATTTTTATAGTTGGTTAATACATTTTTGGTTAATTCCTTCTACATCTCAACTTGATCCTAGAATGGGTGTAGTAGAAATAATGAGAACAAAATTAATACTTGACAGAGTGATTGGTCCGATATAGGCTTTCTTCCTATTCTCACAAACCAGATTCTATTATCTAAATCAGAAGTTCTCAAGCTTCTTTGACCAGTAGACCCCTTTATGTAGTCAAAACTTGCCTCCTAAGTGCCCCTAAGAGAAAAAAAAAAAGCTACATATTTAGTATACAAATTTCAAATGTAAAAAAATCTTTTTGTAAAAAGATTGTCTATTGAAACTATAACTTTTATTGAAGAAAAATATTAAAAAAAAATAACTTGGATAAATGTGATGTAAATGAGTGTATTTAGATTATGATTTCTAGTCGGATTCTTTTATTCGTAGAGGTTCATTGCTGCACTTAATCAACGTTCTATAAAAAAAAAAAGACTGGGATGGCTGTTTCTACCTTCTGTACAATGACCCGCTCAGACATTAGTTTTAAGTTTGTTGACATACACAATTTCAATAAACTGCCAATGTATTATTATGGATTCATCTGTAATTAGGATATAGAAAGTTATAACCTTTATTTTAATGTTTTAATGTTAATGTTATTAATGTTAAGGACGCAATTAAAGATAAAACACCTATCTTCAGGCTTTCATCTAACCATTGTATCTCCCTCATGAGTTTAAGAAAAAGAATCCCATAACAAGTGTATTTTTTTTTCAGGATATGAGATTAGAATCATATTTCGTGACATCAGTTTGATAAATCATATTCCAGGAAAACCCTTTTATATATCATATTTCAGAACATTAGTTTGAGAAATCATATTTTCTGGCATCAGTTTGAGAAATCATTTTCCGGCATCAGTTTGAGAAATCATATTTTCTGGCATCAGTTTGAGAAATCATATTTTCTGGCATCAGTTTGAGAAATCATATTTTTCGTCATCAGTTTGAGAAATCATATTTTTCGGCATCAGTTTGAGAAATCATATTTCAGAACATCTGTATGAGGACGTTTAAGTCATAAAGTTTGAAACAAAAATAGTCATTGAACGAAACGAAATAAAAAGTATATGCAACAGAGGATTACAAACTTTTAACTACGCATCGCTTTGATTTAGAGGCTTTCCTAAAGCCTATTCTATCAAGAACAGAAAGCAGAGACAGACGCAAATTTTAAAGGCGACAGAGCCAGCGTAGTAGCTCCAGAAGCTCATCTCTGTACATGTTGTTGCTATTAAAATATTCATAATGTATTGAGCGCTCAGACGCAACCATCACTTGCACGTGGCTTTTCTTCTGCACCATTGTGCTTGGGGGGGGGGGGGGGGGGGGGGGGGGGGGGGGGGGGGGG
>JADKLZ010000728.1:15924806-15938453 GCA_021533235.1 Biomphalaria straminea | reverse complement strand
GAAATAAAAAAGTTTAGGAGAGTTTTAAAAACTAAGCAACAATGGTTTAGAAAAGATATTTAAGTACAGGGCTTTAACCAATACCAATTTTTTTTTTTTTTTTTTTTTTTCTTTTACTTTATTAGGTGCAGCAAGCCTTTTTGTTTTAAAAATTAATTATGCAACCCATTTTTTTTAATAAAAAAATACACATAAATAAACATAAAACTAAGGGAGATTATGTTCACAATAAAAGATGATTTTTGTCTATTTTTAATATGCTTATATCAACTCACTCTCTCTGTCTGGTAAAAAGTTTGCACACCTTTTTTAAACTTTCAATCTATCAATTAAAAATTATTTAAAAACAAATGGGCAACCTACTAGTGATAATAAAGGAGATTTTACATGAATATCAACTGTTAAGCTTTTAGATATTTTTAATGTAATAGCTGACTTCATTTTAATTTAGTTTACAAAAGCGAAGTTTATCCTTGACGTTTCGTTAATCCTGAGAATCTCCAATGGCTACTATGACAAGTCAAAAACTCGCTGTCAGATTCGCTCACTTTTATCACAGCATTAATTATTATTTATTCTTATTTATTTATTTTATTTTAATTATTTCCCCTTTCTATGCCCTATTTCTTCACAAAACCTCACCTATTTCCTCCTCCCGCCAGACTAAGACCGCCAGATTGTTTATCAACTAGGCCAACCCTTTCCTCTTTTCTCCCCTTGACCGGGGAAGAGATCAAACATGTAGTCGCCTTAAGGGCCGGATGCCCAGCCCTCTCAGTTGATACCATATGGGCAGGAATGTTATCCATTACTCCTCCCACCTCAACACGTGTCTCCCTCCTTGATCAAAGAGATTATTCGAGGCCACACGTTTATTGACCCTCCAAGGTGTGTCCCTTATCTCGTGTCCACACGCCTCAAGACTTCCTCCAATATGTGAAGGAAATTCATCTCGTGTCTATCACGTGAGAGATAATCCCTATCTTATCACATTTCCTGCCTCCGGTCTCACTTCCGACTTTTATAAGCTAAACTATTTCAAACTATTCCAACTCGCTCATTTTCTCTCTCCCGCTGGCACTTGCCACATGAGCCTGGACTAATTCATTTATTCTTACTCTTAGAGGAATACCTGGTGGTTCCGCAAGGTTGTCATTGCCGGAAGTGGTAATGGATGTAAGCACTCCACTACCTATAAAATGCTTCCTAATGGCATGCGTCTCTGACAACCAGTCCAACTCCCGGCCTTCACGTGTGGCTCAGATATTGAGTCCGGCGGAACTGTTCTTACTAACAGGAGAAGGGGCACAGGCGAGTAACTGGCGCCTTAACCAGTAAGCTTCGGGCAGGAGGGGCTCGTTAGCCATGGCTGGCTACCCGCCTAGGAGAAGGAAAACTCTGAATTCAAACCTCTGCTGCCTTGCAGTTATACCCAATCAAGGGAAAGGCTTCGGGAGTCAACCCTGAGGAAAAATCAGGAGCTGGCGACCCTAAAGCAGTTTGCAGCACCCAGTGCTACACCCTGGCAGAACCTGCGACGCTGCTGACCCCAAACTGTATCGGCACTGCCGTTCCTTTGGATGCATCAGCTGCGTGGAGAGGGGGGAACTGATGTGTGGGCGACATCGTTCCGACCACAGCTTATGCCCAGGCATTCATCTCATGGAAATGAGATGATCCATAGTCGCTTCGCGACTGACGGTGGCCATAGAGTTAAGCCTATCGTAAAACACAGTTCCATTTTATCTAGCGTGTGTATATCTCATTCTGGATACTATCATGTGTATTTTATGTAGTTCATTTATATTTTAATTTGTGCATTGTGTATTTCTCACAGTCGTAAGTAGAAAACTTCACCATTGCATGTGCATATATATTCATATATTACATTTACTTATGTCGGCAGTATTATTGCCACGTTGCTCGATTCATCATTGACGCAACATTATATATATTTGTAACTGGTATTTTATTTCTTTATCTCGGCTGACTGCTGTGATAATTTTGACTAGCGTGCCAACAAATGCGCCTAGTAGAGATACATGGATTATCTCCCCCTTCTAATCATTTTGCTTTCGCAAGAGTTGTTCCCTCCCCTCAAACAGGCACACTCGCTCCACTCCGCTCCATTGTTTACATAAACAATAACATCTTGGTCACTGACCATCGCCCACCTCTCCCCCTCTCTCTCCCCCCCCCCCATGCTCTTTCTACTTGTATTTAATTGAGATTATTATTTTCCCCTTTCATGTATATTTCATATTGTTATTCCCCTTTCTTATGTACATTTTATGTTTCTACTATCAGCCCTATATTTTTTCAAATTCCATTTGTCATCGTTCCCCCCCCCTTTGTGAATTAAAACAATTTTATCAATCTGACGAATGCACCTCAGTCGAGGGCATCGTTAAGATGCATGAGAGACATGTCCTAACTTGTCTTTATTTATCCACAGCCTCCCAGGTGTCTGCCTATGTGTATTGACACATCTGCCTATTTACGCTGAGTACCACCTGCCTATTTGGCTCTAGCCAACACTACAAGATATTACTTAGTCCACTGCCTATCTGCTATCTGGTACTAATCAGTATCGCTTGCTCTCTTGGACCTACTACGAGTATCACGTATCGATAAGTGCTATTCAGCGCTGAAGATCACTACTCATCAAATCACTTGGCGCCATCGGCTCAAGCCTGCCTATTTGACAGCCCGCCTGTCAGCCCATTAGGTACGACATCCCTATAGATCCGTTCTGTGCGAGACGTCATAGCTTCGCCAATTCACTGGACTTATCCTGCGACCACGCTGCCACGGCAAATCAGCTCTGCCCGCAGTACACTTGTGCCCACGGTAGCCGGCCACCCGCCCTACAGTGCCCACTACAGATATTAGGACTTTTGGACTGAAACTCCACCAGGACTATATCATCGGCGTCCCCTGCTAGAAACGCCACTGCCAGCCAGGATACAGACTACGATTCAATCAAGACAAAGAGCTAAGTACCAAGGACAAAGTGACACATTCTCTCATTAAGTGCAAGAGTGATCAAATATAGTATTGATTAGAGTTAGATACAAATTCCCCCCTTTAATTTTTCTATGTAAATATTTATGTAAATAAATATTCTTTATATTTTTATCATTTGTATCTCTCTCCAATTGCTTGTCATGTTGCGTGTCTGCTCCCGATTTATCTGCTGATGGGTCAGTGTGTGTATATCTCAAAAATAATCATCCCCTAGACACCAAACAAGCTATATTCACGTCACACACGGCGACCCGTCACAGCTACACTATATTTGTTCATTTTATTATGTCTTTCAAAAGAATCACACACGTCAATGTGTTTGTGTTTAAGCAGATTTCGATGTAAAGAGCAGGTTATTGTAGACCAATAGATGTGGAATTGAAATTTGTTGTGTAGTTACTGTTATGTCACTGTTATGCCACAAATATTGTAATGTGTATGTAGATTTTAATGTTGCCCAAAAATAATGAAACATTGATGGAAAAAAATTGATGCAGTTTTTTGTTTACACAAAAATGATGGTCTCAGTTAAGAATCTGACCTTTTGTAGTGTCTATGTCTGACATGTTTTAAATGTTTCTTCAGCATTGAGGATTACTACACCCTAGCCCTAACATCCAACAGGATGGCAGGGGATTTCAGCTGGCAGGGATCAAACCTGGTACCAACAAGACAACATTCTGAACAAATACTACATCACCACACAGCCATCCATAGTTCACAATATGGGTTTATGAAATAGTCAAAAATTTTTTTTTCGTGGGGAAATGTATACTTTAAATACTACAGTAGTATAGAATAGTGAAACAACAAAAAACATAAAAGATACTTTAAAAAAAAAGTTTATATTACGTGTAATTGTATCAATTAGTTTGAATCACTTGTGTTATTAAATTTGTAATTGATCTAGACTAACAATATAAATCTGTGCGAATATAAATATTTTTTACCATAAGCCTCCTCAAGGGGACTAATTCAACTTATACCACCACATCTGTCAAGTAACATTTCTTTCCCTTGTTTGATACCAAACAAAATGATATTTACCAATAGTTTAAGCTAATTAACTAATCGGTTATTTTTTTCATTCATTCTTGCTTTGTCAGGTAGAAGAAATAATTTTGCAAAATTTCACCAGACAAACAGAGTTGATATAGGTAAAAACAATGTTTATTACAAAAGTTTTGTTTTTATAAATTATTGCCACAACCTCCAGCCAAAATGTTGTGTACCTACACTTTCTATCTACAAATATACTTGTAGTATTATAATGCAGGCAAACGAGAAGGAGGTTGGGTTGTTTTTTTTTTACTTTTAGACATAAATTATGATTATTATTGTTATTAAATACCTTTGGTTTTTAATGATATACTGTCTCATGCGCTTATGAAGACCAGGCTGAAAATGGCACGGATAAAGACAACATGTGATGTTAGGGTCCTCAATAACTTTCTTGAGCCCCACAATGTCATGTGATTCAACAAGTGCCTTACATTGGCACATCCTCGCTGCTGCCATATTTTTAAATACTTGATATTCATCTAACCTAAAAAAAAAAATGCATTTCATTCCATACTTTCAATTTCAATACAAAAATATTCAAAATTATTTTATGAAAATTAAAATTGTATAGCTGAAAAACTAATTTACGATTCTTACTTATAAATTTAAAAAAAAAAAAAATTATAAAAATACTTTCCTGTGGATGGGGGGTGTGGTGTATAAGTGATGATGTGTTTGGCTTCTGAATCAAAGAGTCTTGGATTCTATGGATTCTAATCTCAGTGAAAGACTAAGATTTTGTATTTCTGGATTTTTAAAACTCATATTTAAAGTAATGTTCGTTTGTAACACACTGCACAGCTACAGACTGACTCACTGAGACTTCAAAAGTACGTTACTTTTAACTTTGCAAACTTGTTAACTTATCTGAACTTTATCTCTCAAACTTAAATTAAGTTTATTTATGCACAAATGGATTTAAAACCTCAGGAGTACTTAAGGATATTTGACGAGGTATATTAATCTGGTTTGTTGTACCTTTTTTCAAAATGGCGACCACGCCCGCCAAATGATACATTAGGCCTACCGTTTTTTATTTTCCCATGAAAGGTAATCATCTTGTTAACTTGTGTCAGGATTTTTTATTAAGGTGCTTCAACGCTTTCATTAGGAAGAGGATCAAAGCCTAAAACCTTTGAAATTTCTGTTCAGCATGTTTAACATACACTAGATCAGTGATGCTCAACGTAATTCGACCTGCGGGCCATTTTAGCTTTCGAAAGGCCTGTCGCGGGCCACATCAACATAAGGTACAATAAATGAAATCAAAATTCACCTAAAACTATTAGATCTACTACTTACATTAATTAATGGGATAGATAAAGTCTATCATTTTTTACGTGTCTTAAAATGTCTTCATTTCTCTACTTAAAATGTGAGCAACATTGCAGCTTCCTTTACCACCAACTTATTTTCTGTCTCATTTTGGTAAATATTTCCATCGATTCTCCAATCTCTAGGCGTATTCTAACCAATCTTTTATACGCAGCTCAATCCAAGAAGGCATTCATATTTGTTTTATAATACCGCTGTATATTATGTTGTTTTTGAAACAGCCAAACTTTCTTTACAAAACAAATATGCTGGCTTCCACAAAAAAGATCCATTCACTTTTCCTGCTAGATTCTATATTCAGAGTTACATTGTACAAACTCATAATCGCACACTCGTTAAAGATCATGGTATCAATCCATCAGAGAAAAAGTGAGGGCCCTAACGAAGGTAAACACATATATTTACAACTATTTTTAAAGGAGGAGGACTTTCTACTTTTTGTGCCGACGCTTCGGCGGGCCGGATGGATTCACATCGTGGGCCGGTTCTGGCCCGCTGGCCGTACTTTGGGCATCACTGCACTAGTTCTAGATCTACTATTATCTAGTCTTCATTAAGTTCATTCTAGACCTGGCTCTAGATTCTTACATAACTTTACTAGATCTAGGCCTATAATTACTATAATATATAGATCTAGATTAAATATCTTTTAAATCTTATCTATTCTAGTCTAGTCTATATATTATATATTTAATATATAATAGACTAGTATTAGTAATAAGACTACTATTTTTAAGAATCTATAAGAGTAAGTTAGGACAGGACTAAATCAACTAAATGATGTAAATGAAGTTCAAGACATTCAACCTCAACTTCCTTGGCTTGCTTGAACTTCATCGTTCAAAATCGTTGTCGACGTTGTTGTAATTTTAGTCTTAGTCTAAGACTTAGTCTAGACGTCTCAGGAGTAGTCCTAATCCTACTACTACTAGTCTAGTACTAGTCTTAGAAAGATCGACTCAGTCGTCTCAGTCATGATCGAGTATTCGAGTCAGAGACAGAGTGTGTAATAATTTTAAAGTTATAGATATAAATAGATCTAGATTAGATATTGTGCCTGGTCACTTGTGCAATAATACTACATATATATCTATATAGATCTAAAAAGAGTTAAATTCAAGACTTACCCATCATATTTTTATTTGTTATCACGTAGATCTACTGTCAGTGTCATAGAGAACAAATTGAAACCATTTAATTTACTATAAACACAGTTAACACCCCCTGGAAAGAAAAATGCATATCGAGACTTTTTCAATAAAGAGTGCCTTACATAAGTATACAAACATCGACCAGTCTATATATAGATCTATATATATGTCTATGTATAGGCCTACAAAAGTGTCCAAAGCGTAGAATGTGGAATCAAAGTCGCATAGATCTACGTCTTGCAAGCGAGCTGCGGGAATTTATTTGAAATATTATATTTATATTAAAAAGACAAATCAATTATACCCAATTATGTTAGATAATGATGATTCAAATTGACAATAATTTAGATTTATTTTATTAGTTACGGCAGTACGCCGACACGCGTATCACTGGTCACATCACTGCAAAGAGTACGTAGAGGGGAGGCCTATAAAGTAGATCTACTATAAACGTCTGCTGATTCGAGTGATTGATTGCAATTTAACGAAGGACGTACTTAATATATGTCCGCATTCAGGCAAATGTCCGGTGGGCCAGTATTCAATCGGCCGGTAGATTTTATAATATTCTGTTTTAAAAGGAGCGCGTCCTGATTTACAGACTGCGGTGTAGGCTATTATGCATAGGCTACTGCAGCCTAATAATCTAACGCATTTTCAAAAAAAAAAAAGTAATAAAGCATACATCCAATAACGTGTTTCTTATAGGCTTCATCCCTTATAGGGATCTACATACTAATTTAAGCGATTAACAAGCAACATATATTACAAGTCCAATATTTCTTATAAAGATATCAAGATGGTGTGAATATATTCGGATGAATCTACATGATGAACAATCACAACGTTCCCAGTTAAAGATGGATAATGTCCAGTCACATATGCCTACGAAGTGTTATTGGTATGGTTGAGTTATTGCAATTAAACATTTATTATATTGAACAGTGTAACAAAGTGACCAAAAACATTTAGAAGTCACTATGCGCAAGAATCGAATTGGATTTGTAAGTGGAATTCCACATTCCCGAGAACATAGCTAGGAGTGAAACCGAATCCTATGAGAACATGCAGATGATGCGATGGTTGCTGCTATAGAGACAGAATTTTAAAAATCTTTTTTTTTTTTTTTGAAATGCCAGAAGGTCGTGAACGAATTCACTGCATATTGAAGATGTTAAAGAATAGAGAAGCATCATGACACAAGGCACTTATACAATTTCATGCTGATGGCTATTGGTGAAGACGTTTTACGAGTAGCCCAATCTATTTGGACAGTCATTAGCGATATTGAATCAATTTTGTAAATAGCTCTTGATGGGCGATTTTAACGAACCTAGTATAGGAATATGATCTCTCTGTGACATTTTACGCCTCGAGAGATGATTTTTTCCCTTTGCAACTTTTTGTGTGGCTAAAGAGGCCAATCCTTGATACACAGCTGTAGTTCCAAATTGGGCATATACAATCACCAGCCTCAGCTGCATTTTCAGCTTTCTTTCTGCTTCTGTTGTGTATGACATCTGCAATCCGAGACCCTTAATTCTCTTATGCTCTCTTTCCAATAGGAAAATGAAGTACATGGTTATTTGCTAATTTGTTAGCATGATTTTTTTTTTCTAATTTCAAGTGTCATTTAGTAATTCCAAATAGTTTAAAAAATCATGAAGTACATTGTTCATTTAGCTAACTATGAAGGCTACCTACTAGTAGGGCTACAAATACATTATGTTAGTAAACCCAGTTTTCGTCACATTATCTAATTTGGCATACTGATTTTGAAGACATGTACAATTTGATGCCCCTCATGTAGCATTAGGCCTACTTTATGGGCGGATTGCAAAGAAATGCCAACCCGATTTAGACAGCCAATCCACACCTGGTCAGCAATACACATGTGAAAATAACTTTGTGTTTCCCACGTGGATTGGTAATGTCTCATAAAATCGCTTACTATAGAGATTGTTTACTTGGAGAATTTGGTTTGATATCACGGTCACAAAAATGTCACTTTTATTTCTCAAATCCCTACACCCTATCAGATTCACAATACCCTACACCCAATCTCCGAAATTCTGAAATTCTAAACACTCATTATATGTACTCGACAACATAGGTATCAATTTAAAAAATATAACCAATTAATTAATTAACTATTGATAATTCATCGTTTGTTTGGTATCTCGAACAAGGGAAATAAATTGTACTTGACTGAAGTGGCGTTAGGCCTATATGCTGAATCAGTTCCATTTATAGGTCGTCGCTTAAAGAAAGTTTGAAACAAACAATAAATAACTATGCAATCTTCCAATCTTATCTTATAAGTTACAGACGTTAATTCAAAAAAAAAAAAAAAAAAAAGATTGAAGTCCTACCGCGTCATGCAGGGTTTAATCCACGAAGGTGGCCAAATTTCGATTCACGATGCCCACGCTGCGGGGAAGCCAAGGAAAGCGTGCCTCATATTCTGTTTGACTGCCCCAGACTTGCTGATCTCCGTCTCGACAGGTCTGGGAAACAAAAAATTCTAGACCCGTAATGCGACTTTTATGCACTACCGGTACGCAAGACAGCAGGGTTGCTGATCTCCGTCTCGACAGGTCTGGGAAACAAACAAATTCTAGACCCGTAATGCGACTTTTATGCAATACGCAAGACAGCAGGGTTGCTGTCCAGGGCTTTTGCAAAAGAAGATTTCAGCCTCTCAAGCCCTCACTCAAATGGAGTTCTTTGATGATGACCACGTCATGCATATTAACCAATGACCCCAATTCTGCTGTCATTGGTTTTCCTGGCTAGATCAGGCAACCCATTCCATGCTGTAATAGCATTAGGAAAGAAAAATCAGTTGTACAAATTTGTTTTAGCATATGGAACGAGGAATGTGCCTTTATCTATCTTTGTGTCTGAGTATTTTATTAGATTCTTTGTATTTAAAGATTATTTATTCCCAACTTTATCCCCTCGGAGCAAAACTTGAACTTACTTTTTTTTTTACACCCCAAGAAAGAGAAAATGCGGCTACATAATCAGAGAAATCGGGGCAAAACGGTTGAGCAGTTTAACTAGGCAAACAGCTATCTATTCAAAATCAAACCTTACTTGATCAGTATTGAAAGAAGAAAAAAAAAACATCTACACAATCCTTATTAATATTTTCTTACAAAATGTTTTCGTGCTACTTTTGATGTGGGTGTAATCATAGCTATTTATGTTTATCTGTTGTAAGAGCCACACGTGTCGCTCTGTGTAATGTAATTATGGGAGGCTTGCTTCCAGAACATATAAAGTTGATCTTTAATAGCTTTGAACGTAGTGAATAGCATTTTGAACAAAACAAACATTTCATCCAGTACAGCATACCGTGTGGGGCAGAAAAATAATAATTTGTATTAAATGTGGCACTGGCTAAGGGAACCATTCAACTCGGCCTTTACCTACCACAATAGCTGGCCAATGTTAGAAGTGCTCAATGTATATCAGGGAAAAAAATCTGTGCAATATCAGGAGTTTAATTTCAATGTTGAGATTTTTCTAACAAATTTCAACTTTTACTTTTGCTCTCTGGTTCATATATCAAGTAGTGTGTTGGAACACATTTGCCGCCTGAGAGGAACCTGACATAGATGCTTTCGTACAGTTTTTGCTTCCATTGATTCAGCAATGCACCAGAAAAAAAAACATAAAAAAAATGGTGTAAAGGTTTTATTATACAATTACAAAAACAATTATTTTTTTTTTTTTACAAATATAGGTACTATAAAGTACATCAATATAAAATTTGTTTAAGCAGAGACTAAAAATAATCTGTTCTAGTTTGATCAGGATCAAAAATATCTGTTTTAGTGACATTTTTAACAATATATTATTACTCAGAGGAAAAATATTGTCATGCAAAAGATGCATCTTCTTTTTTTTTTAAAACGAGGCTCTCAAATAATACATATTTAGTATTTCAAATGGCAAGCATAATATATCCAGTGTTAACATCAAATGTTTGAATTCAACATTGCAAGAAATTTACACAGAGAAAATAATTTCAACAAAGCATCTACACTAAGAGAACATATTTTAAAATATATAGTTCAGGCTATAAATTAAAAAAAAATCATCACAAAAGTGCAACATCATCATCTAAAGATAAAGATCTAGTGGTGTCTAAGTCAGTGTAATCTTCAGAAGTTGTCTCACTACAGACTGAAGGCTCTACAATAGTGGAGATTGTACTGTCCACGCTTGACATTTCTCCAAATGGTGTACTGGCCCTGAGAGGGAAGAAGGTTTGAGTGGCAGGCAAATTGGATGAATTCATCATTTTCTTTCCATTAGTTTTGCTATGCAACTTAATATTGGGGATTTCCAATTTTCTTAAAGATAACTTTGAACTTGATATTTTTCTTAGTTTAGGTGGCTTCTGCTGATAAGGAATATCAGTCATAAAGATTTTATCTTGTTTTGGATAGTTATTAACATCTCTATGATGTAAGACATCTGCTAGCTTTGTGCTGTTCCGCAAAGGGCGAAAGGCTTTAAGGCTTTTTTGAAATGAAAGAAACGGCTTTTCTCCATTATGCACAGGGGAATCACTATCAATTCTAAAGGGATTTTTCGGACAGAACTTGTTAATATATGCTTCAGTAAACATGGCACTTTCAGATTTTTTACTTGCTGAGGAATTCTGACAGCTGCATGTAAGAGGCTCAGTATGTTTATCCTTTTTTTTTCTTTTAGGTGTTAAAGGAGATTTAGGCCTGGAAGGAGGCGAATCCCACTCTGTTATAATCTTCTGATCCCTAGAAATAGTGGCTATAGGAAAACGAGAATGTGGAAGGTGTTCGAAATTGTCAGCATGATTATCAGCAACAGTGAATGTCTCCATAGTTCTAGGCAAGATTGTCAATGTTTCAGAATGCTTATTGACAAAGTCCTGATCAAGAGCACCATTCACTTGAGTGGATGCATTCCTAGATAAGACAATCTTGGCCTTCCCTCCACAATGACACTTGCAGCCCTCTACCTGCTGTGTAGATTTGAGATCTTTAGAACCATACTCTACTCTGGCAATGTCTGTCAATGTTGATGACATACTCTCATCACCAGAAACAAAATCATCAGTTGTATAGAGACTACAGCTACTTTGTGGTAGAGAATAGTCACTTAACAAGCTTTTTTGCAGGCAAATGCTGTCTCTCTTCAATTGTAACCTCTTCCTGAATTGGTCCATATTTATGGGACGCGACTTCAACTGCTCAAGATATTCTGATAGACAAGTTACCGTTGTAGGTTGATGATTAAAATTGTGCAGATCTGTAAAGTTGTGAGGTTTTGCAGTGTTGGTATCTAAAGAGACTAAATGGTAGTCACAATGGCCAGGCAAATAGCTGGGAACTTTTCTGGGTGATGAAGAATCTGTAAAATAATCACTAGTGGAAAACTCACTTAGTTTGAAGTCTCTGGGTGGCATGCTTTCTGTTGTTTGTTTTTTTTCTGACATTTTTTTAGTTTCAAACTTTTGAAAAGTGGACTTCAATTTATCATTTTGAGATTGCAGAACCGGGGTTATGACTCTGTCAGATATTGGTCTTTTCTCAATACAATCAACTTTAGTTGTGATTATTCTTCTTTTCACTGTTGTTGGACTTTTAAAACATGTCTCACCATTCCTTTGATCCTCTGAGGAAGTGAAGTTTGAGACAGGGTTATCTTTCACATCATTTTTAGAAGATCTTTGCTGGGACTGCGGAGAAGACAAAAGTTTCTCAATAGATTTGTTATTACGAGGGGGCTTTATCTCAGGACTTGAAAGGGAGACCAGAGTCAAGTCACCAAATGATGAAGCAATAGTGGTGTTGACAGGGGAGGCAAAACTGCTAAGTGATGCACTGAACTTGCTGCTGCCCCTTGAACTATTCAAAGTTTCACTTTTCAATGGGCTAGAAATAGAGACCAACTTCAAATCATTCAGTGAGCTGGAGATGCTTGAATTCAGAGCAGAGAATGTGCTGTTAACAGTTTTTTTCAGAGGGGATTCACCATTGGACTTGCTTGTACCTGGTCTGTTGTTTGGCAGTTTGGGTGAAAAAATAGTTCTCCCAGGAGAAAATGGTTTAACAAATGTCTGAACACTTTTGGGGTCTATATTGCATCGAGCTTCACTAGATGGCATAGGAGTAGCTTTAAAAATGTGTTGCTGACACTTGCGACACTCTCTAGTCTGTTCTTTAGTTGAGACTTTAATAATGTCATATGTTTCATTCAATGTCTTTTCTTCTAAATCTTCAGTGCTGTTGTCAGAGTTTTCTGAGCTTGAATCCCATGGCTCTGAATCACTAGAACCTTCCTTAAGACTTGAATCAGAATCAAAATCACAACCATCGCAATCAGATGAATTTTCATCTTCTTCCTCCTCATCTTCACTGCTGACAGGACTTAATGTTTCAGCATCTTCATCATCATCATCTGGCTCTATGCCTCCAAAAAGTGAGCCGCATTCACCTGCACAAGAAAAAAGAATTAATTTAACTTTCAATTTACCATGCACAGCTGGTAAGCTCAATGCACTTTAAAAAAAATTTTAAATGACAATAAAAAAAATTAAAAAAAACATAACTTGCATTATATAGATCCACATATTACATAGAATATTGTATAAGTTATAACAAACCATACAAGCAAAATATAGTATGATAGTATAAATTTTTAAATATACACTGCAACTAATGAAAGTTTTTTTTAAAGTAGTATAGCTTGATAAGTGAGGATATCATATGGAAAATAGACTACAGAAATATGTCTTAATAGATAAGAGACTACCATTAGAAATGAGTCCTTGGAGTAACTGAATCTTTTATCAAGAAGTCATTAAATCTTAAAAAGGCACAAATCTTTCCACTCCTATTTTATTACATGAACAAAACTAAGTCTAGGTATAAACAACATAGACCAACATTCACAGATTGTTTTCAAGTGTATAAGAAACTGCCCTGAGTAAGACAACTTACGCTCTATTGCCATCGATACATTTTTGTCAATGGTAAATGTTTCTTCCAGAGCCTGACAAAAAAAAAAAAAAAAA
>JADKLZ010000728.1:15834704-15860423 GCA_021533235.1 Biomphalaria straminea | reverse complement strand
TTGAGTAATTAAGGATGTTGATTCAGGGTGTAGTGTATCCAACTCAATGATCAACAGAGGTATTTATTAACCACCCCTTCCACAATCCTTAACAAAAATGTCCAGTAACCATTAATAGAAGAATAACCAATGGAAGATACAAGATGCAGTGTTACATTGTTTGTCTCCAGGACTGAAACTTGTCATTAGTTTTAGCAAGTGGGCCAATATTGCACTTCAGTAAGTGGTTCTCTAGGCATGTGATATGTTCATGTTTCTTGTGGCATTGGGGAAAATGAAGTGTATAGTCTTTATGGGGTATTTTCTTTCATTTTTTTTTAATTTCTGTAAAAAGTATTTCAGAAATTATCATGAAGGTTACTTGTATTGTCTATTAATAGTATACATTTTCTTTGCCACTATATTTAGGAAATTGGTAGATACACATTTCTAATAATTATATTAATCTTTCAAAAGATCTATTGAAGATACAAATTTCTAATAATTATATTAATCTTTCAAAAGATCTATTGATAAATAAGTTATGTCAAATACCTCTATTTAAATTTTTTTAAGAGAAAAGATAATAGCCAATATCGTATATGTAAATAAATGTATTTTTTTTACAGATTTTTACTTTACTACATTTTTAAAATCCTTTATTTTTTGGAAACTATGAATTGTTTATGAATTGTTCATCATACTGTGTTCTTGTTTCTTCAGTCACTTTTGATTTCAGACATTTCATAAACCTGTAACATTCTATTTTGACTGTTTAAGCAAATGATTTTTATTATATCCATATTCTATGTATACCCTACTTGATCTGTGATGAAAATATATACACTCCTTAATGTTGCACTGTGCTTTTAACATGCTATGTTTCTCATATTGAGCTTCTAAATGTAAATCAAAATGAGATGTAAGACATTCCATTAAAAACTTATAATCAAACTGCACAATGTGGCAGCATATCTCTGTATTTGCCTCTCCAGTACGTTTTTGAATAGGCATTTGACTTCATATCTAAAAAGCTTACTTCACTTCCTGCAAACTGTTCTACACACCAAAGATACAATCTATTTTTTTTAAAGTAATCAACAAAATTATTTTTATAAACACTGTGCTGTGAAATCTACCTTAGTAGTGTAATTATAAATTTATGCCAGGAAGACAGTGATAAAAGCATGAGACTGTACACAAATTGAAATAGTTTTGATCGTTGAAGAGTTTTCATTTCGGCTAAAAAGAATATTTTCTGTACTGATTCTAGTAAACTATCAATAAGCATTTTATAAATTTATGTTGGACTAGAATTGTAACTTGATGAATAAGGAAATAAACATCTCAAATAAATATCTTTGATCATTAATTATAAAGATTGTTTTTTCACCATTTGTAAAAAAAAAAAAAAAAAAAAATGTTCTCTAATTTTAAGAAAATGTTTATATTATCTATAGAAAATCTATTCGTAGGAAAAAAGATTTTTTTAAACTTTTTTTTTTTGCTTTTTTTATTTCTTAGAAATATACATGTATTTCTGGAAAGGTACATTTGAATTTAAATTTTACATATGATGTTTAAGTCTGCTGCCTCTGCAACTTGAAAAAGAAAAAACTCTTTAAACCACAAATAATTAGATCAAAATATAAGTAGGCCTATAGGCTATTTTTTTTAGTCTATATTATTGCTATTCCTGAATGCTGTTAAAATGTTTTATCTTGTTTTCTAAAAACCATCCTCACCACATATGCATTGTAGTTTACTAAAAGTTACTTATATAGAGACAATGCCTTAGAGTTATTTTTATTATAGATACCAAACAATAGATGAAAAAATAAATCATAATGTGATAAACTGACAAGCAAATCATGTGCTTGATAATTATTCAATTCTGTTTTGAAATTAAAATCTGCTTTATTAATACTAATTATAGACCATGGTTCTGGTCTACATATTTTTTTTATTCTTTTGTCAGTTTAAAAAAAAAAATTCGGCTTTTGTTGACTGTACCCTGAATTGAATAATACATTTATAATAATATTGATTCTGGTAGCATTTATATATGATTCAATTAGAAACTAAAATTATGTTCATTACTTTGTTGAATGTGTAAATGTACAGTATATATTTTGTGTCGAAGTTTAAATTTTTTAACATAGCATTAAATAGTTTATTTTCTACCAGATATTTTTTTTTACATAATTTCATAATATAGACATTTTATTTGTATAGTTATTTATACTTTCATATTGATATCAGATATACAGTAAGACCTTCATAATTGTCAATAATACATTATGGAGAAAAAGACAAATATTGAGCTCGATTGAAGCATTTTTAGAAAGAAATACAAAAATGACCTCATTTCAACCAACAAAAAAAAAAATGAAATGCAGAATAAAGTTTTTTTTTATTGATAATTTTGAAACCATGCCTTTACTTAGACTCATTTAAAAATATAGTGTGTGCTATTTCATGACATTGTTTTTTCATTATCATATTTTAAAATAAAATATTTTGGTTACAGATTTTGTAAGCCTACTGGCTACGTTGTTATTTTCTATGACAGCAAATGTTTTGACAAAAATATTTTACAGCAGTTGACACCATTTAATTTGTTATATTTCTTCTCATTTGTCTTTGGGCATTCAGAACATTTTTTTTTTTATTTGCTAAACTTATCATTATGTCTGACATGTTTGTTAATGAATGGCCATTTCAAGTTCTAAAAAGCTCACTTTAAGTATTTAATACACAGTCATCTATAAATATATGCATTTTTTTGTTCACTGTATTTTTATTTGGATATTGTTATACTCTCTATGGCCCCACGCACTTTATAAGTATTACTTACCTTGCATGACATTCAAATGAACATGACATAACAGTTATGGCATTCACAAGCTTAAAGAGGTTAACCTAATGATTCATAGACATTAGGGCTTATTTTTAAATCATGCTTTAGCTATGGTATTTCATTAAGGTGCCATATAGTTATAATTGGATCCTGAGAAATTTATATTCTTAAGGTTAATACTTGTTACAATCCCCTGACTTAAGTAAGCCTATTTATTCATTGAATGAAAGATTTCTGATACAGCTCTTAGAAAAGAATTGAACTCAATTACGGTACTGATTAACTCTACAGAGCATCCTGCACATAACCACTATTTTACATTTATTTTACCTGTTCAAAGAAGGGGCGTTAAACTGAGGGGGGAGGAGTAATTACATTATGACTCTAGTAATTCTGTGCTGAAAAATAAAACTACTTTGCATTGTAATGATTTTGTTATATTGTAAATACATATTTTTCCTTTTAGCTTATTTTTCACAATTAAGTTGTGGCCAAATATATTTTATTATGACCATTTTGGCTTCATGTTTTTATGTATTTGTGCAATTTGTACAATTTGAAATGTGTAAATAAAGCTTATATTATTAAAAAAATATATTGTTATTACATTATTACTTCATCTGACAATGATTATGCCTGTGCTTATAAGTGGCAAATTATGTAGGTCACTGCTGGGGCTGCATAGCCACTGGAAATACTGTATTCCTAATTAATCTTGAGACTCAAAGACAAGCCTTATTTTAGAGTCGCAATACTGAAACAAAGTCATCAGATTTATATTTTAATATCTTAAAATAACATTACATGATATTGCAACTTAATTATTTTTATGCATCATACAAATTCATTATTTCATTTCAGAAATTTAATGTTAATATACCCGGTACATATTTTTTCAAAAATCCAGGCCAGAATCACACAATTTTGAGGTGAACAAAATAAACAAAAGAAATGTGCCTTTTACAGCTTAAATTTTTAGGCTGATAATTTAATTTTTTAAAACAAATATGCGCTAGGAAAGATTGTCATACCCCTTCATTAATATTTTTGGCAAAGATGTCAATTATTTGAGTGTGTGTTTGATAAGGCAAAACACATCATTTGTGAATTCTAAAGAAATATAGAGCAACAGTTTTAAAGCTTGAACATGACACCCTATTTGAAGGACACATGGGGGTGAAAAAAAAACACTAAATAGAATCTTGAATTAATTGTATTGTCCTAAAATTACTCATGAGGTCAAGGCCTAGATAAAATCTTGCAGATACAAGCAACAGACTTAAGTGAAAGGCCATTGAGAAGATAGCTGTTGATAAAATTGGACCCATGCCAGTAATATCCGGTAGAGGTCATTGCTACATATCGATGAACATTTTTTATGCATTTAAATAATGAACATGTAAATATTCACAAGATACCCCCTACTCCCCCCCCTTTTTTTTTTTTCACAACTGGTCCAGACAGGATTTTTATGTCTAGGTTAATCCTACATAATGTGAGATGTCAACAAGTGGAATGTCTGCTAGTCAAGGATTGATGTGTTTTGTTGCTATCCATTGGTCAATTGAACAGGTGCATGTGAAAATGTACCAGTTACCTATCCCTTAGTTTGGTGGACCCGCACCAAGCAAGACTTGTAGACCATCTTTCTCCATTCCTCTCTATCCTTTGCCCTGTTTAGAACTTCTTTCAATGGTAGGCTTGTCCATTCTTTTATGTTGTCTTACCACCAATTTCTCTGTACAGTTTAATCAAAAATGTATTTAAAGACTTGATTATGTTCGTGTTTGTTAGTTGGAGCTTGTAGAGCGAGAATAGAATTAGAATTTAGAGAGAGAACTGGAGACTAAAGAAAGAACTGTAAAATTGTTTTTATATAATTAAGATTGAAACTACTACAAGAATTAGACTTCTCCGTGCTGTTATTAAAAAATAGATAAAATAGAAAAATTATTATCATAAAATTAAAAGAACCCGCATCATAACAAATTCCCTTCCAAATTGGTGGTTCAGACTAGTGATAGAATCATAGAGAATTGAGAAAACTAAAAGCATGCCATTACACTAAACAAGAACAATTGGAATAAAATATTTCTAATTGAACATATTTATTATTGTTGGTCTAGACCTGGTACAAATTTAATGACATGACTGATACAAAATAATTGATACAATTACACTGAAAATTTTTTCTAATCGAACATATTTATTATTGTTGGTCTAGATCTAGTAAAAATTTAATGACATGACTGATACATAATAATTGATACAATTATACTGAATATAAGCTTTGTTTTTTTTTAAAGTATCTTTTTATTTGCTTGTTTTGTATTACATTGATAGATCTATGAACATAAACACAACTGAAGCATTGATCTACTCAAAAGTCATTTCAAATCCAAGAAGAAAACCTAAGTTGTGAGCACATGTCTGCCAACTCTGGTGCAGACATTCTTTGATTGATATGCAAAACACAATTTCATTAATAGTGAAAGAGCTATCTTGCTATCTTTAAGTTAGACAATAAAAAAATGATACAAAAAGGTAAAAATGTAACTATGAAAAATATATAATTTCTTAAGATTTTAGGAATTTTTCTTCTTACAAATTTGAATCCATTAGAGACTACAATATTAAATAAAATTTGCATTTCTATTTTATTTATTTTTTCTTATTTTTCTTTTTTTTTTTTTTTTTTAGAGAAGTCAGGTTTTCATGATAGCCCAGACGTTTATGAAAATGAATTAGCTTTGAAATATAAATAAAATCCTATGACAATTCAATTATTTATTTTTCTCTTTTCATAAGGTCTAAAACTAAGTATAAAATTTAAAAACATTTTTTTTTAAACCACATTGAATGCATAAACAAAATCTGCTACCGTCCAATCTTGTTTATTTCATTTAATAAATCCTATTGATTGTGAGCTTTCATGCAGCATGATTATGTCAATTTTAAAAATAGAAACAGTGGGAAATTTGTTAACAAAAGTTATTTTACAGCACACTGTAAAATGTCCTAGTGCACCTTATGAAATATTGCAAAAAGGAAAAAAAATATCTTTAAAACAATTATTTACATGTCAATTGTTTACATTTATGCATGTGTGAAATGTCACCTTATGGTAAATGCCAAATTTTTCAAGGTCATATTACTAGCATTGGGGTAAGGCACATCGCCATAGTTAACAGGAGATCTGACTTTGATTCTCCTTATGTGAGTGTCTCTGCCATTTTGATGGTTACTGAGCACAGCTATCTGTATCATGAAAGTCCTGATAGGTTTGTCATGGACATCTTTCAATGGTATGCACACCCACCCAGTAGGCTCACTCAGCTCCACCTGTTCAATCTCCACCAAATCATTGGCATGGTTACCAGCTCGAATAGATAGCCTGAAATAAGAAACTATAACAGTGAGTTGGTGATCTAAGTTTCAAGTAAAAATGTTACTAATGCATTAAATTGGATTTTAAGTGTTAGCAAATATTTGTATCTTCTAAACACCCTTGTTTTTTTTTTCTTTTATTATTGAAATCTCAAATCTAGGCTAGTATAAATGAATAAATGTCAATTCATAAATTATTGTGTCTTGTGTAGAGAATTACATCGTTCTGAAATTTTTTAAAAACTAAGAATAGACTAGAAAACATTCTACTTTTATAAGTACTTGGATAGCTCAGTGGCTAACAAATTAGCCTTCAGTTATGGAGGACTGAGTTCAAATTTTTCTTGAAAAAAAAAAAATTGCTCTTGAAAGGCAGCACTTAAACCTATTCTCAGCTACCTGCCTCCCAATGATCCACAAAAGTGATTGGACCAAAGCCCACTAAAAGTTGCATCTAGCTAAAACAATCAATAAAAATATTTCCAATTGTACAAATTTACTATTGTTAGTCTGGATCTACTAAAAATTAATTAATTTTTTTTTTAAATAGTATTTATTATTTATTCATAAATTCTTAACATACAATATCTTATTAAGAAGTGACTAAGGTTGAAACGAAACTAAAAACTTTTCAATTTAAATGCTTAGCTCATTGTGACACTTGTTCAGCCCAGGACTGAAGAAACATTCATAAATTATATTGTATTTGTTTGTTTTACATGTTTCAGATGTTCCTTCAGAGTTGAAGATAGTTACTTCCTAGTCCAAACCTCCCGCAGGACGACGGGGGATGGGAGCGGGCAGGGTTTTAACCCGGGACCATCGATAAATCCAAACGACAGTCCACCGTGCAAACCGCTCGACCAGGCAGCCATCCATGTATTTTTAATTTAAATGAGCTCGATTCTATTCATACAAGACAACAAAGAAATGTAAGTCTTTAGTACTTTTTAAAGAAATATCAGATTAACCAAGCTGCAAGCTAATATTATTTGTTTCTATTTGTGAGCCAGGTAATGTGTTGTTGTCAACTTTAGCACATTCTTTTTGCTTTTTTAGATTTTCAAATCATCAACCAAAAGCTTAGGTAATTCTTTTTGCTTTTTTTTTTTTTTTTTTTTTTTTTTTTTAAAGTTTTCAAATTTCCCATCACGAAAAATAAATAATACTAATTTTATGCCTTACCTATTTGGTGTGTAGCTTTCATCTGATTTGTAATCAGCATATATGCAAACATCATGTAGTGTAGTTTTTCCCCTGAACTGAATGCTTACAGTGTGAGGCTGTGGTCCGTCTGATTGCCAGTATGTTTCATTCGATTCTTCACGCAGCTGTTCCACACCAAATCCTAATTTTTTAGAAAAAAAAATTCAACATATGAAGATACAAAAAAAAAAATTATTTTTTTTTACAAGATTTCACCATCTTTTATTTGTCAGAAGTTAGGATGTTTACACATTTCCTGGTCAGAGTCATGATCTTACCAGGAGATACTAATGTGTTACAGATGAAATATTAGCCAAACTGTTAATTCTTTGCTCTATGTGCATGCAGATCAAATGTCATGGACATAAAACTAGGGACTCAATATAGGCCTTAATGACTAGCAAAATTGCCCAAGTCAATTTAAGCCTTTTCTCCTATGAGAAATTAAAAAGTTTTAGCCCTGGTCACAGCTTTTCTTACATACTGTGCCTGCTAGTATAAGCACTGCAGACAGTAAAAGAACAAATGCCTCCCAGAGCAGGAGAGAAGTAAACTTTCTTCTTTAGATCATCATTAGACAGAAGTATTTACATGAAGGAATAAGTTTGTTTAGTCACAGCTAATTATAACTCAATTGGAACAGAATCAGCTTACTGTTACTTGCTTGTCTTGGTGTTGGAGCAGCGAATAATGCAAAATGCATTGCAGAAGACAACAGAGCTTTATGCATCAGTTTTAACAGTTAAATTTTCAGAATACACAGCCTTCAACATATGAAGGAGATATACTAATCCTGGGATTTTAAATTTCATGATCTTTGGGCATCTCTGAGTCCACCCAGCTCTAATGGGTACCTGACATTTGTTGGAGAAAAGTAAAGGTAGTTGATCATTGTGCTGGGCACATGACGGCCTAGTTAACCGTAGTCCACAGAAACAGATGACCTTCACATGATCTGCCCTATAGACCACAGAGTCTGAAAGGGGAACTTTTCTTTTTTTTACTTTTAAAGGACATTTTTAGTTTTATGTTCTTGATTTGTGAAATTTTTTTTTATTATAACCTTTAAGGCCCCTGTCTTTATTAAATATTAATTATTCTTTATTTATTTCATCAGTATGGGAATTCCATGAGAACTATTTATTTGTTCTACACCTTATATATAGAACATATTTTTTATTTCTAGTTTACAATAAATATCATCATCATCATCATTCCTTTGTGTTCCTTGTGGAACATAGGGCCTCGACAAAAACACGCCACTCTCTACTGTCTCTTGCAAGTTTTTTGATGGATTCCCAGCTCTTTCCGATGATTAGGTAATTAGTTATATATATATATATATATATATTAGTTTTATTTTGTTTCTTTTTTTTTGGACGCCAATTTCTGCAATTGAGTTAAAATTCTCTTTGTAAAATTTTGTTTTGATTTCATTGGTAAAATAGTATATACATGATGCTATTTCTCCAAAAACCCATTTTCGGATCAAGCTGAAACTTCACACAATCATTAAACATTTCAGTCATTCATTGACATAGACAAGACATGAGTCAATACAAAAAGCAACCAATTAGACAATTAATTACTGGTAATTAATTATTTTGTTTAATAGCAACAAGAGAAACTAAAATAGCCTACTTCAGACATACAGTATTCACACAGTATTTTGAAAATAAAGACGCACTGATAAAAATATGGTAAGGGGTTTGATATGGCCCTGAATGCCCTGATATGGGAGACAAAAGAAGATGGTTTATAAGGCAGCTTTGTAGTCTAGTTGACAAATATGCCACATAGATCTATTTCACAGTCATGGCATAGTTGCCGAATTTGCCATTGACATATTTCTTTTTTTAAATTAAAGTGACCCTGGCCTATGTCATCAAATTTTAAACAGAAAAGTAGAATCCAGATCTAGATTAGTTTAATACTATGTACATAATCATATCATATAAGATTACAGACGTTACTTCAAACAAGAAGATAATTAGATCTATGTCCTACGCGCATTTTATGTGTCAATATCTGAAACTAACCCGGTTTACATGAAGAAAGTGACCAGACAGCTTGATTGCCAACTTCTCTTAGTTTACCATCTCTTTCATCTTTGAAAATATCTACGGTTTGTGCATCGCTAAATTTTTTAAGCATTTTAGATCTCTGTATCTAGAAAGATTGTAGAGGTCTAGACTAGATATCTAAATCTATATACTATATAGACATAATTTTAAAACTTCTGTAATAATGTAATCATAGCACGACTTTATCTGATCCTACTACTACTAGTAGAATCTAAATCTATACTCAAAGTTCATAATCACAGTTTTAGTTTTTAGATTAGTTTAAATGCATTTAAAAATTCAGATCTGTAGATCTATATAGATCTAACTAATAAGGAAACAAATCATGTACCACAAATTTTAATATTGTAAAATAATATATTTAAATACAATTACATAAATCTAGTTAATATTTGTATTTTAAATATAAAATAATGGAGATCTATAAATTTTTATGAATATCCCAGTTCCGAAACATAGACTGTAGAACTAGAATCCAGATGTAGTCTAAGACTAAAGTATATTATATATTTTTTTTTATAGACTATAGTATAAATATAAAAGTATAGTACTATAACTATAGCCAAATAACTAGACTCAATCTAGACTAGATTTACTCAATTTTGACTATTCTAATTTACACCTAGATCTATGTCTTCTATAATCATACTATAATGACAATATCAATCTCTAATATTAAGAAATTTTTAAATTCTAGATATCTAGATCTAAGTAAAAAAAAAATAATTTTGAGTCATAGATAAAACATAGATCTAAATGTAGTTTTGTATTTTATATTTCAGTGATTTTACGGAAGTGTAACAATAAAAAATTAAGAGTGAAAACAAAACAAGAAACTTAGAAAGCAGGAAGCAAGAAAATAGATCTAATCTAGAAGTAGAATCTAGCCAGTAGTAGTCTAGTAATGCTATTAATATTATCATGCGTCAAAAGGTAAACATTGTGGTATTAGATAATTAGCGTAACAATGATAATCTTAAATCTAGAATAGATCCATATTAACTTTAAAATCTAGATTCTACATGAAACATATTCAATGAGTTGAATCATGAATGAGAATGACAATGAATGAATGATATTCTATTATTTTAAATTATTATATTAATTATTTTTTTTTTATAGATCTAGTATTTATTATAATTTTTTAATTAAAAAAATATAATCATATTCATAATCTACTCTAGATTTAGAATTAGATCTATCTTTTTAATCTTAGTATCTAGAAAATCTAGTTTAGTCAGTTTAGTAGACAGTTTTGTAGGTAAGTCATCATAAGATGATCATTTATTTAGATCTATTCATTAGTAGATAGATGATCTAATCATCTACTAATCTATGTCTATAGTATATAATTAATTATAATATTATAACATCCATACTAAGTCACGTAAGTGAGTAAGTCTAAGTCTTACAATTACAATGAATCTTCTTTTCTAGTCTACTCTCGACTAAGTCTCTAGAATCTACTAACTACTTAGTTGTCTTAGTGAGTCTTTGACCTTTGTCTATACTGACTATACTATTAGTAGTATTAGTCTATACTACTAGACTAGATTCTATAGTACTATACTCCGTCTATGTCTATAGACACTATAGTAGATTCTAGATCTAGGCTAGATCTAGATTTACTAGATGATCTAGTCAATACAAGCTATTTAGCTCTAAATAACTAGATCTAGATTCTAGAACTAGATAAAATCTAGATTATTCTAGCTCTTATATCAATTTTTATGTCTATCACTCTATGGCTATGTCTCTATGGCACTAATGGCAGTCTATGGACTATGACACTGTGACTGTACTGACTGTAGTACAGTGTAGAATTGAGTTTGAGTTTTGAATTTGAGAACTAAGATGATTAATTAAGTTATAATTAATAAATTGACTGGAACAGATATCTAGATCTAAGGCAAACGACAGAGTTTGAAAAAATTGACTGAAAGTAGTGAAAGTGGAACAGATCAAATAGAATTAAGGACCAAGTGATAAAGTCAATCAAGAATAGATAAAGTCAAAAACAAAGTCTAAATTGTCTAAATTAGATCTAGTCTTCTACCACTAGAGACACTTGAGTCAGAGATAGAATCTATACTAGATTATTAATAATATTAATAATAATAAAGTATTTCATAAATTTAAAACAATTAATGAAATAATTCTTTAAAATTTTGATTTTTACTAAATTTAAAGCTATGCATAATTCTGTGTACATATGGATTATAGATCTAAAATATATATACTATTTAGACTAGAATCTATGTACTAGATCATATTAGATGTGTTTTCTTACTAGATCATCTTGAGTCTAGTCTAGATCTAGAATTCTAAATCTAGATCTATAATAGAATTATAGTATTACTATAATAATGTATAATTTAAAAATATAAAGCAGAAAGTAAGAAGGTGTATGTATGTGTCTCTACCAAAACTCAAAACCATTTGACCAATCTTGGCATAAATTTACCTTTTATATCATCATGGCAAAGACTGTAGTGATGTAGTGTATGTTTAATGCTCCTCCCACAAACTGAGAGCCCTATAATTGACAAAAAGGACCTAATTGTATCTCTATTAAAGAGTAAAACATTTAACCAATCAGGTAAACCCATTTTCACTGTATTTTATATATTTGATACGAATATATATATCTGCTGAATGGGTAAACCCATTTTCTCACTCTTTTATTTTCGTTGCAAAATAAAAAAAAATATTCTCCATGTTTGGAATAGCTCTAAATTCAATCCAGTAGATCAGCAATATCTGAAATATCTATTTCTAGATTCTATGTCTAACTATTTAATTATTATTGCATAATAACAATTATTATTATTTTATAAATTGTATTCTAGATCTACTCTACGTACTTGACTAAGAAATAAAATTTGTCCTACATCTAGATTTCTATATTAGTATATAAAATAAATATATTAATTTAACTATATTAAGATAAGATAATGGAAATTCAGTTTAACTCAGGGGCGGACTGGCTATATGGGCAACCGGGCAAATGCCCGGTGGGCCGGTACCAAATGGGCCGGTCAGGGCGCGACCAAAGAAAAACAATTTCAATACAGACAACTTTAAAAAAAAAAAAAAAGTGACAGCAGTAAGAAACAAAGGCCCGAACACGTTTTCTTTTCTTTTTTTTAATTTTATTATTATTACAATTACTTTAGTTTGAAATTCGACTAGAATAAAAAAAAAATACGCTATAGGGGGGCTACACTGTACGTATTATCATTTGCAAAACGTTAGACCAAACTTTCTGCGCAAGCGGCATGGACTTCAACACCACTTTGATGTCTCCGAGGTTGTGTTTGGCCTCATCATTTTGCTGGTCGGCATGGACCTTTGATATATGGAACTCCCATTTTTTTGCTCCTTTCCTCCCCCGTCTTTTAATGGTTCCTTTGAAAGTTAACGACAAAGTGGGATGAGATAGGTTAAGTTAAAAAGCATTGATATAACGAACCAAAAAAAAAATAAAAATAAGGCGCGACAATTAGCTCTTTAACAATACTTAATAGAGATTCACAATAACACATACATACAGTGTTGTACAGCCGCGAAATTGAAAGCCACCCAACTTTTTCACAGCTCAATTTGTGTATAAAAGTTCTACTTTCTGCGATTTGAATAGAAAAGTAAGGTTCTTTTTGCTTATTTTTAATAACATGGATTATAGATCTAAAAATAGTAAAAAATACTACACTTGAGGGTTACAAAAAAAAAATTTAATTAAAAAATAAATCTAGATCTAAATCAATTCGTTACACCATAATAATTAATGGCAAACTTATGCTTAATATAAAGTCATTAATGATGAAAATTATTACAATAATTACAAAAATTTATATAGCGCTGTCACATCCGATATTCAATGAAAGGAGACTTAGATTTATAAATAATGGTTCATGATATATTCATTCATATTCAAATTATACAATTCTACGAATGCAGACATACAGTTTTCGATGCATTATACAACTTTATATATTTTGTAGAGATTTAGGCTTAGGCCTACACCTATCACATGCCTCAGACCTCATTGTCTGAAAGGGAAACTTTGTTTACTGCCCCAGTGCAGAAAAATTAAAAAACTACAGTCACCAAATTTCATGAGCGTAGCCAAATTGGGTTTTGTGGTTTCCCTCCCCCTTACAATACAATAACTAAATCATTTTACCATTTTCTACCAGTCGCTGGACTCAAGTGAATAGCAGATTTGGTTTTTGATTTTTTTTAGTGGAAGAGTAGCAGTCTAATAGCACTGTTGATATCTCAGAATATGCATTTTTCAAAGCTTAAAATAACGGAAATTGTGCTAGGCTCCGGGGCTTCGCCCCGTGCCCCTCCGGCAGTTCCTCGGACTCCCTAGCCGTCTCTTGGCGGTGTGTACTGTCTAGAGCAGTGATGCTCGAAATACGGCCCGCGGGTCAGATTCGGCCCACTACGTGGTTCCATTCGGCCCGCGAAAACGTCGGCACAAAGTGTAAATACTACTTCCAAACGAAAAAAAAGGTTGAAAAAATGTCTCGTATCTGTAGGCCTACCTAGTTTCGGGCCCTCATTTCTCTGGTGGATTGGTATCATGATCTTTAACATTTGTGTCTTTGTGAATTGGAACTCTGAATGTAGAATCTACCAGGAAACCTATCTTTACTCTTTTTTTTTTGTTGTTGTTGTTGAACATGATAATAAAACAACACATTAATTTTTATAAAGAAAGAATGGTTGTCTAATAAAACAACATAAAAACAGTATTATAAAATAAATATAGCGTCGTTCTTAGTTTTTGTCGCGAATAGAAAAATTGTCAAACTAAGCCTATAGGGATATCCATGGAATTTATTTTACCAAAAGAGTCCGCAAAATTAGTCGTTGTTAGAACTACTTACACTGTTGCATATATTGTAAGTAGAGAAATGTGGTTATTTTCTGACGCGTAAAAATATATAACTGTCTAAAAACCTATTAATTAAGTATTTAACCCATATGTTTCTACCTAAATAGTTTCAGAACAATTTCAATTTGTTTTTGTAACTTTTCGGTCATATGGCCCGCAAGACGCAAGATATAGTGTGGTAAACCCTCCCCCCCCCCCCCAAAAAAAAAATATGACATGCCATTTGTGGGCCGGTTTATATGGTAATGCCCGGGCCGATTTTGATACCCAGTCCGCCCCTGGTTTAACTACAATTGACGACCTCAGCGTAAACTACTGTACAAAAATAATATAGATATGAAAAAAACTACATTCACACACAAAACACATATACACATTCACAACCAGCGCTTTATGAATTTGACTTCCATGTATTCTATTTAAATATAAAGTAAATAATTTAAGAATATTTTAAATAAGATTTATCTTATAAATTACAATCATTAATAAAAAAGATTCAAATATACTTACATCGTAATCTTGAAGTTAATAAATGTATTATCCTTGTCATGCTAGATCTATGTAGACTTAGATCTTTTCATCTAGAGTGCAACCTAGTCCGAATTTAAGTATGTAGAGGCCCCAGGCCTGAATTTTTGTTTAGGCCTCTACTCTTTTTCAAAGCTATAATAAAACTCCACCTTTTAACACTTATTAATAATTATAAAAATGCTGATATCTAATAGCAAGCTGCTATATGTATTTTAGAAGAAAGAAATAGAGTACTTTTTAATTTGATCCAATTTTCCTACTTAAATTTTTTTTTACAATTATTTGATATGCAATTATAGTAGACAATTTTTTTTTATATTTTGTGTGTTTTTGAGTTTGTGGAGAGTAACACCATATATGACCCACTGCAGTAAATCCAAAACTGCATATTTATTAATTACAAGCTCGCTACAAGTGGAGAGTTTTGCCAATCTTGTGCTAACTGTAGCACCATCAGAGTAATGGAAAAAGCCAT
Source organism: Biomphalaria straminea (assembly GCA_021533235.1). Taxonomy (NCBI): domain Eukaryota; kingdom Metazoa; phylum Mollusca; class Gastropoda; family Planorbidae; genus Biomphalaria; species Biomphalaria straminea. Next base: position 15,844,995 of record JADKLZ010000728.1, on the reverse strand, counting down.
TGGACCTCAGACCACCAAGTGTTTACAACTCACGTCAAAAGAAAGCATGATCATGGGGTAGAGCATTAGGCTAATTCTACCAGATTGTAAATCGTATCTTCTTAATTTTTCAACACTTACTTGCAGCTTTGCATGAATAAGAAGAAATGCCTCTTTTAGGAACTGAGAACAGCAATTGTTAATAATAATTTAATTTTAATAATAATTTAATTTATAGAGCACTGTTCACAAACAAAATGTAGGTTCAAGGCACTGTGATAGCATTACAAACATAAACACAAGAGCTAAAAAGAAAAATAATCTAAAAAAAAGTTTTAAAAAAATAGGTCTTTATGTTCTTGAATGTAGACAAGCTTTCATGTTTGAAAGAGGAGGAGTTAGAATTCCTACAGAATCTATTCAGGCTGAAAAGCATGACTTACTGAAGCCACTTCATGAACTGTTAAGCTTATGTCATATCCCCCTGGATTAAAAAAATTCAAATATTGTTACAATATATGAAAAACAAGAGTAACCGCTCTTTGATGGGTCACCATATTTATTATAATGTTATAGACCTTATCATTCATATATACAATAAATTATGTCATTAATGTTATTATCATTTTTTTTTTGTTTTGTTTCAGATGCATTTGAAAACTAAATAGATAATTTCACATTATAAATTGTTCTGTGTAATAGCAATGAGTGGGAACATCGAGCCAGTATCCGATGAGAATGAGGGTATTTATGAGGTACCCCCACCACCAAGGTCAAGTCAACAGTTACCAGACTCTCCTCCGCCTTTACTGCCTAAGAAAGGCAGTTCCTTCAGGATTTCTATGGCAATGCTGGATAAGAAAACTCCACCTGAGCAACCTAAGCCAGTTCCAAGATCGAGAAATTCAGGGTTGAAATCAACCCTTACAGAGGCTGACAAAGAGGCCCTCAACAAACTGGGTCTAGAAATGAAGGAGAATGTGCAAAAAGTGACCAATATTTCTGACACCAAGTTAACTAACAAGCCTCAGAACTCATCTCTTCCAACCTCACCTCACAGAGTTATTGCCATGAGTGTAAAACCACTAAACAGTGATCAAAGTGTACCTCAGTCATCAATCAAGTCTTCTCCAACTACACAACGTCCGGTACCGAAGCCGAGGCCAAGAAAGAATATTCCTCTTGTCCCAGGATATAAAATCTCTCATAGTCCTGAAGATATGGCTAATGCAACAGGTCATGAGGATGTTGCTAAAAATGATACTTGTGCATCAGAGGCTCATGGGGAGGATTATTACTTTAATGTGGCTGATATTTCCAATAATACTTCCATGGCCTGTGAGGAATCTGAATCTAAAGAGTGGAGTCTTCCCCCTGATCCAGATAGCCTAGAAATGATGTTGAATGAGGAAATTGATAAAAAATATGGATTCACTTCTGTTCTGAAGGAAAAGGCAGTGACCAATGATAATGATGAAGATGATAATAGATACATGTATGTTCCCCCAGACATCATTGGGGAAATGTCATTGATAAACAACTCATCATTAAATTTATCTGGACAAGACATGTTAAGTTTGCCACAGCCTTGTATTCCTAAATTGTCTAATTCATATATAGCTATGCAGGATAAAACAAAAGGGGACACCAGTTCAAAAAGTTTTCGAAATTCACATGCACCCCAAGAAAAGACAACTTCAGAAAATAATGACTTACATTCAAGCCATGCTAAAAGCAACTCTGGCCAAGAGCCTATCATTGATCTTAAGACACCCAAACCTTTTGATATTCTTCCATTTAAACCTACAGTACCCTTGTGTGGTTCCTCGGCTGGTAATAAACATTCTGCCTTTGACTTTTCAGACTTAGATCCTCTGTTTGAAGTAAAGTCTAATACAGTTAAGGAGGAGGAGCTTGTTTCTGCACTAAGCATAGACTTTACAAATACTGAAGACAATTGGGCAAATTTTGATCATCTAGATGAGCCTTGTGAACCACTGTGCTCAAACACATATACATCAGTGGATGATGAAACTGATCAAGCAAGATATTATTCTCAAATAGACCAAACAATAATGGCAAAGCACTCACCGGCTATAAGCAATTCAAGACAATCTTCAATTCACTTTAAACCTCCAGAAGCTCCTCCACCCCCTTTTCCTAGAGAGCAGAACCGCATACCTATTCCAAAAGCACCACCTGTACCTCCTCGGCCATTCAATGTTGGTCTACCTGAGACAGTTCCAGAAAGCACAGATGTTTTCGATATCACCATAGCACCTGTCTTTTCACCGAAGGAAGACATGGACCCTTTCCAGGACACCAATTTTGACTATGTTTGCCACAAGTTCAATACAAACGTCACCATACCCTCTATTCTGCCCCGCTCACCACTGGTGAACAACGTTGGAGCAGTGTCTAAATCAGATGTGGATCCTGAGAGAATTAGTAAATTTGTGATCCCACCACCTGGGAGCTTTATGAAAGATGAACAAGACTTGAGTAAAGAATACACGCTGGCTGGTGGTAAGTGACAAGTTTTCTGTTTACACTTTTAGGAAGTACATGTGAATTGTAAATCCTTCTTAAGCTTTCTTGAATAATTCAATATTTTCAAAGAAAAATTAAATTAGCTCTATAAATGTGTGTATATTGGTGAATGAAATGTGGGCTGGTATTTAGGAATGAACATTTTCTTGAAGGTTTTTTTTTAATTGTTGATACTTTCATTTCTAAGAATTTCAAAGTGTATAAATCAGCATAGTATCGATACAATACAAATGATTTTTGTTGTTTTTAGTTTTGTAAAAGAAAAAAAAATATTTGTAAACTTTGAGGATCCTTAGTGATCAGTAACAGATATGAAAGCATGCTGGTTAATCATTTATAAAGATGTTGACATATTAGCAGGCAGGCAGGATGTGTTTAGAAGTGTTTTGTTCACAATTGACTCCTCCTCTCTTGTTGACTCTTGGCTGTCAATGACTTTCTTGCAGTTGCTCCCACTGTCTTATCTATGTCAGATTGATTCTTGAGTTTTAACTCACAGAAAAAATGCCACATGTAGCTCATACACAATAAAGTAATATCACTGCTCCCAGTCCCACCCTTTTTCTCAATACATGAAGTGGTCTACTAGGTTTCTGTTATTGAATGTATTGTCAGTAAGAAATTAGTTAAACTTAATTTTAGAGAAATATTTTTTTTTTTTTTTTTTTGCTAATCCTTTCATGTCTTGTCTTTAAAGTGTTTTTAATTTGGATGGAATATGATTCAGTTCAGTTAGATTTTCTATTTTTTTCATTTGTTTATGATTGCTAAAACATTTGAATAATATAAAGTGGACTTCTAAAGACTTGGTTGAAATGTCATATAATATACTATACAACTTCAAATAGTACTATTTTTTTAAGTCTGTTCTACTGTAATACATACATGTCCAATTTATTGTGCTGTTACACACTAGACTGCTTTTAGTCTGTACTTAAATGATTTTACTTTTATATATACTGGTTTACTAAAACATAAAAATTTAAAAATCACAATTAAAGAACAAAAATAGAGAAGTGAAATACATTAGAGCAGTGGCGGAGAAAAGAGAGGGTCCCAATTCAAAAGGCCACCTCTTGAAGGAGGCCCCCAAAAAAGTGCCTGAACTTTTTTGTTTATATTAAATATTACTCCACTACCATGAAATCTTGCCATTCACGTTGTTAAATAAGTTAGTGGCCATGGTGAATCTTTTCCACTCAGATTAACTCTTTCCGTGCGGGAGTAACTTGGCCCTGGTATATAAGGTATGTTTCATTATCATTCTAGTTGTTAATTGTTTCTCGCCAAGTACCAGTATTCCCTAATAGTTTCTTACTTGCATGTCGAGAATTTTGAACTAAAAAAATTTATTCGTTGGTTACTTTAAAATTGTGAAGCCATGTGCACAACATTATGAAGAACTTGTTCTGAAAACACTTAAAGACATTGGACTGTACAGAGGTCAAACCTATGATAACGCAGTCATAATGAATGGTCACCTGTCTAACCTACAGAAACTCTTAGACATAAACCCAAAGGCAACATTTCTGAACCGTGATCCAGCAATGGTCACTTTTTTTTTTTTTTGGAACTGTACATTAATTTTTTCAACTATTTTCCCAATTTACCCAGAGGTAGGCAAATATGCTGCTGACGGGAGTTAAAAAATGGAGAGTATAAGGTGGTGCTGAAGAGAAAAAGATACGTTGACGGTTTCCTTGCATCTTAATAAAAATCATCAAGCTGTTGGAGAAGCTTTCTGAATCAACATCTGAAATAATGGACACTAGAAGCAGTGCAAAGAATCTTCTTCATGCAGTAGAAAACTTGGAAATTTTTGCTTGTCTGGAATTCTGGTCAAATCTCCTGCGCCCAATCAATATAGATTAGAATAAACTACAAAAGTTTAGACTACACATAAGTGAAGCTTCTTAAGAGATAAAGACCCTTTCGTGCTAACTGCAAAACGATGAGAAACTGACGAAACTGATCACCCAATCCATTGAACAAGCAAAAGAAAGTAGTGAATGCTATGGATTTACTGTAATCAAAACCAGAAGAGAGAAAAGACTAGAAGTGCAATGCAAACGTGTTTCGACAGAAGTTATGGAGATGGACAGATTCCAAACGCTGGAAAACCACGTGGACACCTTTAGGTTTCTTCCTGAACCAAGACACCTGTATGTGTCTCTGGATTCCTGTTTGTATGATGAAATACATATAAAGCGCTTGTTCAATGATATCATTGATGCACGAGCACTTTTCATCAACAAACCAGTACCACAATTACCAGTAGACATATTGAGGAAGCTGGTTCGTCTGGTAACGATGTGTGCTTAAACCTTGTAACCTTCATCTTACTACTGGTAACCCAGGCCACTTCCATTGCGTCATGTGAGAGATCATTCTCAAAACTCAATCTATAACATTCTCAGTAACACAATGACGCAAGAAATAAATAGCAGCATGGCTTTAATGTCTAAAATGTTTAAAATACTAGACGGCATTGATCTGTATGATGTTAAAGATGCCTTTGTTGCACAGAAAGCACGATATGAATTAAGATTTGTCACTTGTGCATTATCTCGCTAATAAACAACGGTACTATTCTTTAAAAGAGCCTTAATGATTATTTGTATTTAATTGTACTGATATATTCTTCCATAATGCACAATGTGACCAATGCAATGACTTTGATGGCGTGACCAGACATCCATTTTTATTGTTCTCTGGCAAGTCTAACAAAGGATGAACCTATTGCAAGTTAGACGACTGTGATCTCAAACTAGACATACATACATAAATACCCATTCCTATTAAGGGAAATTTGGCCAATGCCATCTAGGGTTTTTAGACTTGTATGTAAAGAAATTATGTCTTCATTTTGATCAATTTTACATGGCTGCCTGGTGGCGTAGTATTCGTTCTGAGCTTTCATCTCGGTTATCCCGGGCTCGAACCCTGCCCGCCTTACTGAGGGGAGGTTTGTGCTAGTTAAAAAAAGAAATATTTCACACCTTGTAATCTAAAGGGTAGAGGATGTAATGGTCATAAGTTTCTATTGCCGACGTTTAATAAGGATGTCATGTAGCTGTCACAACGTCCAACCTCCTTTACTTTCCCCTACTCATGCCATGTACCCATTACAGTTGGGGGTGCGTCCTAAAATATCGAAACTTAAAATCCCAGTCTTCATCAAGATTGGAACCCAAGACTCCTCGATTCGGAAGTCAAGCGCTTAATTCTGTAGGAACATCCGATACACGTCGAACAAATGTATGTCCTATGGAAACCACACACAATGTGTCAGTACGCATTGCTTAGTACATTTGTTTCGCTGTAACTGCGATAACATAATCTTTGACATGCACCTACTAAGCTGGCTTTTACTTGTATATGTATGCAAGGAAGATGAATAAAGTCAATTTTACTTGCATCAACAATTCAGATCCTAGTTGACTCTAAATTTGTCCTAATGGGGCTTAGCATTCGATTCCCAGAAATCCTCCGATGTTTTTTTTTTCCTTGTGTTTTTTTTTGTCCATTTTGCTTTCCTTTACAAAAGGAAATATTTGTTGCTGTCCTTCATCAGGCTCAATTACTACATTGTTAGGGAAGTGAAATAGTTTAATCAGGCATTCTGACGTTTCTACAATGCATCTATTCAAGTCAGAACTTCATGGGTGGGTAGAACCTGGCTGTACACGGACACGGCCCCTCTTCTCTCTTGTTTCAGCTTCACACAGACAGTTATTACCAAAGATAGCAAGTGTTAATCAATAACAAGTAATTTCAATACTGCTCTGTTTCTAAAGCCTCATTGTACTGGGTAGTCAGTAGATGATTTCTTGCACTTCTCGAGGGCATGGGGACTGAGTGGTAAAGCTCTTTTCTTCCAAACCAAGGGGTCCCGGGTTCGAATCCTTTAGAGGACATGGATTTTGAATAGCGGGATATTTAGGAAAACGTTGAGTCCACTCAATTGTAATTGGTACTTGATATTAGTTGGGGAAAGCAAAGTCGATTGGTCGTTGTGCTGGCCACGTGACACCCTCGTTAACCGTCGGTCATAGAAAAAGATTACCTTAACATCACTTTCCTTATAAATTGCAAACTCTGAAAGGGGCACTTTACTTTTTTTTTTTTTTTGGTTTGTTTATTTCTCTTCTTTTTCCATGAACTTGTATACATGATCTTTCAATCGAGTTTTGTGTCAGTTAACAAGCATGATAAAAATGGACTCCTGAAGAGCTGAGAATCAAACTAATAAAGCGTGGTCGAGAGGCTAAGTGCGGCTTGAGCTTGGCTTGCTTGGCTACCTAGAAAGGGGCTCGAGGTTCGACACCCGACTCGGGCAGTGTTGTGTTTACTGAGCGCCCAAAGGCAGCACGGGAAACCAACTCCTAGATACCCCCTCCCCCCACTGGTCCACAAATGAGATTGGATCAAAGCGCTCTGAGCATGCTGTAAGCATGAAAGTAGCGCTATATAAAAGCTATAATAATAAATAGATATCAAACACGAACTGTTGAATTTTTTTTTTCTCTTTTACTGTATCGCAATGGGTTTTCGTTTTTTTTTTTTTAATAACTCTTCTCATTTTTTTAAAAGAAAAAGTGAGGAAAAGGAAGAGGGGCATGTGTTTTCCTTTTCTTTTTTTAACATTTCCATCCAAAGTGGTTTTAGACCTTGACTACTTGATGTTCTGACGACCTCGTTTGTTCAACGTTATTTATGCGATTTTTTTGTGAAAAGTGTAGCCTGCTACGCTCAACTTTCCTTTAGCTATTTCATGTTTGTCTGCGAACATTGCATTCATTAAGCAACAAATATGTTGGTCAGAATAGAGTATGGACAAACAGTGGCGTTGCTAGGTGTACCAAATTTGAAAGTCTCCCCGGGCCCCTACTAGAAGTGTCACCAAAATGAGTGTCTGAATTTATTGTTTACATGAAATATTAAGCCAACGCACTGTTATCTTGCTCTTCATGTTGTCTGAATTAGTAAACATGTTACACGTATTACACACATAAGACGTACATATTTATTAAGTACGTTATCTTGTGGCATGAGTGGCATGATGTCGAATGTCAAAATGCAGGGGCCCCCTAAAAAGGCCAAGCCCGCCCCCTTCCCTCAAATTCCTTGCTACGCCACTGTGGACAAAATATCAAGAGAAACCAAATGTAGTTTTAGGAATAGCCTACCTCAATGTTTGTTGTGTCCGTCTATTTGTGTGCTACACGTTGTGTACACGTTCTTTCTCCCACTTTCTTGGATCAGGTTACAACTTTTCACATTCATTGTTCTTTACAAAACACGAATCAATCAATACATTAACAAATAGGTTAATTAACTAATAGTAATTCATTTTATTTGATATCGAAAAGGGAAATAAATATTACAATATATGTGTGTGTGTGTGTCTGCAAATGGGGAGTTCAGCCCATTAAAAGACCTATTTTTAAAGTATATTTTTTATTTTGTTGTTTTATGTTCGATCTATAAGAGTCCTTCCAATTGTTGAGAACTTTTACTGGATATATGCATTAAAATAGAGTCTAAATCTGGTCTAAATTGTAGACTTGTCATTCACAAGGGATGGACCTAAAAGCACTATGGTGGTAGTGAATTTGTTCGTTTTAATTAATTGTTTGCCCAGTGCGTCCCACGCAATCTTTGGGGCTGTGTGTACTAGCAAAAGTCAAAGCTTTGCCATCGTTCCTGTCACTGGGCTTGCTCTGGGCGTGACTCATCACAAGTTTTTTTTTTCACGAGTTTCGTTTTTATTAGATACAAGTTGTATTGTGTGTCGAGATAGTATCAGCTACTGCGCTTGTAAATAGCTTATGACAGTGCTTCTCAAAGTCTTAACTCGCAACTCTGCCAGGGACACTTAACGGCAACACATATTGTCAAAACAAAAAAAAATCATTGACTCGAAACTCGTACTACAGGCTTTGCAAAGCCCTGGACCATGTTCGCCGTAGGTTATTTTGCAAGGTTCAGACCAAACTTTGACTCACGATGTCCAAGTTGTTTGGGGGGGGGGGTCATGTAACAATATTTTTTGTTGTTGTTGGCTGCCCTCGACTTGCTGAAATCCGTTACCTCAGTTCTTGGAAGCCGCAAGTTCTTGACTTGTATGATGGCATACGAGCATTGCGTATCGTGAAGGTTTATATCGCAGGGCTCTTTGTAAGAAAGAATTTGAGTCTCCTAAGCCCTCACTCACATGGGGTACGAATGAAATGTTGATCTAAATGTTTCGCTTGGTTTGCAGTGTATTGACAAGCTCTTAGAAGGCATAGTATTGAGTTACATTCAAGTTAGACCAAGAAGAAATAATGAGATGAACATCAATGGCAACATTTTGAAATGTTCCTGAATATTTGGATTCTCTCTCTCTCTCCCTCTCTCTCTCTCTCTCTAATAGTAAAAAAAAAAAAGGGAGAAAAACAACAACAGAATTTCCCATTTTGTTAGTGAAATGTTTAGTTTCCAAACCTTGTAAACTTGCTTGACGCTCTTCTTTAAGGAGGGTTATTTTAATATCTCGCGCTTAATCGTTGTTAAGTCTCAGTTATGTAATGTGAACCATACAACAATAACCTCCTATTTCAGTGATTGACATTTTTTTGTATTTGTAGTTTATATTTATCCATATATGTATTTTTTCAATTTTTGGGAAAATTTTACTTTTTTTTAAAATTTTAACGTTTATTATTAATTTATTAGTAGTTAAAGGTTTGGCAATCCATCACTGAGTACCGGCACCTATTATATATATATATATATATATAAATATGTATGTATGTATATATTTGTTTGTGTATGTGTGTGTTTATTTGGTTATATTGGGTTATTAAATTGTAACTGGTAATTATTTTTATTAAAAAAAGTGGTCTGCCAATTTAAAGGAGCAGAAATGTGATCTTGGTATTTAGAGTAGCCAGCACGTGCTGACTGTTTTGGATTCACTGTGAGCTCCTCACATCGTGTCTACATTTGAGAGGTACTTAAGTAATCCATTCAGGGCATCTGACATATTCCGTTGTCTATTTGGGAATAGAATTACTTGACTTGCACTTGTACCGCCATCATTTGTAGTCAATGACCAAGAGCTTTGTCACTGACCCGTGGGGATGAAAATCTAGTTTTTAAATGTGACACGCACTTTATTTTTCTTCTTCACACTGGCAACTACTGTCTCTTTCTTTCTCTCTATCGTCTCACTATCTCTCTACTTTTTCTCTCAACTTCTCTCACTTTACCTCCTTTTTTTTTTTGAACCAAGCTTCAGTCAACTCTGTCTGTCAAAAGTTTGTTCATCTTCTCCCATTTCCCGTTCTCAGATCTAGTTGAAATTTTTGCATGAATATTCATAGTCGACAACAATTCACGAATCAATCCAATAATTAACTGATTAGTTAATCATTTAGTTCTAATTCATTATTATTATTTATTTTTTTTTGTATAACAGGAAGGGATCTAAACCCTGTAATTTTTCAGATAAATGGTAGTAATTGGCGGTCATTTCCCCTTTGGGAAAGAATACATTATTTAAGTAGTAGGTGTTGAACCAACCATAGCGCACATGCGTCTGATAAGAAAAGGAATGCCGAATGTCCATCAAGAAATACAGGATAACTATAACAATAATACAATCAAACCAGCATACTCTCCAGGAATGCCGAATGTCCATCAAGAAATACAGGATAACAATATTACAATCAAACCAGCATACACTCCAGGAATGCCGAATGTCCATCAAGAAATA
>JADKLZ010000728.1:15814800-15834694 GCA_021533235.1 Biomphalaria straminea | reverse complement strand
TCAAACCAGCATACACTCCAGGAATGCCGAATGTCCATCAAGAAATACAGGATAACAATAATACAGTCAAACCAGCATACATTCAAGGAATGAAAACAAACATGAGATTGAAGAAATCAGAAGAATCTCAAACCAAAAAAAAGCCTACAAAATTTCTAATGACATGCTAATAGATTTTTAGAGATCTAGTGGCTAGAGTGATTAGATATTTATATGTATCCTTAGTCGCATTATACATCAATTATCGTCTCTAAATTACCAGTCCTGTCTAGATCTAGACTGTAGAAATAGTGTAAAAAACAAAGCAATATGAATTAAGCATGCGCATCTTTTTCAAAAGTACATACTTTTTTAGCGGCCCCCCAAAAAGGGGAAAAGACGCTATTTGTTTTGTGTGGCCTGTCTGTCCGTCCGTCCGTCCCGTTTAGATATCAGAAAGTAGAAGAGAAAATGAAAATCGGACATCACAATAGTTTAGATCATTCAAAGTTCTGATGCAACGGCTACTTTTTTCTTTTCTAAAAGCTCAAAATCTAATTTTTAAAAATATTTTATGCAAGCAGTATTTAAAGAGAAAAAACCTAATTAGTATGCAATATAAATGAGACCTAATTTAAGACAATTAATAATGTTATAAATTGCATTCCACTTCACGTTTTATTTTGTTCCAACATATGAGTATTTACTATTTAAGTTACCAACTCATAAAAGAGAAGTGGCAGTTGCGTTAGAACATTGGCTTTACAGGGCAAACGTTGAGAGATCAAAGCATGGAAGGTGCATAATTTGACCGATGGGGCACTACATAAGATCTGTCATTTATCTTTGATATAATTTCATTCGAATGTTCTTTTTGAAAATATTGAAACCTGCCTGAGTGGACCACTTCGGGGGCCGATTTTAAGTTTGTGTTTCCACACAAACTGTCTTTGTAACCTTGTTTTAAATTATTTTTTTATATTTTACTCTTTAATTTTTTTTTCCTTATGGGATGATATCTAAAAGGAAAACAAATCTTATAAAATCCTTATGAATGTTGGCATTAAATAAATCTTTCCAAAACAGTACTGACCATACAAATTCTAGGTAACACACCTAGTGGGCCAGAGTACTCGAGCTCTTAGTATTTCTTTCTCCGGGTATTCTCAACTACTTGTACTGTCTTCTGAACAGACTTCAGCTAAATATAAAAAAAAAAAGAAAAAAAAAAGCCAGAGCTTATCTAAGGAGAACTCCACATTTACTACAATGTATCCCAATGCTGTAAGATTTATTTCCTTTTTGATATCAAACAAAATTAATTAATCACCACTATTTAATTGTTTAATTCTTTTCTTTATCGACAAATGTTTTGTTAAGAACAATGAATAGTTGGTGCAATGTGTCAACTTGATCCGAGGATGGGAAATGAGAAACAAAAAACGTGTTCAAAGTTTGTATCAGACAGACATAGTGAGTTGGTATAAGCTTGGTAAACAGTACACCAAAGTCATAATGATAACAATAATAATTGTAATAATAATAACAATTATATTATTATTATTAAATTACGTCACAGCTTTGGTTCTTCTATCCTCTCCTTTTTTTTTTTAAATTTCCTTATAGCAAATGAAGCCTGAAGTAAATCTACTAGTGTACAAACTAAAGCCGCCCTTCTAACCTAAGCCTAATCTCAACTCTTTGATCCATTGGTCTTCCTGTCCATCTTCTGTACTAGCGATGATACGTAACTTTGCTGGTGAGATCACGATCCACCAAAAATTCTAGACCCTTGGGTTGAGATTCCAGCTCTCTACCATTGTCTTGTCACTTCCGTACAGTCACAGGTTGAGTTTTTGTCACAACTCCCTGCACATTGCAGCCATCCATTCTCTAGGACGCGCGGCGTAGAACGCACTCGTTGTCGCGTACTTACACTGGCGTGGGACAATGTCATGAAGAATCAGCAGCCACCGGCGGCTTCCGCTCTGAAACAAGTCATATACTGTGTCAGGCACACATCTCCGTCTTTTGTAATCGGGCACTATACAAGTACTACTGTCACGCGAAGTGTATATGTTATGGTCGTAAATGAAAGTAAGAGTGAGGACTGTATTACTTACTATATGGGTTCACAGTTTAATATGACTTAAGTAAACTCTTGACATCTTTTAGTGAATAATTCAAAACCTACCACGTAGCCGTAATTTGTTACTTTTTATGTAAATGTAGAGAAAGCATAATTTTTACAAAATTCTATGAACTCTTATCAGTCTTGTTCTCGTTAGTACTCTCACTTCCCATTCTCTGATTAAGTTGAAAGTTTTCACAATTATTTATTGTCGATGACAACCATTGAGTCAATGAAAACATCCAATGAGTTAATCAATTAGTCCTGATTTATTAAGTTTGTTGTATAGAGAAATGTACTAAGCTAAGGGTAGATAAAGCATTGTGTAAAGAATTAGGTCTTTCGCATTTTCAACTATAGACTTTTTAAGACTCTTAAGACCTTCTCTGTTACCTGTTATCTATCCCTTAGTCTGGTGGACCGTTGGGGCACCAAGCAAGACTTGAAGACCATCTTTCTCCATTCCTCTCTATCCTTTGCCCTGTTTAAAATCTCATTCAATGGTAGGCCTGTCCATTCTTTGTTGTCTTCCCATCGCTTTCTATGTCTGCCTCTTCTTCTTTTTCCTGGTACTGTTCTCTGTAAGTACTTATAAAACACAGTGGCTAACGTGTCGGCGGTACATCGTGGAGGCCCGAGTTCGAATTCAGACTCCAATAATTTAAACAAAAAAAAAACAAAAACTTTTGACAAAGTAGCACAGAAACCTTGTTTTCCAGATGCAATGTCACTCAGTTTAAGCTCGCTTAAAAAAAAACAACAGTTTAACAACATTTTCACTTTTTTTTGTTGTTGTTGTTTTTTGTTGTTGTTGTTTTTTTGTTCCCCCCCCCCCCCATTGATTCTGTAAAAAAACTAGATTCATTGTAAATAAGGACAGAATATTGAATATTGTTCATACAACTCGTAAGGGCTTTAGTCTGACAAAAAAAAATAAAAAATAAAAACTTCGTTAATTTTTTATAACACATTAGTCCTTCCTCCTCCTCCTCTCTCTCTCTCTCTCTCTCTCGCTCAATCTCTCTCTCAATCTCTCTCTCTCTCTCTCTCTCTCTCTCCCCTGAAAAGGAAACGGATCCTGACTATCAAGGTTCAAATGTATTTCTGTTGACGTTCTAGGTAATCTAGGATATACGATGTCAATCATTACTTCATGGGACTAACAGTATTTCTGCCGTGTGTTGTTGATTTTAACAGCATTAATAGAATAGAGATAACTTTTGAAAAAGTCGTTATAAACGATAGGTTCTTTCGAAAAACGTATTCATTTCTCCTCGAGCAACCCCTCCCCCCTTTTTTTTTCATCTTTTTCATCCCGGGCCTCAATCAAAAGTAATCAGAATATTTATTTTAATTTTATGACTTCAAGTCACTGCCTTGTTAAATACGCAGACGTTCTTCTTCTTCTTCTTCTTCGTTCTCATTGTTATGTTGGAGGGTTCAGATCACTACACAGACGTTCGAATCTCGCGTGTTTTAATTAAGAACCGTTTTAACAGAGGAAAATGAGAGCTGCAAGGAGAGATAACTTGTCCTGTGTTTGGAAGGTTAGTTTTGTTTTAGATTAGCTCCCTTTGAAGTCATTTTCTCGCCTCACTTCCCCCCTTCCTTTTCTTTGGTGTTTTTGTAACTTTAAAAAAAATGTTCACGTTTTGTTGGTTTTAATTTAATTTCAATACATCGTGTGCATGGTCAAAAGCTGCAATTAGTTTTTTTTTTCACAACTTTATCTTATGCATGACTGAAAGGACACCAGGCCTACTTTACTGTTCAAATATGTAGTGGCCATAAATTTTCTTACTTCGCATACACACACACACTTAATAGCACTCTTCAGTGCCTCCGATTCACGTACGTGTTTTTTTTTTTAACCTTGTACCTACCAATAACTTTTCTGCGATATTTGTTTTATTCCTGTTAGATCTATAAAAAAAATAAAATCATTTTCTGCTACAGTCTGAGTGTTATAACCAGGAAGTCTAATGGAAACCAATGAAAAGCCCAGCATACACTGACACATGTCAACACTATACCCAGCATGAACGTTATAGCTAAAGGGTATCTCTTACATTGTATGAACACATTTTACTCTATATGCGGGTGTCCTTGTCGTGCACTACGTAATATGTAATGCAATTAGGGCATTGTTTTTAGAGGATATAAGGTCTCGGCTGCGTCTGTATAACCACGTCAACTCCTCCTCTAGTACATAATAGTCAAAGTGGACATTTATGATAGGCTATTTGATGACTGTAATTTGTATAATCCGAAGCCGTGTCTGTGTGTGTCGCAGTGTATGGAAAGAATGGTTGGCCACTACATAATAGCTAAATTAATGACCATGTCCTTTTTTTTTTTTACAAAGCCAATATCAACTCCCCTTGTGTCTGTCTGGTAAAAGTTTGTACACGTTTTTTTTTAGCCCACACCCATTCTCGTATCAAGTTGAAACATTGCACATTATTCACTAGCAAAGACTAGTCACGATTCAATAAAAAAAAAAATAACCGATTAGCCAATTAAATTCTGGTCATTGATTATTTTATTTGATACCATCACGAAAAATTAATCCTTCATTATTCACAGATGTGGTTAAATATGTAGGGTTTTGTCCCTTTATATTATTGTACACATTATACTGCCACATCTCGGATCAAGTTGAAACTAGAATTATTTATTGTACCTAACAAAACGTAAAGCGTGAAATTGATGAACTAATTATTAATTAATTAAATCGTTTCATATCCAATAATGGAAAAAACCGTTAACATTATTGAGAGATATAGGTGTAATTGCGGAATTCTTCCCTTCGGACAACCTTTTTAAAGGATTTTTACAACTATTTTGCTTGTTATGGTTGTGATGTGCTCGTGTCCAGGCTCAGTTTATACATCGACGCAGGCTAATTTTAAAAAAAAAAATGGAGGTAGGCTTCTAGCGACCTACTTTGTTTTATTGTTTATATTTTGCCAAGGCCTAAACTTTCTGTAGAAAAAATCAAAACAACAGAAAAACGTTCTTTTCCTCCTGTGTGTCACCACCTGATTGGTGCCATCTGGTGCGGTCCGCACCCCTTAGCACCGCCACTGTCACGCACTGCATACACCAGAGCACATTATATGTGGTACAATGTGTTGATGGGACGTTCTTCTGATTAGTTTCACTATGGAACCATATAAACATGCAATTGAAGCACAAGATAATAGTATATAAAGTTTCTGAAACTGTTTCTTCTATTATGTTACAGACTGTAAACAAAGGGTGAGCGGGGGGGGGGAGTGACAACACCCATTGGTTCAGCGGTAGATCAGGTAGTGTACCAGTTTGCTACTGGAGCAGGGAACTATAAATTAAACGCATTCAAGCTTACGTTTCAGAAGGCGACTTTTCTTTGTATATATCTATATATACCAGTGTATAATGCGTGTAGATATATCAAGGTTATCTACCCTTATCTGTTCAAGTAGGCTATAAACCAACCAGTGCACGCGTAGAGTATACTCAGTGCTTTTATTGGAACTTCCAAACCATTCGAAATTCCTTGTCCGTTATGGTTCGATTATTGGATGACAAATACTTCAGTGACGAGTCACGGCTTATGCGTGTTTAGTTTAATTAGATTTTATCTTTGACTACTAGTCGTCTTGAGTAGATTATAGATACGCGTCAAGTAACACTAAACATTTAATGGGCAGTACTTAACCAGCAGTTCCCGGCGAAATTATTACGTTCCTATCATTTTGATTTCATGATCCAATGTGGTCCAGCCACCTGGGCCCACAATAGTACTCGAGTCTCAAGCTAGTTGAGGACCGCTGTTGTGTGTTTTTTTTTAATGTGCAAGAAGGTTCCTCGTGCTGGTGGCTATTTGTTGGTCATTATAGTGTTACAAAACAACTTTGTCTTTGTTACGCCAATAGACCAGTGATCTCTGCTGGGTCGGGCGGGTTGTTGACACGGTGACCTGCAAACGTTGACGGGCGGGGGAAAGGCCTGGGCAATATTTGTGATTAGGGTGGACACTGGACGAATGTGTTTGACCCAGGCTCACACACGGCATGCCACCGCGTTTGAGTCCGAACTAGAAAATTGGTGTCATTGCGTCTCAATGTAATTGCATGCCATTTGTGAATAGGGTCCTACCTTAGTCTATGCAGTCCTGGATTTTACCTGGCATTAGTCGAATACTCTTGTCCATAAATTTGGTAAAGTATTATTACACTTCTTTTTTTTTTCTATATTGGAATATTTTATTTTAGTATTAGGCCTACATGATTTAGAAGTAAACACATCACGTTTAATTGTTTTGAAGTTTGATTTCATTATTTTTTTTTAGTCATGGGTCTGTAAATATTTGGGTCTATATAGTACTTTTTAGTTGACTCCTGTGTGAAGATAGGTGTACAAATCAAACAATGCAATTATTCATATGCGTTAAAATGCCTTTCATTGTGATGGAATATAATGTGAATAACTTTAAAAGCAAATGAGAACTGGCAAGTAAAAGGGGGACAACTTTTGTCATTCCTAACTCTCTTTGGCAACCACAGTTCCACGTTGTGGCCCGTCCATCTAATGGAGACAATTGTCATAATCATGCAAAGTATGACGAAACGAAAGTCTCGCGTCAGTTTGTATTGCTGTTCAAATTGTAGATGGTAGGCCCACATTTGCACTATCTTACACGTGAAAACGACGCTCCTCTTTTGATTTTTTAGATAAAGCTGGAGAATGAGATAACTTTTTTTTTTGAGTAGTCGGGGAAATTTCCTTTTTCTTGCAGTTCTATTGTGAGATAGTTGCAGCACATTCAGACTTTCATTGTGGTATGCAACACATTCTATTGGACGTTGACACATGCGCCTATCGATTAGGATAAGAAGCTCAATCAAGCTGCCTAGATCTATCAGTGTATGTATGCTGATTACTTCTATCGTATTCTTAACAAGGTCAATGAGATTTTCCTTATTGTGGTGTCATTCAAAACATGTTTGTTTGATGTGCACAAAAAAAAAAAAAAGTTATGGCCTTATGGGTCTTTAAGTTGTAGGTCGTCTTGTATTCTTAGAGTGGGCTGCACTTTTGAATGAAAAGTTTGGTAAATACACCAGCTCATTGCGTTACATATTGGCGGATACGTGTGTCACCTAATGGAAAGAACACATAGGTCACGGGTATTATTCCGATAAGCCTTGCGTGTGGTAGTGTGTTCAGCCTACTTATGTCTGGGAAGTAAATTTCTTTGTGACCATTCATTGCTGTGACCTACCTGACCTCTACCCTCCCCCGATAGCCAGTGTTTACATACCGAGACTTTATCGATACCCGGCTGTGGAGTTTAAACCGTCGTGTCCAGTTGTTATGTATGTGCGTTCTTTGCTAACGGCTTTGTAGCCACTTTATCCTTGTGTTAGTGCGAGTTAAGTTCTACAGTTTGCTTCGTGTATTCTGATGGTATATATCACTCTCGTAGAAGTGATGACACGCCCACCATTTTGTGTTTTTAAAACATTCATCTGCTTAGAAACAAAACATTGCACTTTGAATTACATGTGAAAAGTTGCCTGTGATCTTATTCAACTTGTTCAGAGATTTGTTTTGTTCAAAAGTGAAATTTCTTTTGTAATGAATGTGGGAACTATTGGACGCCTTGTGTGCTGACTAATTTGACAACATTTGAGACTTGAAAGGTGCATTCGTCTTGTTATGCGACAAGTTCCTAAACTTAATGGATGAAATGCTGGAGGCTTCTCCCCCAGCACCCCACCACGCCGCTGGACTGTCTCAGTCGTCCTTTTCTAGAACACTGTCAACTTCGTCCACCAGCTCATCACTCGCTGACTCGGATTTGTACGTGAACTTGGGCTGCGTGGAAAAGAGGCGCCTGTACTCTGTCGACTCAACTTCAAGCCTTTCTGTCCGCTCAGGTATAGAAATATCTAGATCTACCTTTTTTGTTACTCGCACCATTCACTGTTAATTCCACTTAACTATTACAATGATTGATAAGACAGGGGAATTGTATTTATTTTCGTAGATGGTCCAATGAAGTTTGAAATAACGAGGTTAGATGTACACTGCATATTTATGTGCTCACTATATTAAATTATTGTACATAAGCCGATTCGAGATTGACAACTATAGATTGTGTGTGTGTACAAAGAAGTATCGTCGCATCAGATTATTTAAAAGAACAAACTATCTAGAATCTTCAAGTCAATTCAATAGGAGACTAAAAAAAAAAGTAACCAAGTAACGTGTGTAAGAATGAGAGGGGAAATACAATTCAGCCCCCTTCCCCCTGTCGACTACCTTTATTTGGATCTTCCCTTTGTTTACATCACATTGTGTTGTGTGTCGAGTAGGCCCACTTGAATGCTTACCAACACACCATGGCGCCCGCACCATCCCTCCTCTTTCCACGGTTCTTACACACACGAAAGATTTAGATCTTCGTATAGACTATAAGCCTAGGTGTAATACTTATTATAATGTCGGCCAACGTCCGTGTCAGCGCAAGGCTTTTTTGTCAGTGGTAAAGGGGGGGGGGGTTGTGTCAGGGTCGGAAAATTCTACCATTACAAATAATAATAAAACATAAAAATAACAGAAGCCTCCACGTGTCATTGGCGCTTCTGTCTCTATGTCAATAGGTGTATAAGGATCTATTTATTATTATTAGAAATTCCCTTCTTTATTAATCATTTAATGTGTTACAATGTAAATGCTTTTGATACTCAGTATTGTGCCAACGCTTAAGACTAGTGCTTTTTTTGGTGACGGTACGCACCGGTACTGCGTACCGACACCTTGTTCAATGCGGGGAACATTTTTTTTTTTACTTTTCTTGTATTTTAACGTTTATTATTAATTTATTAGTAGCTAAAAGCTAGGAAATCCATCACTGAGTACCGGTAACTATTTCTTAACAAAAAAAAAAAAACACTGCTTAAGACCACCATACTTTAACTTGAAAGAATATTTTGGTTGTGTGTTATGCACTCCGGACTGTCGTCAAGGTAGTACTGGGTTCGACCCTTACCCGCTACTGTACCTACAGAAGGTTTAAGCTAGACCGTAACAATCTTTATTTCTGAAAGACTTTCTGTGGGGAAAAAAAAGTCCATTTCGACTCTAGATCTTCTTGAATATCAGCAAGTTGGTGTCACCTATCCCGCTAATAGATTCCTAACAAAACTAATGAAAGAAATAAACATTATTGTCACAATACATTTAATCCCAATAGCTGTCATGCTTTCTATACACATAGACTAAGTAGTCACTTTCTATATTTTCAGTGTCTTCAGTGGAGTTCTGAAAAAAATAAATATGATCTGTATTAGATCCAAAGGTGATTACATTGTGTGTTTCAAAAAATCCCTCGACTTTTTTTTTTTATAACCTGCTTGTCGATGCTTCATTCAAAAAGGTTGACAGTAAAATTGACTGAAGACATCCACATTTTACACTGGATTCAATCCGCCATGCTGCAGGTGTCTGCTTACATTTCCTTCGCTTATTGTTTGTACTTATAAGAAATTGGAATTTCTAAGATGGTCATATCCGTTATTTCTTTAGTATTATAAAATATATTTAGTAGAATAGTGTCGCGGTGTTCAGAGTATCTATTTGATAGTGTAGAAGACTAAGTAGTATCCATGTTTTATCTGTTTGACATTCAATTTAATCCATTCGCGTTTCGGATGTCCTTGTAACTTTGTGTCATATTGCTATTCCAAAGTCTTCCAAAATAAATAGAAACAGTGATGTTCCTCGTCTGTTTATAAATTAAGATTGTTTTGGCCTAACAGATTGACGTAGACTGTTGGTTGTGGAGAAGTATGTAGGTTGCAGCTGGAACTGGAAATGAATAACAATTGTAATGGGTAATCTGTGAGTAATCTCTTATCCAAGTGAACAAAAAAAGTCCTGCTACCATATACATTAACATATACATGTGCTTGACATTCACATTCAAGGCATCTGAAGATCCGTCATCAATGAACATATTGTTTAGGATTTCGTTTCACTCCTCCCTATTTTCTCAGACTAATGAACCTCAATGTACAATTCATCCTCCATTATTTAACTGCCCATCTCACAAGATCATGGGGACGGGGTAGCACAGTGGTTAAGATTCTAACGGGAACCTGACTATAGTTAGGGAGAGTAAGGGAGGCTGGTCAGTTGTGCTGGCCACACAACACCATGTTCGTTAACCGTTGGCCAAAGAAACAGATGACCTTAACACCATCTGCCATATAGATCACTAGATTTTAATTTCTGAATGATATGGAAACTTAGTTTGACTGCATCTTCACATTTTAGCAAAGCCTCTTAATATCCCGTTGATGTTTGTCGTCTCGGAAGTAGTGTTTCTTAGCGCGTTTATAAATCATAAGGTTGGTGATTCTCTGGTGCTTGCGAGAAAACTTTCATAATTTTACTACTTTTTTTTTTGCACAGGATTCCAGCAATAGTTGCTTTTTATCTTACTTATTTTCTGCTCCTTTTTTTAGCGGCCCACGAAAGGGGAAAAGACGCTATTAGTTTTGTGTGGCCTGTCTGTCTGTCTGTCCGTCCGTCCGTCACGTTTAGATCTCAGAAAGTAGAAGAGAAAATGAAAATCGGGCATCACAATAATTTAGATCATTCAAAGTTCTGATGCAACTGCTACTTTTTCTTTTCTAAAAGCTCAAAATCTAATTTTTAAAAATCTATTATGCAATCAGTTTTTCAAATAGAAAAACCTAATTAGTATGCATTATAAATGAGACCTAATTTAAGACAAT
The DNA here is from genome assembly GCA_021533235.1 of Biomphalaria straminea. Lineage (NCBI taxonomy): Eukaryota > Metazoa > Mollusca > Gastropoda > Planorbidae > Biomphalaria > Biomphalaria straminea. Next base: position 15,823,792 of record JADKLZ010000728.1, on the reverse strand, counting down.
CAATAATAAGATAAGATAATTTTATTGATCCAATCTAATGGAAATTCAGTTTGATTACAACTTGACAACGTCAGCGTAACTACTATACAAAAAACAATGTTAATGAAAAATTCGAACAACATTCACATACAAACACACATGCACATTCACAACCAGCGCTTTATGAATTTGACTTCTATGTACTTCTCGATGACAGCTGATCTCGTAACACTCTGATCGAAAGTGGGACAAAGGAGTTTTTAAATCTTTCAGTTTTAGTCTTGATGGAAAGGAGACGACCACTTCGTTCAGATCTTATGTAAAAGTGGTTTAATGGGTGAAGGTTGTCTTTAAGAATCGCGAGTGATTTGGAAATGCATCTTTCTTGGAAAAGCTCTTCAAGAGATGGTAGCTGTGCTTGAGTAATATACGATGCTTTTTTAATTAGTCTATTTATTCTGAATCTTTGTGCCAGTGGAGTATTACCGTACCAGCAGGTGATGGCAAAGTTAATAAGACTGCTGATGGTTGCTGTGTAGAGTAGTTTGATTATCGTTTTGTCTATGTTAAATTTTCTTAGCTTTCTGAGATAGAAGAGTCGCTGGTTGAATTTCGTGTATAGATTTTGACAATTTCATTTTATTACACATTTATTTTTGTTCCAACTTATGAGTATTTACTATCTAAGCATCCAACCCAAAAAGAGGCCTAATGCCTAAGGATTACTGTGGCACTACATAAGATCTGTCAACCTTCTATCTACATTTATATCTGTCATTTGTTTTTGATATAATTTCATTCGGATGTTCTTTCTGAGAATATTGAAACCTACCTGGGTGGACCACTTCGGGGGCCGATTTTAAGTTTGTTTCCACACAAACTGTCTTTGTAACCTTGTTTTCTATTCTTTGGCATTTTGATTCCAATTGATTGATGCTAGACTGTTTAAGATAATAATTGTTATGTATGAAAGACTTCCTAGCGAAGGTCATCTCGAAATCACATGACAACTCTATCAAACCAACAAGAATTCGGATGTGGCTGGACATGTCATCTATAGGACTTTGAACGTTGTTGTTGGATCTTAATAAATTCTTCCGAATTTATTCACTATATATACACTAAGGTCGATCACTGTAAGAAATAAAAGCGTTAAGTTTCTTGTTTATCTTTTAGTTTGTATAAGGAATTCACGTCTACTAGAAGCACTATACTCGGTTATAGTATATATATGAAAATACTTTATATTGCTATTAAACTTAAAAGAGTATACAATGGTTTTGTTTTTGTTTTTTAATCACGACGCTCAAAGTGGTCGAAGATGAGCACATTTCTCATTTCCTATGGACTCGAAGATGGCTGTAAAGTCCAAACCTCGCTTTAAAAAGCCGGCCGCATACGTGGCATAGGTGGCTCATTTGCAGATAGGCCTACTTCTTCTCTCAGCTTTTTGTTGGTTCGGCGCTCTTTCACCCTGGCCACTCTTCTTGCTTCATATTTTGAAACTCCGAGACTCACAGCTTCACACCATGAGGAGCGATCGAGAGCTAGTGCTTCCCAGCCGTGAATGTCGATATCGCATTTCTTCAAGGAGCTCTTGAGGGTGTCTTTGTAACGCTTGTATTGGCCTCCATGTGAGCGCTTTCCTGCTAACAACTCCTCGTACAGAAGTCGTATGGAAAGGCGTTTGTCTAGCATGGGGACCACATGTCCCGCCCATCGAAGTTGGGACCTTTTTACTGTCGTCTTGATACTGTACATGTTGGACACCTTTAAGATTTCTGTGTCTGGTATGATTATGGATACTCCTTAGACAGCGTAGGTGGAAGGAGTTAGCTTTTTGGTGTGGCTGGAATAAAGTGTCCAGGACTCTTGATACATATAGGAGTGACTGGAGAACATTGTAGACTTTCAATTTTCTTTATATGCTGAATCCTCTCCGTTGCCACACTTGTTCTTGAAGTCTGCCATAAGCAGCACTGACACGAGCAACACGGAAATCAACCTCATCATCTAGGTTGGCGTTTGCTGATATGGTGCTTCCCAGAAAGACAAACTTTTTGAGGTTTACTCATTTCTGGCCATTTGTCTGGTTCTGTGACAGCTTTATTTGGAGGATGTTTGTGCAGCACTTCTGTTTTTTTTTTACATTAATGGTAAAGCATTTATTAATGGTTTGAGACATACATTTCGAAGTGTTTTTTTCTCCATCGCTACATTTAATTTATATATATTTAGTCTTTCTTGGGTAAAACGCTTGGCTCGGGTTCGAAACCTTGATTTCGCTCTTTCTCTCTACTCCTTCTCTCTCCATTTCTTTTTCTTTCTCCCCCCCCCCCGTTCCTCTCTACTTCCTCTCTTTCTGATCCTCGTTCTCCCCCCCCCCCTCTCTCTCTGTATCAATCTGTCTCTTTTACGCTGTACTTTTGATCCCTCGTTTATTATAGAGTACATTCAATCAGTGCTCTCTTCAAAGCACTTGTAATGTAGACCTTAGTCTTCACCAATGTTATTCTCGCCACCAAGACACAATGGTGTTTACCATCAGCGAAACAAGATGAGACAACTTCCAACTTTTATCAAATGATGAAAATGCCACTCCCACACACTCTTATAATTACACACACACACATGTATAGATGGAGACGAACATAAACATATCTACACGTGAGTGGGGTGTGATCAAATCGGAAGTTGTCTCATTTTGTTTCGCTAATAAATATTTCTGAAGTATTTAGATACACATAAATACTTCAACTACCCACGGTGGCATACGACAATGTAACATTGTATCAACTGTTTGTTCGCTGGTGTAGAGTGGCTCACTAGGCAGTGTTTTAGACGTAACCTCACTTCTTGTTTCTCTGAGATGGACTTCTATCTACAGCTCCATGGGACTGGATTCACGTGAAACTCGAGTTGCTATCGCTTTCTGTTCCACTTTGAAGTGTTCAAGGATTAGGACTTTTATTTTCTATTTCATTCCATGATGTTCTGATAACATTGTGAGTTTTAGCGCATGAGCCAAGAGTAAGTTTGTGTAGCATCAAAGAAAAACGTCAGGAAAAAAAATCAATCATTAAATGTAATTGTTAGAACTAGTGCTTAACTTTTTTTTTTTTAAAAGTTAACTTTGTGAAAAAAGGACTATTATAACTCCGACATTTTCTGATATAACTAGAGTATTGTGATGCTTGTGATGCTTAATCTGTATATTACTAAGCAGTGTTGAGTTTCTTGATCGGGTGTATTCAATGTAGTTGAAGAACAAACAGATCCCGAAATAAAAAATCCCAGTCTTCTACAGGCTTCGAACTCTGTTCGGATGCCAAACGCATCAGCCACCGCGCCTCCAAATTGTATTGCAGGATGGTTTAATAAAACGTATGTCAACTCGCTTAGAAACGGTTGCACACAGGACAGGTTATTCCAGCTGGAGCTTGTGTCTACGAGTCTACAACGTTCAAAACTCTATAAGCGGAACACCTCAGCTGTTCTTTTGGTTTCCCTGACAGATGATCGCAACACGTTTGACTTTGTGTAGTTACTGATTGTCTCATTAACTTCCGACACAACTTAGTTGACTGTTAGCAGTGAGTTCTCTTTTCACTGACTTTGTTGTAAGCAAAATGCCTGCGTTCCCTTGTTTCTCTCCTAGTCAAGATCAATTTCTGAACATTTACGATTCGTTTCAGTGTTGTATTACTTACACAGCAAACTGACACAGCAGGTTGACTTGTTGAGGGCTGTGCACCAATTGTTAGTACTTTTGAGCTATGACTGTGTTGCACAATGCTACTATAGGTTACTATTGTCTTTTCCCCTTTTTAGTAAGCTTATATCATTTTCTCTCTCTCTCTCTCTCTCTCTCTCCCTCTGTCTTTCTCTCTCTCTCTCTCTCTCTCTCTCTCTGTGTGTGTATCTGGTACATTTTCTACACGTTATTTCACCCACATCCATTCTCGGATAAAGTTTAAAATTGTACAAGACCATCTATTGTACCTAACAAATCATGAATCAATAAATAAATAGAAAATTCGTTAGTTAATTAGATCTAGTGGTAATTTATTATTTTGTTTGGTATCGACTAAGGGAAAGAAGTGCTACTTATTGGGAGATGTGGCTGTACAAATGGAATTACTCCCCTTTTTTCATTTTTGTACACGTTTTTCTTCCTTCCCTATCATCGGATCAAGTTGAAATTGTGCATAATTATTCATAGTTGATGACAATACATCAGTAAATTCGTTACTCATTGATTTTTTTTAAAGAAAAAGAAGAGCTTATTTCTGGAGTATTGATATATGTATATGTCAGTGACACAGTGATCAAATTTGTAGACATCGCCATTTAAACCAATTTGTTGCCGGAGTTAATTTGCTGTTTCATTTTCTTCCCCCTCCGAACTTCCTCCCTGCCACCCCCCCCCCCGCTTGTTTCCTTCGCCTCTACCCACTTGCTCCCATCTACATAAACCCATACATGGATTTCAGTTGGTACAGTCTGTAGACCAGGATGCTATTTTTGTTTTTGTGTTAAATGTATTGTTGTTGTTCATTCGTCCTATCACTTACCATAATGTATGTCGGGGTCTTATGGAGTAATAGCTTCACTAGACAACACTGGTGGATACCCAGTGCTCTATGTCTACATCGCTGCACTGAATACAATGTGTGACGTGAAACTCAGGAAACTTGCTTCATGTAGGCGATCCTGCCAAGTGGACGAGGATTTAACGGTTTAGAATTGAAGCTCAGCGAAATGAGTGCAGTTTTATTAATTAATGTACGTATTTCATATCAGCAGGTAGATTAGTACAGTATCGGTTCAAAGTTGCGCTGAAGGGAACTCAAAGTATCCATTACACGTCTCTGCATGCTTGTATAAACATTTACAAGGATTGTATACAGTATTTAATAATAAATATTCTTATGTTATTCTTTGGCGTAAAATAAAAGCTATTAGAAATACACATATTGAATTGTAATCTATATACATAAAACTGTCAGAGCGCTAAGTATTAGTTATCCGTCAATGTCTTTTAATTTTACAACAAAGAACTGACTAGCGAACAGAAATTATATTTTTACTACGTTTGTATCGACTCTGTCTGACTGTCTGGTAAAAAAGTTTGTACACATCTATTCTCGGATCAAATTGAAACTTTCACAATTGTTAATTTGCGTATATTAAAAAAATATTGTCAATTTATTACTGGTAATTAATTATTTTGTTTAATACCAACAAGGGAAATTAATCCTTCAGTATTTTAGATTCGGCTTCATATTTAGGATTTTGTCCTCTTCGATAATTGTATATGTTATTTCTCTCATTTCCATTTTCGCATCAAGTTGAAACTTTCAAGAATTATTTATTGTACATAACAAAACATGAACCAATTTACAAAATGTACCAATTATTCAATTATTTTTAATAAATTATTTTGTTGGATATCGAATAAGGGAAAGAAGTTCTACATTATTGACATATATAGTTGTAAAGTTGGAGCTCTTCCTCTTAGACAAGCTTTGGTGTGTTTTTTTTTTTAATAAGACTATATATATATATATTATCATAGAATGTTAATCATAGAATTTACTCTCTCCCCTACCAATGCCATCAGCAATCCTTATCAATTTTATCATCGTCTTTTTAATTGTTCTTTTACCAGAGATCAGTAGCGACAGTGAAGGCTCAGAGGAACAGATGCCACCATGGCAGAACATCAGACCGGAGGCTCACATAGCTGAACCCATGTCGGTGAGTGTTGGAAACTTTCTCTTAAAGTGAACGTAAGCCCCTTGGAGGTGTGGACAATAGGATCGGGGGGGGGGGGGTATGTGATTTACTGAAAGCTAATGTCTTTTTCTCAAAGTTAGTCATATTCTGAAAGCTAAAGTCGTTTTCTCAAAGTTAGTCTTCTTCTGAAAACTTAAGTCGTTTTCTCAAAGTTAGTCATATTCTGAAAGCTAAAGTCGTTTTATCAAAGTTAGTCGTCTTCTGAAAACTTAAGTCGCTTTCTCAAAGTTAGTCATATTCTGAAAGCTAAAGTCGTTTTCTCAAAGTTAGTCTTCTTCTGAAAACTTAAGTCGTTTTCTCAAAGTTAGTAATTTTCTGAAAACTTAAGTCGTTTTCTCAAAGTTAGTCATATTCTGAAAGCTAAAGTCGTTTTATCAAAGTTAGTCTTCTTCTGAAAACTTAAGTCGTTTTCTCAAAATTAGTCATATTCTGAAAACTTAAGTCGTTTTCTCAAAGTTAGTAATTTACTGAAAGCTAAATCTTCATTCTGAAAGTTAGTATTTTGTCTGAAAGGTAAAGTTTTTGTCTGAAAGCTAAAGTTTGTTTTCTGAAAGCAAAAGTTGTTTTCTGAAAGTTAGTCATTTTCTGAAAGCTAAGGTCATTTTCAAAAAAGAGTCAGGGTCATTTTTTGGTGGTCGAATTCCGTTTTTCCACACATTAAAAAGACCTGGTGGTCAATTGGTTGCCAGTGGGTCTCGGCATGTGTATGAGTTAGTTACTGCTTCAGTGAGCTCTCAAAGGTTAATTCTTGGGAAGTAAAACACTGACCACGAGTCGTTTACCTTTTTAAGTCTCATTTATATTAAATCACATACAGAACATCTGGAAGGGTTTTAAACGAAAACTATATAGAGGATGATTAATGAGTGTGAACTATATCGCGCGTCATACCTGCTTTAGAGGAAAACGCAAAATAGCTTTATAATGGTTGCATTGCCTGATGTCTCGCCCATTGTCCTCTGTTCCCATTCCAATTTTAACCTTAGTCCTCTCACATCGTCTCTTCTCTTAAGTTTGTCTACATTTGTTAAAAAAAAAAACTGTTGATATATATTTTTACGCTAGTTTCACTATTGAGAAACACGACCCACGAATATTTCACAAAATTCGCCAAAAATTGCGAAGTTGTGAATACATTAGATTGCCTGTAGCCCATTCTCCCCCCCCCCCCCTCTCAGCCATATCATATTGTTTGATTTTGATAACCGAATTATTCAAGATGTATGTTTCATTAATAACGCTAGTCTTTTCTAATCAAAACGCCGATTATTAAAACTTCTTAAGGTTGTTTCATTGGTAAACAGTGACAGTTTGAAACAGGAAGTAAATGTGTATACAGCATAAAGAGAAGTTTCAAAACAACTATCTATTAATATGAAGGTTAAACTTCAGACTCGTGAATTATGGCTATTTGATCCACATTTGTATAGCTTAGAAAGTTTAAGAACGCTCAGCTTGCTAAATGTATTCGTAAAACAAGAATTCAATAAACAATTCAGTTATCGGTACACTACTGCTGAATAGAGGGATTGTTAAAAAAAAAAATTAAATAATATAAACAGGTAAAAAAAAATAATTCTGTTAAAAAAATGATTCTGGATATTGCCAAAAATAAACAGATTTACGTTTTTAAATTTAGAATCTTTGTAGCACATGTTCCAACCAAATTTCTGCACAATGTTGTAGATAGGGTCTGTTTGAGCAAATTGAGGCAAAGATGCATGTTTATAAGGCTTTGTACTATCAGCTACTTTCACATTGTCAGTCGCTTGTCTCACTAGCATTTTGTCTTATGTTGTTGGAATGTTGATGTTTTTTTTTTTTTTCATTTCACTCCAGAAATATGTAGTAAGTAGATTTATACATTGTTCAATGTAACTGAATATCTAACTGTTTAAAGACATGTTATCTCGGCCGTTAGAGAAAGGAAGTTTTATTCGACTGCTGCTGTCGTTAGATAACCGTCACTTGTTACATTCTATATCAACAGTTATTTTAACTAGTGTGTTATCAGTCCACCTATTGCCGCCATTCTTAACGATAGAGCTTCAGAGCTGGCGAAGTCTTTCTCGCCATTTACCTTTCGACATCCATTCGAACTTTTTGAGCGAGTATAAATAAGCAAGGCGTAAAAAAAAACATGTCCCAAATTGTCCCGGAAGCGCAATAAAGATCAACTCAACTCTATTTCCCTTTCCAGCATTGAGGAAAGCAGCTTTCGGCAGATTGCCTCATAAAGATGCTGCTGGAGAGTTCTTTCTCACGATGGTCGCGGGAGACACATTTGAGACCCAAAAGAAAAAAAAAAGCTTGCTAAAGACAGACCCCGATGACTGTTGAGAACTGAAATAGACTTAAGGGGACACTGGCTTTGTCTGCTTCAGATGTGCAACTAAGTTTGCTTGATCAGTTGAAATGATGCACTCATCCTTGATCTTGGGAATTGAAGACCATTCCAATGCCGAATGACTTTTCAACAAGTTTTGATCAACTCAGCCCGTCTGTCTTGTACACATGTTGAACATTTCTCCCATTAGCACATGTCCCATTCTTGGATTAAGTGCTTCCTAACAAAATATCTTCTTATTCGGTCTCTTTTTTTTTATGATGGAGCGTTCAGATGACTAGACCAATACATGAGATGAACTGCGCAGTGGTTTACAAATCAGGGAGCTCTCCATATAGTTTTCTTTCTATTGGGGATGTTTTGGGGCTAGTGTACGGGCCGCTTGGTAAAGAGAGCAGCTTTGGAGGACGTGGTCGGCATTCTCTGGTGACACTCCACATGGGCAGAAATCACTGGTTCCAATTTTGAGCTTCCTGTACAAGTGTTGTCGCATTCTGTTGTGTCCTGAGTCGAAAGATTAGACGTCGATCTCTTCGGGATAGCTTATCACAACTTTCTTGTGATTTGGACGAGAGCTCTTCCATTCGTCATTTATTGCATTTACAATTAATTTCTTCTGGATATTGTGCAAAGTTTAATTGTATGTTAGTTCTCCCACTCTTGACGAGTGTGTCAGCCTTCTCATTTCCTTCTTGTCGTATATGAGCTGGTATCCATTGAATTAACAAAACATGAATCAATACAAATTTAACCAATTAATTCAGTAGTGGTAATTAATTAATATTGTTTGATATCGAAAACGGGGAAATAAATCTTAAAAGTTGTGAATATATAGTTGAAAATGTTGAGCTCTTTCCGTTAGATAAA
>JADKLZ010000728.1:15784890-15814790 GCA_021533235.1 Biomphalaria straminea | reverse complement strand
TGAATATATAGTTGAAAATGTTGAGCTCTTTCCGTTAGATAAACTCTCTTGTTGTTGTTGTTTTTTTAAATTATGTTTGTTATCTAGCTTTATGAATGTCTCTCAAATGTCAGTTGTATGCACGTAGCATTCGATCTTACAAGCCACTTCGTGGTGTGTTGTACGAAAGCAAGAATCTGATGGACAGTGATTCCCGCAGTATTTGCCAACCAAAAGCCCGTCTCTGTTGACCTGCATCATTAGTTATTCCCACTTGAAATTGACCATCCACGCTTGTAAAGTGTTATCAGTTTGTTGTCTATTTACTAAAATAGAGCTATTCCAAAAATGGAGTTCTCCGTTAGATGAAAACAAATGGGAAGTACACACCATTGGAGTGAAGCACTCACTATGACGAAGCTTTTGAGTTCCCATTCATTCCAAGCTACTTCCTATTTGTGCCTCGCTAACTCCCCTCCCCCATTCGGAAAAGGAGGTAAATCAATTGTGTCAAAGCGATAAGCCAATGTAGATCTATTTTTGTTTCAATTCAGGATGTTTAATTCTTATATCAGTTTTTACGACATAGGTATAAAGTAAAGGAACGTGATATTGTGATCTATCACGCCAATAGTTCATGACATATTTAGCACTTGTGTGTCAACACTTGGTAACCTATCTTAACTGTGTCACTAGATTTCTGACGTGCTCAGTTGATTGCGTAATAATATTTAAAAAATCACGTTTAATTTTCGAATATAAAGTTATTTCTTCCCTACTCCTCTATTATTTACCCCCCCCCCTCTCTGTCACAGGCACTCTCTGTATTTGAATTTTGTCTTCTCCCACTTCCCCCCCCCCTAAATTATGTCACGTCTGATTATACGGAAAAGAAAAAGGGAGATCAGCCTATAGATTTATTGCAGATATTAGCTCTTTGTGACGGGAAGGTTATTCGTGGAAACATTATTCATGTACATGTCATTATTGTTTGGCTGTCACCTTACCACCACAGACATGTACAGTCTATGTAGAGTTTTGAAAAAAAAGGGGACTGTCATAGTGCCATTTGAGGATGTTTATTATCTCAAATGAAGTTCATAACTACAAAATATCACAACAAAGACAACCACTTTCTACACAGTGTTCACAATAGACATATATAAACCTGAGCACTAACTTATTCTAACACCTCACACACAATCACCTTAACCAGTCCATTGGCCAGGTGATCGATCTTACTAATCACTCACATGTTTGGCTCAAAACGAAGCAACATTTCTCGATATTAAAAACATCTTTCAAAGGTCAGTGTCTGATATATGGGCCAGTTGTAATCAGCTGATTGTTGGTTGGACTTTAGGATCGATCGTAGTATTTATTTGTAGGCGATTTGTTTTTATGTGGCTAGTAAAAGTTACTAGTTAATCCTAATCCTACAAACTTGACATGACTGACTTATATAACCCTTTAGACACACAGTGTAGCGTAGGGCCTCAGTTCTTCACCTTCTGACTTTTCTTTAGGCATTACTCCTCACCATCCTGTCGACTTTGCTTTAATGTTGTACTGATCTCCACCATGTTTGATTTGATCTCCCGGCCTCTTCCCTTATCCTGATCCTGCTTTGCAAATTGCTTCTTAGTCTTGGCATTGTACAGCCGATTCAGCCCAATTTGCATCTTTTGATTTCTGGTTCTATTTGAGTTTGCTGGGCTGTGCCTTCAGACTGTAGTTAAAGACTTTGTTTGGCCTCTAACAACCATTATATAAATAGTAATGTTTGAACATAGATTTTATATAAGGTAAGATTGCAATCAAGAAAATTGAATTGTTTCCCTTATTTGTTTATATTTTTCTCAATTCGCTTTAAGTGCATTAAGAAAGCTTTATATGTGTTGCTTTAAATGAACTTTTACACCCAAGTTTGTTTTGATTTGCTTGTAACAATCATAAAGTGCTTCTCAACAGTGTTGATGCAGGGATTAATGTATTGAATCTTCATTATTTGCAACTCATTTCCAAGTTTCAGTCCTCATGTGCACCCCTTTGTTTGGTTAACAAGGGCTGCATGGTGTGACTTAGGCATACCACCACATTGGGAATTTGGGTTGTTTGTAATTCATTAGCATTGTTTTATGTCAATTAAATTTTTATTGACAGTTGAATTTATTAGACTATCCCACTGAACTTACAGTTGTGTAAGTCAACTGTTTTTGTACATGTACTGATAGAGAGATGTAAGTATCCATGACAGGTCCTCCTTCACCTCCTTTTCTTTTTACTTTCTTTTTTTCTTGTTTGAACACACATCATAATGAGATCTTGATCTAGTTTCTGCTGTTAATGACCACACCAGCAAGTCTAAGATTGAGGAGGAGGGGGGGGGGGGGCAAGCTGTTGGTGGAGTAGAACACTTAATAGGTTTGTGTCAGAGTGATTGTTATCTGGCAGTAGATTCTGGTTCTCAGTGGCTGCAGTCTGTTTCTTTCAATGCTAAATGCTTGTCTTTGTGTTGTTGTTTTTTTTTTTCTTTTCAGTTTTTTGAGTGAGTGAAACTTGAATGTGTGTGTGACCTTTCACTGGGAATAAATAACCACTGCTATACAAATAATACAACCTAAAAATATCTTCCTGATCAGCAGTGAAGTTTATTACTTTATATTTGATATTTTTTGGTAATCAGGATTAACAGTATTTAATAGATAGATAGAGCTTAAATATGTTTATAATGAATTGTGATTGTGATTATTTGGCACTTTCTGGAAAGATTAGATAATCTATCTAACAATAAACTTTAAGCAACTTTTTTTGGGTCCATATTAGCCACACTTAAGGCTTAAAGCTTAGATAATCTATCTGTCAATAAACTTTAAGAAACTTTGGGGGGGGGGGGGGGGCATATTAGCCACACTTAAGGCAATGTTGTTTTAAAGAGTTGAGACAGTTTTTTTTTTACCAAGATTTACAGAAATCTTATTAAATAGTACTATTCATTATTACTTGATATCATTTTATTCGTTGACATCATATGTAAATATATTTTTTTATTTGTCTTTTAGTCAAGGAAAAACTCCAGAGATGGATATTTATTAAAACAAGGCGGGTGAGTAGTGACATGTGTTGTTTGAACTCTCAGCATGTTAGGTTTGTGTTATACTTACATTGAGTTGGTGATCTGAATGCCTAGTTGGAATTGAACACTAAGTACATTGTGTAGATGTTAGTAGGTAATCTCAGGCATGTACAGGAATGCCTACAGGAATGCCTAGTATGTTTGTAGTCACCCCTACAAAAAAGCAATTTTATATCTTTTGTGTATGTTGAATAGTTTTTTTTTTTGTATTTATTATTATACATTTCTAAATTCTTTAAAGATTTTTTTACAAAATAAAATTTTGCTCACACAGTCTATACAAAAAAAAAGAATAATTCTCTAAGTTTAATATTGGGTGTAATCAATTTGTGATATTTAGGCCCACTTTCAAATTTGATAGTTTTTGTAAGCTAACAACATAGTATTTCTAATTTGTTTAGTTGTATAATAGACAATTGTTACTAACAGGATTGCATTATTTGTTGTGTGGATTATTTTATGTGCTAGACCCTGAGCAATGACTGGTTACATTTTACCCCAACCTACTCTCTAGAACGTTTCCTTACACTCTTGCACTCTCTCTCTATCATCTATCTAGCTAGGTCTCTGGAAATCCCTTTCATTTATACTACATCCCTTCCTCAACAGCGAGGGTGGGCAAATTACACACTGTGGGCCACATGTGGCCCGCCAAAGTGTTTTATGTTGCCTGCTGACACAATCAAGTATTAGGTTTGCCCACATTTTACAAATATAAAATTACATATATTATATGCAAGTAGATTAAAAATAAATAATTTAAAATGTCTATGTAAAGATTGTCTATACATGTCATTCTAAAAAGTTTAAAGTAAACAAGGATTATCTAATTGGCAATAAGACTAAGACAGCTTTATTGATTCTAATATGACATTTTTTGTGATTACAAGTACTCTTTTCTCATATAAAAACAATAACAGCAACACTCATGTAACTAAAATAGACCAACATAAAGAGTTGATCGAGTGACTCCACTCAGATGTCCACAACATTTTCATGTTCTCTAGTAACAAGTAGCTTTGATTAAGTCTGACAGAGTAAGGAAAGAACTCTTTGTAATGTTTGGTTCTAGATCTAGTCTACTCACTTCCTAACGACTTGTCTTAGTCACAATGGAGCGGGTGGCTGTTGTCTTCTAAAATTTTTCCAACTTTGCTACGACATTTTACTTAAAAAGTTTATTTAAATATGGTATGGTAGTGTTGTGCATGTGGTATTTGATGCTCTTTTATAAGGTTTTCAAAACATTCTTTCAACGATGTAAACTCAGGCCAAAATTTATTCAACGCTATGAAGAACTTGTTGAAAGTGTTTGGTCAGCTTGTAGCAAGATGGCAAGGGTAACATCTGATGGTGCCCATGCTTTGACTGAGAAAAACAAAATGTTTGTTAAAAAAAAAATTAAAGAACAATATCCCAACCTTAAACTCTGCACAAGTTACAGAATGGCTTTGTTCAACATAGAAAGAAGCTCTTATTCAGTGTGGACAAGTTACATCCAAGTATCAGCATAAAAGAAGTTCATTATGACAATCTTTTTAATTTTAGTATGAAACTCTTGTTCTTAAAGATTAATGCCATTGCAGAAAGTTGATAACGTTTTAGCTGAATCTGATGTAAATGCCTTCAAGCTGTCTTATCTGTTTATGCTTTATCTAAAGAAAATTTGAAAATGTAAAAAAAATGTTATAAATATGTTTGTCTTTTATAAGACAATTCTGGCTTTCACATAGCTCATCATCAATACTAAAGTTAGTCCATCAAAGAAGATAAATTCTGATCTATTCTTCAAAGCTCACATATATTCCAGTACTCATTTTTTAAAAGGGTCTAGCATCTAAAAATTCACTAACATTTAAAGATTGTATGCAAAAGATTAATAGACCATGTTGTTGTTTATTTTTTTAACAATTAATGTATTTGAATGTTTTGCCTTGGTGTTTCAATATGTTTCTCAATGGGCCAACACAGATTTCTCTCAAGTGATATATGTATACATATTTTGTCTTGGTACACTATGTCTCACTAGATGTTCTTGTTCATGTTACAGCCACAATGCCAACAGGGGCTGGAGAAGGCGGTGGGTGGTATTTAATGGAGCTAGTCTGAGTTACTACAGTGATAATACAGTAAGTTAGACCTTCTCAACCTTCTAACTGGTACAGCATGAGTCTCAAGGATTCCTATGAATGAGTCAAACCTTTTTTTTCCCTCTCCTTCTGTCCTGCATACTTACTACAATGTCTGTAATACACTAAACTTAATTTCAAATTTAGTTTGAACTAGCTTGGATAAAGGATAAATGGCTCAGTTAATAGTTTGGCTTTTCAATTTTACAGATAAGCATGTTCTATTGATTTCATTATAAACCTACTGCTACTGTCTTGGTAATGATAAGTAAGATATAATGTTTGAATAAGCTGTAATTTTTTTTTTTATCTTTAGTTCAAGCTTTCAGGTTGATGAAATCGAAGCAGTTGAAAAATAAAATATTACAAAACTTGTAATCCTATAGATATAATGGCTGTTTCTCTTGACTTACTGTGATAAAGTCATAGTTTAAAGTTTTTCAACTATGTCTATGAAATGTGTCAATACAACATTGTTAGAAAGAACATCATGTTGGGTGTTTATACAGATATTTAAAAAGGAATTTTTATTTTTTTTTATTTTCCAAAGTCTCTTACAAAATACTGTCAGGACTTAAATTAAAACTCTTGATTTCATGACTTGAATTTACAGATTTCACCTAATGCACTGGTAATTAAAATCAAATTTAGATTGCTTGCAGAACTTTTAAATATTTTTCTTTTGTATTATTCTATTATCAACACAACTCATCAATATTTGCCAAGAAAGAAATACGATTAAACCAGAAGAATTTTTTAAATTACTTCCTGCTAATTTTTTTTTTTTTCTATTTTTTTGCAAGATTAAATTTTCACTATGCACCAGTTGGTAACAATAAAAATATGTGTAATCTATATCCTGTATGAATGTATCTGCCAACACATTGTAGAAGCACCAATATCAGATGTGCACATTTCTGTCATATTAACATTTACATTTTCAAAGCTACATCCTAAAGATAAAGAAGCAGTTGTAGTACTTTTTATTTATTCAATGTCCCATCAGAAGATATTATTCTTTTCATATTACAATGTCATCATACATGGATTTAATCTACACATTCATGACATTTTCATCTTGTTAACTAGTGTATGCAGTGTGTAAGTTATGCAAAAGAAGAAATAATCTTGCTTTATTAGCACTAGCTTAAAGTTGGATCCATCTTGATCAAATTCTGTTTTGTTATCATTAACCTAATAACGTTTTGACTTTTTACTTTCATGCTTCCAATGTTGTTTATTTATTCATTATTTGAGCCATTTAGAATTTTTAAAATGAGGTCTTTTCTTTGTATTCTAATAACTGTTATGAACTGTGTATTTACAGTCACAGGTCTCTATTAGAATCATTCCTATCAAATGTATGACTGATGTTGAAGCAGATATTAAGGTCAGTTTGTCATTGATTTGTTTTTTTACCTGCTATAACAGATATCATCAAATCACAACTGAGATAAAAAGAAATGGCTTTCAAACAAGTTTATCTCGACTAGTATATCAGTAGTCTCTTCAGACAAAAACATTTGATGCATCTTTATTATTGTGAAATGCTTATTGCTTAGAAGGAAAAAAAATGCTCTAATTTTTTTAAAATTAAAATCCATTCTTTCATGTTTTTTTAAATAAAATAATGTATTTTAACAATTATAATTTCACTAAGCATAGTTTCAAATTCTTATTATGTTTAAAATACATGAGTTTCAATTGTGAGTAAATGTATCTTTAAATAAAGATTAGGACCATAAAACTGATTTTATGAAATACATTTTTTTCACTGACAAATATTATATAGTGTGTCACAGCGGCCATTTTTACTTTCTCCTGGGCTTATCACTGAATAAACTTTGAATGTCCTAAATGTCTAGCATGAATAAAGGATTCAAATTCAAAATTTTTTGTTTAACAAGCATGTAATTGACTTTGTATTGCCTTATCCATTTAAAAATCAAATGTTAACTGCTGCTCAAAGGATCAAAGATCTATATCAGTGTTTCTTAATGTGTGTGGACTAATTAACTAATTGGTTACTTTTTTTCATTGATTATTGTTTTGTCAGATACAAAAAATACTTGTGCAAAATTTTATTTTGTTCCAAGATAGGGTGTGGGAACAATAATATGTGTACAAAAATTATACCAGACAAACAGAGTTAACTCTTTCTCTCCTTAATTGTTTACCACATTCTGGTGAAATCAACGCTGGTATCGTCAGTTCGGAGAGAAAGAGTTAATATAAGATTTGTAATAAAGGATAAAACTGAATGGTTATATAAATTGTAATAGAAAAAAACATTTTTTTTTGTCCTGAAAATCTAAAAAAAAAGAATCATTTTTTCTTCTACAGCAAACAGATAAAGATAATTTTAGGTTCAAGCTTCATACCACTCTGAAGAACAGAATCTTTTTGTTTGCCTCAGATACAAGAGGTAACACTGTCCTAGCTGCTACTGTTTGTTGTTGTATGTACAGGCTGGTTGAGGAGAGCATTTTGCTCCCCTTACCCCCACCCCACACTTAACACAGTCTTCATGTTGTGTATACTAACTTGGAAAAAACTAAATAGTAGTTGTTTTGTGAGATGCAGGTAGAGATACAACCACTAAATGTATGTATGTTTGTGTGTAGGGATATATATATATATATATATATATATATATATATATATATATATATACAGATATATTTGCTTTATTGTGTTTTTTTTATTGGTTACAGATGACTGCCTGAACTGGGCACTGACTCTTGGTGCTGCCATTACAGAATATAAGGTAAATATAAATATGATGTTTTTGTTTTTTTGCTTTTTATGATTGTTTTGCTAATAATACATTAAATGTCTAGCTTTTATTTAGCTGGCTAAATCCATCATTAATGAAATATTATGTATATGGTATATAAGAAAATGCCTAACATGATTTAAAGCTTAACCATTTTGTGCCCATTGCTTTGCATTAAAACACAGATCCAAGCTTTAAGATTATATAAATCTTAGTTTCATTGACAGCTGTAATTTATTTAAACTACATTTTAAAATATAGTTAGGCTCATTTTAGAAGAAGAAAAAAAATTGAATTCAGTTTACATTTAAAGTTCACCAAAACATTCCTTTATAATTTAAATTGGAGTTGGTTCTTAAATTTCAATATAGTTGTTTCATATTTTATACACTGACTTACCTGAACTTGATTTTCAATATAGTTGTTTCATATTTTATACACTGACTTACCTGAACTTGATTTATTGTGTCAGAAATTACCTGTAAGTGAAGTCCAGCCTGAAAAACCAGACAAAGAGGTTAGTGTTACTAGTCTTAGTTATATGATAGTAAGCTTTTATTGTATCTGGTAGTCTTTATATGGCTCTAAGAAAATACCTATTACTAATGAAGCATTAAACCATAGATGCTTGGTTTTGTATGTTTTCTTTATACTATTGCAATATATTTAAGTTAAGAATTTTATTGTTATAAGAATGGCTTTGACCATAACATTGAGTACAGTTAAGCTAATGGTTTTTTTTTGTTTTTTTTTTATTGTTGTTTATTATGTCTAATTGGTTGAATGAGGTAAAAATATGTGCATCGTTTGAAAAAAATTATATATTATATTCAATTTGTTGTTTTTTAATTGTCATTATTGTTTACATATTGAAATGGCCAAACATTTTTTTATCATGTACAAAATGTCAAAATAAGATCATCACTAAAACACTACATCAAAAAGCAAAGTTTATTTTGAAAACATTTCTTTGCGTTACTGTGTATGATGCATGGCGTAATTTCAGTAAGCATTATTCTATCTTACAGCTTTCTGCTATCTTTTCTTTAATCAGTTACTGTTTAAATCTAATTTCTGGAACCAGTCTATTGGCATATTCTTAATGAACTAAACTAATATGATTTGTATTCTCATCACTATAGTAATGTCATTCTTATTTAAAAAAATAGTTAAGTCTCTATTATTCAATTATTAATAATTTTTTAATTAGCAAAAAGTTTGCATAAAGATAAATAAAACAAAAATGCTGAAATTCCAAATAGGTTTTTAAATAAGTAAAAAAAATGTTAACAAAATACAAAATTAGTCAATAGAGACAGCAATTCTGTAAAGTTTTTATTTCTAAAAAATAAAATTACAATTGCTTTCTGAGCTTTTTATGGAGGAGATCATTTTGTTTCTAAAATAAAGTGCACAAAAATGTGTGTGCCCTGAAACATGGAGAAGCATTATGAATGAGAAAAAAAAATCCATTAATCGTTAATGACCTAAGTTTCAAGTTTATTTTATTAATAGTTCTAAGTTATTATTTTTCTTTCTAAAGGGTTTTGTGAGAATCAACAGCTCCTCCAAGAAGTACTATGTGTCCATCACAGGCCCTACATTACAGTATTATCACTCACTCGAGGTTAGACTTGAAATTATTATTACACTTACGTTTCTGAATGTATTCTGATTTTTTACCATCGGTATAGACAAATTATATTAAGAATCAATTGTAGCATAAATTTGTTGCTGAAGTGTCCTTGGCTTATAGTTCACTTCACATTATTCTATATAATGTTCTAAAAATGTTTGTAATTTTTCATAATATTTTTGGAAATTTATTTAAAGTTGTAAGCACTCATTTTGATACATTACTTTGTACTTGTTAATGGCTAGATTAAAATCAACAAAATAAAGATAGAATAGGAGTGACAAAACTTATTGCAATGCCATTTTTTTTGTATACAACAATGACCTTAAAGTATTTAACAATTTTATTTTTATTGCCCCATTATGCTAAAAAAATATATTCAGAACTATATTTGATAACATTATGCTTGTTATATCAGGACTACCATATAGGCTCACCAATACACCAGATTGATATGAAACTTGCTTCAGTAAAAGTGAAAGAAAGAAAGAAGTGTAAACTGCAGTTGGCGACACATTATCGCTATTTTGAGTAAGTTTCAACTCCACACTTAACACTCATTTGAGATGTATTTGTTTCAGGATATTATTCTATCCGCATCAGTGTATTTGTTTCAGGATATCAACCTATCCCCATCAGTCCTAATGACAAAAAAACTTAACTTAATACTTGGTGTCCTTTCTTAGCTCCAGTTGACAAAAAGTCTTCTGCTAAATAGAAACAGAAATAAGTAATCACCTGCTAGTTGTAGTCCAGTGACAAAATTATGACTTGTATATATGTGATAAGATGCTGAAGTATTACAAAACTACATAAGTTCAAATGAATTTTGTCATTCCATCCAGAAAATTCCCAATAACTTAAGGTGACCAAAACGTTTTTTAAAAAAAATTGATCTAAGCATAATAATATGAGAATAGTTGGTCTGGAATACTCAAGATTTATCAGGTAGTTAAAAACATTACACTACATTGAACAAAAAGTATTTTACAAAAAAATAAAACATAAAACCAGAATGCTATTCCTCCTTAGACACACAGACATATAAATTAACTTTTAATATCCCTCACCTGGAAAAGACTAGAACAAACCCAAACAGAACAGTCAAGTTTATTGTAAATGATATACTCACAGCTAATATTAGTAAGACTATTAATCCCAACATTTCGAAACACTTTGATAAAATAATAAAGCTGTAATTAATTTTTTTAAACTATAAATTCAGAATAAAAGCAAACTACACTAAAATATTTTTTTTTAATTTGATTCGTATGCATATGTGGATGAATTAGCATGCTAAACCAGTAAATTTCTTTAATTATGAAGTTTAACTAGTTAACCTAAACCTATGACATGATCCTTTTTTACTTGTAAGATACTTAACTCAATTATATTGTCAATCATTTCAATTTATTTTGAAACGAAGCAGCATGCAGCTGTAATGATTATACCCATTCTTTGTCTCAGGTTCACTTTTGATGATGACAGTGAAATGCAGAACTGGTACATGGCAATGGAGGACGCCATCGCTGAGGGTTTGGCTGATGATACTGTCTTAGAGAAAGTGTATGACAACTTGAGCAACAAAAACTGTGCTGACTGTGGAGCAGAGAGTAATTGCCCTTCCTTACCTCACATAATATCTTAGAATTAGCCTTTTTTTTTTTGTTTCATCTAGTTTAGTCTATTTCTTATCTATTTAAATGTATTTGGATGCTCTACTGGTCACATGGCACCCTCAACTGTTGCCATAGAAACAAATAATGGTTTAAATCATCTACCTTATGTTTTAAAAGTGAACTCTGCTACTTTAATGTGTTTTGTTTTCTCCAAGCAATAACTTTACTTTTCGTTTATTCATCACAGATCCCCATTGGGCCTCAATCAACTTAGGAATTGTGGTGTGTAAAAACTGTGCTGGTGTACACCGAGCCTTTGACTATAGGGTGTCAAAGATCAAGTCACTTAGAATGGACACAAGGGTGTGGACCCCTAGTCTTATAGAGGTAATGAAACTTTTGTCCATTGAAAGTGACTCTCTAAATAAGCTTTTTGTAGAAGTAGTCCTAAAATTTTTTACTTTTCCTTTTGAAGCTGATGGTCACCATTGGTAACGCTAACGCCAATGCATTCTGGGAGTTTACTCTCCCTCCAGGGATGAAAGCTCAACCTAAAGACTCAATGGAGAAAAGAAAAGAATATATCACCAAGAAATACATTGGGAAAAAGTTTAGCAATTTGCATGAACTCCATTCTATGGGGCCACAAGCTCTTGGCAAGGTAAACTACTCTCTTAGTCCAATACCTCTTTTGTACAGTTGTGACTACACTAATAGCTGAAGTAAGGAATTAATTATTTCATATTTTAATGAATATGTGGAACAAATATATGATATTTATTGTTAAATTCCTACAATTATCTCCTGAGTAAACTAGTAGTAAACATAATTACATTTTCCTTCAAAGCTTGAAAGAGAAACTTTTGGGTAGCAGTTTAGAGACATTGTGAGATATTATTTGTATTTCCAACAGGAGCTGGTGAGTGTGGCAGGCTCAGCTGATGTTCTAGATCTTATGAAGATATTATTCTCTGGTGCACAAGTGAGTAACTTTGTTACTATTTCTAAACTGATGTTGTTATAAATTTGACCCTTAACCCCTTGTCGCTTGAAGTAGTAACCATTAGTTGAAGAGTTGTTTTGGCTATCTGTAATTTAAAACATTTGTTTTGCATCTTGACCTTACGACTAATTTCTGTTTTGAGACATAAAATTAACTTCATTTATAGTAACATCATTCAAAGTGCACTTAACATTTATAGTCGCATATGTATACACCATAAAGTACTGGTCTCTATTATATTAATAAATTGTTTCTGTATTTCAACAGGTATTATATAGAATAAATAATTGTGGTCAGACAGGTAAGTCACTTTATACTCACCTATATTGCGAAATACAGAATTTTGTTTTCTCTTATTCATGCCTTTTTTAAAATTGTTTCTTAAATATTTCTGTTTAGATAAGTGAAGATTTAATTGTATTTCTTTGACCACTCTTTGTTTCTTTTTTAAAAAATAAAGGAGAAAATGTTTTTTTCTTTCTGTTTTTAGCCTATGAGGTTGCAAAGGACAGTGGACAACGTTTAAACATGGTGAGAACTTTTTTTTAACTTTTGACTCGTAAAATGTTTTGAATTATTCAGTCTTTCAAATCATAACTTAGAACATAACAGACTTTTTGATTTTTTTGTAAGGTTAGATTTTTAATAAAAATTGTGTTTTTCTTTATACAGGAACTGTTGTATCAAAATAGTGGTGATCGTAAGTACACACTATATTGGTTCACAAAGACCTATTGAACACATTAATAAATTTTAGTCAATAAACCTACAGTGTTAGCAATATACTCATTTATAAGGCAGTGTCTTTTTTCTTTATTAGTAAATTCATAAAGAAATATAAATATCAGTTCACTAAATTAAATTAGGTTTTTATTTTATAAATCTCTAAACGTAAAATTTTAAATTCAAGTTCAAATCTTGCTAGAAATATCAGAAGAGTTGAAACATGAGCATATTGTGTAAATAATGAATAGTACAATAAATAATAAATAGAATCTTAGTTTTAAGTTTATTTGATCACATATCTTGAATACTCATGGGCTTTTTAAAATAATAAACAACAAGTTTAAAGCAACAAATTTATGTAATAAGCTTGTATGAAATAAATATTTTATTTTTTTGTTCAGCTCAGTCTCAGTTGGAAAGTGTCAGTGATGAGGTAAAGAATTTGTTTGATGTATCATTGTTTTACTCAATTCAGAGCGTGATTTATTTTTAGAACCAATTAATTATCTATCTCTTGAAATTCGAAATGCATCTGTTTCTCTAATTAAGCCAATCCGTCTTACTTGTTTCAGAATCGGCTACGTGAGGATATCAGGTTGCAAGGGTATCTCAATAAGACTGGGCCAATGAGAGGAAGTAAGTGAAAGTAGATCTCAAACTGTTTTTAATATGCAGTTTTGTTCTGTCGTCTGTAAGAGTCTTTGAACTCTTGGGGTCACCATTTGGTATTTTAAAGCACTGCTACCTTCATTCTTGATTTCTGTTGTCCTTAGAGTTTTATCCAGAATGAGAATCTTTCAGAATCTTTTGTAAATATTCAAAATTTATGAATCTATTTGAATTTCACTAAGACAGAAGAGTACTTCAGCACAATCTTTATTTCAACAGACTCATCTTTGCAATCTAAATTGTTTTATGCTTTAAATGCTCTTTGCTCTTCCAGCAAGCTGTTCAGGCATAGATTAAAAAAAAGATCCTCCTCCTATTTTAAACTTTTAACACTGGTTTCTCATCTTTGATTTCAGATGTTGTGAATTCTTGAACACTATTGGTCATTTACAAAGTTTTCCAGGTGTCCGTTTGCATATCATTTACTAATTGTCTGCTTTCTTTCCAGCCATTTCAAATATATCAGGAGCAACCTGCACCTTTCTAATTGTTTAAGTTTTCTATTATCTTTATAAGTAGACATTGAGCAGTATATGGGCAAGCACATAAAATTCATTCAAAAGGGTTTGATGGTCTTAAAGATAATTCTCTTAAAGTGTCATGTGCATCACTTGTAAAAATCTTTTGTATATGTATTTATCAGCTCTAATAATTTTTTTTTTTTCCTCTATCAGAATTTGAATCAAGATGGTGTGTTTTAGAACATGGATCTTTGACCTATTATGCAAATGAAAAAGTATGTTTATTTGAGATGTTCATTTGGATTTGTACATTTGATTGTAATCAAATTTATCTCATTAATGATTTATATTATATCATATATTATTATAATACAGTTGATTTTTAAATACATAAAACAGACATTAAGTTGGATTGTTAATGTATTACAAAATATATTTAAAAAGTTCTTATACAGCTTGGAAGTAATATGAATTTCCAGTTCTAAACAAAATGACATTTCTTAGTTACTTTAAAATATGTTTTTCAAAGCAACAACAAAGTAGCAGTTTAATTTCATTATAATCCAAACAAACCCCATTACTGTTAATTTAAATGAATATTTTATTTTTAAATGAGCTTTCACCAATGACGTATAATGAAATGGCTTATCAAAAATATAATATAATGAAATGGCTTATCAAAAATGTATTCAATTCACTAATTTTTTTAAACTTCAGTATCCTTCTGATTACATCTCATATTTAATAAACTTAATCAATATTGTTAGTATTTTATTTTTTATTATTTGACATGAAAAGTAATTTTTTTTTTCCAGTGTCTTTGTAATAAATTCATACAAATGAATAGTGTTCATTCTTTTGTCTCCCATTTCCTCCCCAGAGTACAACATTCAAAGGTACTATTGACAGGAAAGAAATGTGTATGATACAGTCAGTAGAGAGTGATAAGTAAGTTTCATGTAAACATAAGCAGACGCAGTTCTAGTCCTAGACTATGATCACAATTACTTTATATTCTTTTATTACTATAATTTTAAATTAAATTTATTTCTATTTTAATCAGAATTGGATACCACTTTGACCTGAGTACAACTATGAAAGAAAATAGAATTTTTTCATTTTCATCTGACTGTAAGGAAGATGCTGGTGAATGGATTCGAACTATTGCCAAGGTTTAATTTTTTTTTATTAGTAAAGTATACAAAGTTCATTTTCTGGTGCACTCTGTGTAATTCAAAACAATTTAGATATTTAGGAAAAGGTAAAAGTATTTCTTACTATGAATGCTCATTAATTATTAAATTGCTCTATTTGTATTTCTTCTTTTTGTTCAAATAATAATTTGTCCTAATCTTCTCTATGTTTTGGACCGTTTAATAAGCTTTATAAATAATAATAATTGATGGTGCAATGTTATTCAAAACTTATTTGAGAAAATATCTTGAAATTATCCTTTACTCAAAAATAAAATTAATGATATATTTTTTATTAAATGTAAAAGAAAATACGTCTTGATTGTTTAGTTTGACTTCAAAGACAATGTCACTTATTATTTAATGTTAGTGGTATTTACTTATGATGTGTTCCAGCTAATGGCACCTATAGCTGTGATGGAACATGTTGGAATGATAGACATCAAGTTTGCTGGAGCTGCTCACATGAGAGAGTCTTTAAGTCAGGTACTTTTTTTTATCTTTTACTTACATTTTTTGTTTCAGTTCAGTTTTATGTTCCAGTCTTGTTCTGAATGATTATTTAGAAATAGACATCAAAACTAGATTAAATAATAATAATAATCTTTATTATCCATATGGAAATTTACTATTTGTGCATTACACCAAACAAAAGATGATAGCGATAGAAAACCAAAATACACATTCACCCCAGATGTACATGTTTAGTCATCATCCATCTATTTGATGAAAGGTTTGAGAGGCATAGATCCTCTCTTCCTAAATCCCTGAAGTTGTGTATGCATCAATGTTTCCAGACAAATCATGAGCAAGTAACTTCCTTGACTTGTTGAATCTGAATGAGTCAAATCTGGAACAATCCAAACATTTTTCTATTACTTTTGTACTATAATATCTTGTTCAGGCAATGGCTGCCTCCACCATAGCATGTCCAGTCCCCTGGCTTTCATGTATCCTCAGACTTTGCAATTATTTCAATTTTTTTTTATAACACTCAATCCATTTTTTTTCATCCATAGACAAAGCAATTTAAGTTTTTAACTAGTCTCTTCATTTTATCTTTTAATAACCTGGGGATAAATATTTTTTTTTTGCTGAATAATGAACTATTTCTCAATCTGTGGCATTTTACGTCTCTAGAGACGATCTTTTCCCCTTGCAAGCTCTTGTGTGACTAAAGAGGCCGATCCTTGATACACAGCTGCGATCGCAGGTTGGGCATATGTAGTCACCAGGCGCCGTTGCACTTTCACCCTTCTTTCTGCTTCTGTTGTGTATGGCATCTGCAATCAAAGACCCCCTCTTTATGCTCTCTCTCCAAGTGGATCTATCTTGTGCCACCTCTTCCCAGTTGCTGGTGTCGATCTTAAAGAGCTTCATGTCCCGTTTGCATACATCTGTATAACGTAAGAGTGGACGACCAGCGGCTCTTCTGCCTTCTATTAGATCGCCATACAGAATATCCTGTGGGAGTCGACCTACTGGCATTCTACGAACATGGCCAAGCCAGCCAAGGCGTCTGCTGCTGATAACAGAGCGGATGTCCTGGCAACCTGCTCTTTGTAACACTTCCTCGTTGGTTATCTTATCTTGCCACCTTATTTTAAAGATCCGCCTTAGGCATCGGAGGTGGAAGACATTCAGCTTTTTTTCCTGCCATGAGTATGTTGACCACGTTTCACTTCCGTATAGCAAGGTGCTCAATACACAGGTCCGGTAAACTAGAGCTTTAGTGCTGTTAGTCAGCAATATGTTGTCCCAGACTCTTTTCTGCAACCGTGACATGGTGGCCATTGCCTTGGCTATCCTGTTGTTAATGTCATTATCCAGTAGAGTGTTGTTGGATATGATGGAGCCAAGGTAACAAAAGTTGTCTACGATCTCTAGTGGTTGGCCATTAATGTTTATTTGAGGTGCAGCATTAGTCTTTTGTACAAGTACCTTAGTCTTGCCCTGACTGATGTTTAAGCCGAACTTCTGGCAAGCAGCAGATAGTTTGTCAACTAGGAACTGTAGCTGGGTATCAGAATCAGCCACAATAGCTGCATCATCAGCATACAGGAGTTCCCTGATGAGTAACCTCAATTTTTCTCAATACTTATTTCAATACTTATATCAATTGTTGTTTGATGGTTCTGCAGGACTGGCAGCAAACTTTCTTAGTTTTCAGCTGGAGAGGACTGAACTACATGAACAGAGATCTGAAATTTGATTATTTGGATTTAAGAAAAGCCAGTGGAATCAGTAAGTTTGTTTTTCTTTTAAGTTGTCAATAGTATCAATATTATTTTAAATCAAAATTTAAAGCCTTAAGTCAGTTAACTCACTAGCAAAGAAGCCTCTGGAAAGTTTGACTCTCTCAACTTTTGTAGTGAATATAACTTGAAGTCCAAATATTCAAGTGTACTTTCAGGATATTCTGTCTTCTCTCTATGAAACATCTGACGTCTTTGCTGAAATTACTTTGTGTTTACTTTGTCTTATGGATGCTGTTCTAAAATATGTTTACATTCCTTAAGATTTAATGAGCATTGGTAGTTGTGTCTTAGTTTAATGTCAGCGTCAAATGAAATTTAGTTGTAATTGGTGGTTACGGCACTCACTGTTACATATTCATGTTTTCAGAGAAGCAATTAACTGGTGATGGCTATCAGAAGCAAGGTCCTTATTTTGTTATTAGTTCAACAGTCAAGTAAGTTGTAAAATAACAGCCTTTGTGATACTTCAATTAAGTTAAATTGACAGTGTTTTGTTGAGATTTTAGCTGGAATTATTGAATTTCTCTTTCTTCAATGTTGACAGTGTTGCTTTTCTTTCTCTCCAGGTCAGTGTACATTCAAGCCACATTACCCAGAGATACAGAACAAATGTTTTTAGCACTTAGTCAAGCAATATCAGTAAGTTGATTTCATTGAAGGAGTCTTGTAATCTGTTTTTCTTCTGACTTGTACACAAGTACTTTGCACATCTTTTGAGGATATACTTTATGATCTTTTAAAAAAAATATTATAATTAATGTTTCGTTTATTTCATTTATGCAATATTCATTTAATGCAAAGGCACAGGAAGTATATAATATAAACTTGGTTAAGTTGAGAATGCATAACTGTTTTGTAATAAATACATGGATTAAAAAAAGGGGGATTATTGCTTAAAGACATTACACAATTATAAATGAGGTAATTCAGCAAGTGACACATGTTTGTAAGACCAACTATGAATGATGCTGTAATATGACTAGCACAAAGAGAAACCATCCCAACAACAGAACTTCTTTACTAGCCCACAATTTGGGTCTTAAATCAGCAAATTTATATCAGAATGTGACCTGGCTCAGTAACTATTTCAAGCATTAGAATGCTTCTTTGTAAATGCATTGATACATACAGGATGACTCGCTTGAGTTTTTGTCCTACTCAACCTGGTAAAGGCCCACTTTTGTATTAAATATTATGCAAAATGCAGGGGCCCCAAAAGAGGTCAATCCTGCCTGGTGAAGACGGGTTTTTAATTTCGGGATCTTAGGGCGCCTCCGAGTCCATCCAGCTCTAGTGGATACCCAAAATTAGTTGGGGGAAAAGTAAAGGCGTTTGGTCGTTGTGCTGGCCACATGACACCTTAACCCTAACCATTGGCC
This sequence comes from Biomphalaria straminea, assembly GCA_021533235.1. Taxonomy (NCBI): domain Eukaryota; kingdom Metazoa; phylum Mollusca; class Gastropoda; family Planorbidae; genus Biomphalaria; species Biomphalaria straminea. The sequence goes on along the minus strand of JADKLZ010000728.1, from coordinate 15,795,826 downwards.
ACAGAATCAGATGACCTTTACATCATCTGCACTATAGAACAAAAGGTCTGAAAGCAGAACTTACTTTTTTTTTACTTACTTACATACACAATGTGACCTTATAACCTTGTCAGTTGCCATACCCCAGGGCAAGCAAGACAATACACAAAGTGACCTTATAACTTTATCAGTTCTCATACCCCTGGCCAGCTTCTATGTGTGGTGTCAAGCGGTACCATCCACAATGCTGAGATATAAACAGTTTGTTCTCAAATATTTGATCAAGTGTTCACTTATTTAGCCTGCTCTCCAGATTGATACTGAGGGTTACAAATATCTGTTTAATTATTTACTTGCAGGAGAGTGGAAGGACATTGCATGATCAAGCATTGACAAGCAAGAGTGTGCCAGTCATTGTGGACAAGTGCATAGCTTACATCACTACCCATGGACTCAAAGAAAAGGGTATCTATAGGCAAACTGGTCAGATGAGTCGAGTCCAGACACTACTTGATGAGTTTAGGAAAGGTGCTGATCTTAGAACTTAATATTACAGTACACACATATTGACCTGAATATTCTTGTATATGTATATATGTTCAGCTTAGAAAAAAATTGTTTCATAATTATTTATCAGTCCATAGAGGGCGCTGTGGCTGAGCGGTAAAGCGCTTGGCTTCCGTACTGGAGGTCCCGGGTTCGAATCCTGGTGAAGACTGGGATTTTTATTTCGGGATTTTCGGGCGCCCTTGAGTCCACCCAGCTCTAATGGGTACCTGACATTAGTTGGGGAAAAGTAAAGGCGGTTGGTCGTTGTGCTGGCCACATAACACCCTTGTTAACCGTGGGCCACAGAATCAGATGACCTTTACATCATCTGCCCTATAGACCACAAGGTCTGAAAGGGGAACTTTACTTTACTTTATCAGTCCATATTTTTCTCCATTTTTATAGATGCTCATTCTGAAAAAAATTGCTTCATAATTATTTATCAGTCCATATTTTTCTCCATTCTTATAGATGCTCATTCTGTGATTCTGACAAACTACACTGTACATGAAGTGGCTGGGGCCTTAAAGAAGTTCTTTCGAGAGCTGGATGACTCTGTGTTTGAGAGGAACAATTATGGAAACTGGATTGAAGCTGCTGGTAGGCATTTTCAGATTTAACTCGTTTCTTTTCTAATTGACTAAACCATTGGTGACCCCATTCTTGTAGTCAAATCAGTATAAATGTAAATGCATAAACAATCAATTATTTCATTTTTTTTTCTACCAAAATGGGGGCTAAAAGAAATTTCTTTTTTGTTTAATTGTGCAGGTCATAGTGGTATGGGATAATGAGTTTAAGACAATAATGTTATGTTTTAGTTATATTATATATTAAGTCTTGTAAAAATATGTATATCTATCATAAAAAATACTTTTGATTTGGATCATAAAATATGATCCAGATATTGTCTACATCTAGTTCGAATAGGTCTTGTTCACAGTCTGTTAGTTTTCATTTTTAAATTTTATAACCCAAAATTAAATTAAATTGTGGGTTTTTAAACATAAATTTGTTTTTATATAAGAAGGGCATGTATTCCCCTTGAATTATATACCAAATATAACATTTTTTTGATAACAAACAAAAGGAGAAGAGCAAAAGGAATAATTCCATGGGACGTGGAAAATAATTACAGAAAGAAAGAACTTAAATATTTATCTACTTCTTAGCATCATCTGTTGGGAAAAGCTGCTGAAATGTTTGTTCTGTGTGTCTGTCATGATCTTAGATATTAAGAACCAAAAGCTCAATTGATGATTTGATTTGACCATCACTTTTGTTGTTTTGTTTTGACATGATTACAAACTGTGCTTATTTTTTTTTAAATTAATACATAGCTTCTCATATAAAATACAGATATGGCTTCAAAAAAAGAAGATTATGTCCTTAGGCATTCCTTCAGGCATTCTACAAAGAAATAGTTAAAAATTGGAGTGATTATTGTTAAGGTTATATTTGACTATGACACTAGTTGCATGGGGGACCAGTAAGTTGCCAGACTAAACACAAAAATTACAAGTAAAAAGGATCCTAATTTCTTTTCTTCTTTCAAAATCTGTTCAAGATAATCCTGATCTTGTGTTGGTCAGTTCATGGTCAGTGAGTGTAGTGAAAGTGATTTCATTCTGAGTGTATGTGTTGTAATGTCAGTACTGTGTGAGCAGACCCACAGAGTCAGGGAAGTTTGAGTCAATTGTCAAATGATCTTTTTATCAGCCTTTGGAGGAAAACAATTTATGTAAAACAAAAATATATAGAACTTTACTAGTACTATTTCTACCAGCTCATATCATCATTTTTACTTTCAGGCAGCAAAGATGAGCAACATCGCATGGGTTTATATAAATATTACTTGGGAAGGATGCCAGAAGTGAACAGGCAAACATTAAAAGCTGTCATTCTACATTTATTAGAGTATGTACCAAAAACTTTCTTTTCTCAGTGTGTCTTAATATATATATTTTTTTTGCTGCACTAACTTCTGAAATGTCTTATACTTTGAGATGACACTCAAGTACAAATTGTGAGATCCAAAGAGCTGCCAAAAATGTTATGCATTGGAAAAGATTCAAATTTTAAAATGCAAATGAATCTTTTTAACATAGAACTTTTTAAATTCATTAATTAGGGAGAAAATACCAGGTATACAATATTGTCCCTAGCAACCACCAATCTATTTGCCTCTTGGATCTTCAATATTAATTTCCACAGTGCACTGTGAAGTTTTGGTTTTAATAATTTTAAACAAATAAAATGGAGTTACAAGTGAGGACATTTTTAACTGTCGACACCTGATATTATGCTTGGAATAACAATAACAAACTTTCGATGGGCACAACATGGCCTAAATTGTGCTGGTGTGCCAAAACTCAACTTTTGCCCCCACCTTGTTACATTTGGATTAGATTGATTACAACATATTGTAGAACAGAATTGGGGGATACAGAATAAAAATAAAATACATTATTAATGTAAATTGTCATTTAACACATGAGTTGCTATTGAGTTATAGCATCAACCCACAGTTAAACCTCCATGGGTTAGTGACACTAACTACCTGATTATGATCTTCAAAATTTCTAAAAGATAATTATCCTTAATGCATTCATTGCTTTTTAAGGAGTTGAATCATTTGTTTTTTATTTTCTTTCAGCATTGCACAAAATGAACACGAGAATTCTATGAGTATCACAAATTTGGCCACATGTTTTGCTCCATCTCTGTTGAGGACTCAGTTAGATGAAGTATGTTTAACCTTACATCCATTTGTTTTCATTTAATCCTGACCCTACTACTCTAGTCAGTTGTTAGCGAGTCTAATGCATGGTCTTTGAATGTTCTGTTTCTTTAGAATATTGCTCAACACGGTCAGTGTAATGATGATTTTATTCCATCTTCTCATCAGCTTCAGTTTGCTTCAGAAACAGCAAGTCGAGAAATCTCTATTATTTTGGACATTTTGAAGAATCGTGACTTTTTCTTTAAGGTAAGATATGACTGAGAGATACAGCAAGTGTTGTTGGTTTTTTACATGTTAAAGCAGCACTTATTTTGAACTTCTAATGGACATTCCTATTGTTTTATTTATAACTCATTGTTTCAGGTGGATGAGAAAGATACAATAGTAGAAAACAACATTCGTGATGCACTATTAAAAATGAAGAAAGGAAGTATTAAGGTCAATCCCTTTTTTTATTTTTGGCTATATCAAATGTCATTTGATACAACCACTGTCTCATCTGCATTCTTCTGTACTAGACCCTTTTAACTCAGCTGCTCTCTCTTCTTGAAAAATGGACAAATGACAGAAAAGTCATGGAGTTGTTGTCAGTTTTTATAGGTGATCACATGACCATATCACTGGTGATGTGCATACCAAGAGTTCACATGTCCGTTCTTGAAAGGCCGTTCCTTGTCACTCTTGGCTGCTCACAATATTCTGGCCTATATCATGTGTCAGCTGGTCATAGATGTGACTACCCTTACCCACATCGTCAGTTATATTATATGTTGTGCCCATTATTCAACTTAAATATTGTTATGCTTTTGTTATGTTGATATTACAATGATCACCAGAGTGTTGACTTTAATGGTTCATTCAGTTGTAATGTCAGATCCTCCCATCCCTGTTGAGCTGAGTACTAACTTGTATAACCTTTAAATATTTTTTTTTTACACTTGTTAGAGCAGTGTTTCCCAAACTGTGTTCCACAGAGCCCTAGTGTTCTGCATGACCTGAATAAGTGTTTTACAAACTGCTTGGAATAATTAACTAGTTGGCCACCACATGAATTAATCTCTCTAAAAATAAGCAAACAAAGGGTGCTATGTGCCAGCACATTGTCTTTACTTTCTCTATGTATGTTAGAATTATGTGGATTCTTGGACATCCTAAAATCCCAGTGTTCACCAGAATTTTAACTCAAGACCCCTAGGTTCTTTGAGGTGTGGTGGCTGAGCAGTAAAGCACTTGGCTTCCAAAGCAGAGGTCCCGGGTTTGAATCCTGGTGAAGAATAGTATTTTAATTTTGGGATCATTGGGCGCCTCTTGGGTACCTGACATTAGTTGGTGAAAAGTAAAGGCGGTTGTTCATCGTGCTGGCCACATGACACCCTCGTTAACTGCAGGCCACAGAATCAGATGACCTTTACATCATCTGCCCTATTGACCACAAGGTCTGAAAGGAGAACTTTACTTTTACTACATACCCCTGGGCATAGAAGACAAGCACTTCATCACTCAGCCACTATGCCCCTAGTAGTATAACAAGCAAATTAAAAAAGGTTGAGTGCTAGATATTTCATACACTTAATAACCTAAGTCATTAGCATAGAACTGAGGGACTAGGAAATGTCAGGAGATAGTAAATGATAGTAAATAATGATCTGATATTATTCATCTTTTAAACTACCTGTACCTCATCATCAGTTGTTTGATGTTCCTTTACAAAATTGACAACAATAATTCTGCATCATTTCAGGGCTCTACTGACAATGTCAGTACCACTTCTTGTATGCTGACACCTGTTTTGTTACTGGGTGAGTCTGAGCATTCTGTAAATATTTCAGTCACACCAGACAAAACTGTGCAGGATGGGCTCTTGGAGGCCTTGGCAAACTTTCGGCGGAACAACAGAAATCTGGAATTAAGGAACTACATTTTAGAAGAGCAACTGTTTGATGGCATGTTAGGTGAGAGGAGAATCAAGTTTAAATTATTTGTTTAGCATTTATGCATTTAAAAACATTTTTGTATAACTCTAGGACAATTTGAATATAATATAGTATTAACTTGTTTCTTAATGCCATTTAACCAGTTTATTAATTCACTGGCTTATAGTTATTTCAACTGTAGCAGTAATAATCCCTTATTAGTTTGAATTATAATATATTTGTATAATGGACAGTTTTGTCTGCCTATATGTAGAAAACTATACAGTTGGCAACTGGGTTTACATCATATGAAATATAGCGCTCATCTTTAATCTTTGGAAGTGAAGAGAAAGCCTTATTATTATTATGTATATATAATTTTAATGCTTACCTTCTATCAAAAATTGATTTTTTTTTATTATACCTAAGAAATCTTAAATTATTTTTTTATTCTTTAAATTAATGACATCAAATTTCTTGGTTAGAATTCTACTTTTGACAACATATTTAAAAATTTTTCGTATATTTTACTATTTTATTACTTGAGATAAAAGTTAATGTAATGTTACGTAAAAATAGATATTTTTTATGACTTTTTTTATTCACTCAATGTCAATATGTCACTTTGTTACAGAGAGACCTTTGTTCAATGAGGAGTTAATCTCAAAGACTACTGTGAGGTGGTTAGAATGGAGCAGCTTTTATGATCGAGGTATCAACACCCGGTTGTGTCTTAGGAGCACTGAAATTATGGAAAACCTCAAAAAAAGTGTAAGACTTTAATATTTTTACAAAGGCCATGTTCAGGTATTACCTAATATACTTAAAGGCGAGGGGGGTATACAAATTTGTTACGGGGGGGGGGGGGTTCTGATGATTTGTTACATAACAAAACAATTTTAAAATGTAATTTAAAAATTTAACTCTTGTTTTTTTTTGTTTGTTAACCCTAATACGTTTTTTAACACCATGGGTTTTCTGACATTATACGTAACATCTGAATGTATATGTACACTATTTGGGTGGGAAAAACTGAATATGTCATCGAATCGCTCCTAGAAGTAGATATTTTTCCAATTATTTCTATAGATATCATGATGAAAAATGTAATTCAGGAAAATTGTCATTTAAAAAAAAAAGTATTTAAAATTCAAATTTCTTGTTACATTACTCTACTGAGAAGGGGGGGGGGGGGAGTGAGTTTTGTTAGGATTTGTTAATCAGGGAAGTCGGAGGTCAGAAAATGTAATTTTTGGTTTTACAATAAAGTTTGAGCATGTTTTTTCTATCACCAGTGGCGTAGCTACCAATGTGCGGGTGGTGCGGGCCACACAGGGCACCAAGTGGAGAGGGGCCCCAAAATACCCCCAAGTGTGTATTAATTTCCTATTTCCCTGAGCTTTTCAGTAAAAACGACTAAGTGTATGGACACAAACAAACATAAACTACTTTATTTTAAACATTATCTAACAATTTATAAACTAGTCATGTCGCTATTTTGTTTCAACTCTTTGGCGGTTAGCATTAAATCAATAAAAAATGATGAGGCCGACATCCTGAATGATGAAAAAGAAGAAAGGACTTCAATACCGCAGGTTTTAGAGACTATAGGACAGCACATAGGCATGTCTTTAGTACACTCCTCAAAATTCATACTGAAGAAGCTAAACCATCAGACAGTGTAAACAATGCAGAAAGCAGGATAATAAACTCTAGACTGAACGACATTGGACTTCAAGGTTGGCTTGATGTCATCACAGATAATATTCGCATACACCTTGTCACTCAAGGATCTGAAACCGTTCAGCGTATGGACAGTCAATTTAGAGAGGTGTATAAACATCAAGAATCAGCAAAAGGAAAGGCTAGAAAGGTTTCAAATGCTTGTTTTTTCCGGCAAATGTCAAACGGCGAGAAAGTTCTTAGAAAGTGGATGTGTTATTCGCCTAAAAAAGAATCCTTATTTTGCTTCCCCTGCATACTCTTCTCAACAAGATCAAGTACCAAATCTTCATTTAAATCCTAAGATGGATTCAATGAGTGGTGGAGGTCATCCCCGAAAATAGAAAACATGAGACCAGCAGAGTTCACATTGCTTGGTTGGAGGAAACTTGAAGTTCGCCTGGAAGTAGGAAACAGTATTGACATCAAGGCACAAGATTTGATTATACAAGAGACAAAAACCTGAAGAGAATATTGGACATCATTCGTTTTCTCTCAAAGCAAAAAACTAGGGTGTCCAAAAACGTATTCTAGAAGTCAATCCCACAGCACTATTCAATGCCTGCTCAAACCATTCTCTTAATTTTGCTGAAGCTGAAGTCAATTCGGTAACATTTTTTGGTACACTGGACCATTTACAGCCTTTTTCTCAACTTCAACACACCGCTGGGATATCCTCATCAAAATAACCGGAACTAGCCTTAAACGTTTATTTGAGACCCGCTGGAGCGCCAGAGGAGAAGCCGTCAAGATTCTAAAATTATAGAAACTGGAGACATTAACTAGCAGAGATGAAAATTCATCAACGAGATCTGAAGCAGGTGGATTAGTAGTTGCTATTCAGTCTTTTAATTTTCTCACCTATCTTGGATTTTGGGCTCCTGTAATAATTGAAATTAATGATGTGCAAGTCTACCTTCAAAAACAAGGATTGTCTATTCGAGACTGCTCACTCAAACTAAAAACAGAGACATTTTAAAGTAGTAATCGAGAGGACATCGCTGAAGCCAGCATTACCTTTGCCGAAAGCGTGTGCTCAGATTGCGAATCATAACCTCAAAAACGTATTGGCCAAAAAAAAAAGATGCCTGGAGAGAAAAGTGACGACTTTGTACTTACACACAAAGAAGAGCTACAAAGGGAAATTTATTCTACCTTGGACAGAATTGTTCAAGAAATAATCATCTGATTCGAGCAACTTCATGATGTAGCAAATAGATATGAATTTTTGTCGCCTTCCCAGCTATTAAATCTTCAGGTCGAAATCATTCTCGATAGTACTCCTAGCGACATTGATAAAAACGAATTTCTGCTGGAGTGAAAGAGGCTTCAACGGTTTGTCACAGTTTCATCAGAAGCCTCCAAACTTCCAAAACAAGGACCCGTTGAGCTCTTGAATTTTATAAACAAAATATTAGCTAGATGATTCAGTCCCGAATATCGTCATTATGATTCGCATATTTTTTAGTATTGCGGTCAGCGTCGCTACATGCAAGTTTTTCCAAACTTAAACTGATCAAGAATTACATGCGATCAATGATAACAAATTTACGACTCACTAATTTGGCCATTTGTTCATTGAACAAGAGCTGGTGGAAAAAATTGATTTCGATAAAATGATTGATACTTTTGCCAGCAAGAAAGCGCGTAAAGTTCACATATTTATGTAAAATTGATTTTTTTGAATTAACAATATTTGATTAATGAATACATATAATTTTGAACAAAAAAGTAAGGTTATTATTTAGTTAGTTTTTTTTTTTTTTTAGGGGCGGGGGCATCAAGATGAGATACCGCACCAGGCATCATATACTCTAGCTACGCCACTGTCTATCGCTACCCATTCTCAGATCAAGTTGAAAGTTTGCACAATTATTCATTGTACTAACTAGATAGTTGATTAATTATTGATAATTAATTGTTTTGTTTGATATTGAAATCAGGGGAATAAGTGCCACTTTAACAAGAGCTGTGGATGTATATGCAGATTTATTCCCCTTATCACATTTTTTTTTCTCCGACTCATTCATGGATTAAGTTGAAATTTTTATAATTATTCTTTTTTGATGACAATAAACAAATCAATCCAAAAATTAACAATTATCAAATTAATAAATTTTGGTGGAGATTAGGATTTTGAATTTCAGGATTTTTAGGGTGCCCTGGAGTCCACCCAACTCAAATAGGTACCTGACTTAAGTTGGGGAAAGTAAAGGCTGTTGGTTGTGCTGGTTACATGACACCATGCTCATTATCTGCCCTATAAATTCCAAGGTCTGAAAAGGAAATGTTACTTTTTTTATTCTTTACTAGATAACTGAAAGGTTTAAACATCTTTCTCTCTTGAGAACCTTTACTTTTTAATTCTTTCATTTTTTTTTGTTTACTGAATTTGTTGTTTTTTTTTTCATTGAGTTTTTCCTAAAAGTCAAATTCCTGGACATTCTAAGTTCTTTAAGTACACTTTCTTCATACTGTTCATAAATATAAAAGCCATGAGCATGTTTTATTCCTATAAAACTTTTAATTTCAGGCACTTCATAGTTTCCTTTCTAATGTCAAACTGAATTACAAAGATCCCAGTAGCAAAAAGTTTTCCAAGAAGACAGTTGGATTCCGGCAGCTTAAGCTGGTTCTATTCAAAAGTTCTGAGGTATTCACATTTTTCATCTCTAATTGACATGTTCAAAAATTGCTTATCATTCATTACTTACATTAATTTGCTTTTTTTTTTTTTGTTTTTGTTTTTTGGCTTTGTTTTGTGTCAGATGTGTTCTCAAAACACACCAAATGTATTTAATTTGTGAACAGCTCTATATGAGTCTATTTGTTATTAATCCCAGCTTACCAATTTAATTTGTTAAGATAAAATTAAGGAAACAAAGTTATGGTTTATTGTAGTTCAATCCTGCATGTGCAACTTTGTTTCATATTTGGTACTTGGCTTTTGTTATTGTTCTTCAGTTGTAAGAAGCTTGAGCTATTGTGATGTGGGCTGGCAAAAACAACTTGTCTACCTTACTGATGGTTCTTAATTTGGAATCCTGATAGACTGGAATTAGAGATTTGTTTTTACAGAGCTTCTAAAGTCTTGAAGGAAACATCCTGTATAGCCTCTTCCCCACATGTTCTCAGAAGTAATTGGACCTGAGCGCACTGAGTACGCTAAAGGAACATGGAAGATGCACTATGCAAAAGCAATAATACCAACATTCTATTAATATTACTTTTTTTCTGTTCATATAATCAAAGTCTTATTGTTCATATAACTTAAAGTCTAAACCAAATTTCATTTTGTCTAGTTTAATTAATAGAGCGTGTAATATTTCACTATGAAACCTATAACACAATGATAAAATTATACATTTTATTGTACTTTTAATTATTTCTTCATTCATCTAGTGGGGCATGAGCTCAGGTGGAGCCATTGAAGCATCTTTGTTAACTTTTTTTTTTTGAAAATTCTAGTTGTCTTCAGAAAATTCTGAAAGAATCACTGGTCATATTTTGTACATCTTATAAATCTACTTCTTCCTGCTGTTTGCTTTGCAAGATAAATTTGGATGCTTTCATAAGTGTATCTGGATTTTTTTTTGGTCTTAATGTGAATCTTCAAACTGGAAGAAGAACAAACTAAGTTTGTAATGATGTCTGCTAGTGTCTTTTCTTTTTTTTTTTTTTGGCTACATATTTATTTTATTTTTATTGTGTTTCAGGCCAAGGACGAGAGTGTATCATGGAATGCAGAAGATATAACAGTTTATATTGGCACCATGCTGAAAAAAAATCTACCTTCTGGGTTAGTTTTTGTTAGGACTTACCAATTTAATATAACATTTGCCAATTTAATATAACATTTGCCAATTTAATACAAATTTGCCAATTTAATATAACATTTGCCAATTTAATAAAACATTTGCCAATTTAATATAATATTTGCCAATTTATATAACATTTGCCAGTTTAATATAACATTTGCCAGATTAATATAACATTTGCCAATTTAATATAACATTTGCCAATTTAATAT
>JADKLZ010000728.1:15774660-15784880 GCA_021533235.1 Biomphalaria straminea | reverse complement strand
AATATAACATTTGCCAATTTAATATAACATTTGCCAATTTAATATAATATTTGCCAATTTAATATAACATTTGCCAATTTAATATAACATTTGGCTAACTTTTTTTCTGTTTTGCTTTTTGTATTTGAAACGTTATAAAAAATATGTGTAATGTGTGTTGTTGTTTTTTTTCAGCTGCAAGTTTTTCTTGACCTTCATTGTGAATGGTGAAGACATTTCCAATAATAAGGATAAAGAGAGGTAACCGCTACTTTCTTCTACTCTATTGTTTTTTGAATATCACTATGAAGCAGGAAAAAGTCTTCACTTTACATTTCTGAAAATAATTTCTCAAGCATTTGTTATTTTTCTCCATTACAGTCAAAATAGAAAACCTTTCTTCATTGAAGTAGAAATTCATTCCTCTCACATTTCTCTCCTATCTGATGTCTCTTAACAAATTTAACTAGGCTCCAAGAAAATACAATTTAAAAAATGTTACCATGGTCACTCTCCTTTGAAGTTCAGTAAATATTTGGATTTTTTATTTATATTTACTGAAACATAGGTTTTGATTGGTTTGGTTTTTCACAGAGAACTCTGAAAAAAAGAAATAAGTTTTTAGATTTATTTTTCATAATTTAATGTAAGCATATTCACCTTCATATTCATCCCTTAGTCTGTGTGACCATTGGGCACCACACAAGATTTGCCAACTGTCTTTATCTGTCTTTTTGCCTTAGATAGAAACTCTTTCTTTTATGCTGTCTTCCTACCAGTTTCTTTGCCTTTTCTTCTTTTTCCTGGTACTGTTCCCTGCATATTAATAACTTTAAAAAAGAAATGTTACAAGTCGTATATCAAAATTATATAAAGCTTTTCTCCCTTAAAAATACTTTTAAAAAGAAATGTTACAAGTCGTAAATGAAAATTATATAAAGCTTTTCTCCCTTAAAAATACTTTTAAAAAGCACTTCTTTATAGCAATTCTTTATAGTATTTAGGCTTCATTTTTTTTTTAATGTAGATAGTACTACAGCTTCCTACTTATTCCTTTAGGTCATTTGGTCATTGTTTTGGCTTTGAAACAGAGACTGAGATGATGAAATGGGTTGCAGCTATATACTCTGCACAAGTAAGTCACCTGCAGAATATAATTTTTTTGTTTTCTATTATGTTTTGAACATAATTTGTATGCTCATTATAGACTTTGAATCAAGTCTGTTTTATAGAGGGGGCATAGTGGCTGAGTGATAAAGGGCTTGACTTGTGAACCAAGAGCTCTCAGGTTTGAATCTTGGTAAAGACTGGAATATTCATTTCAGGACACCCTTAAGTCCTAGCAACTATAAAGGATAACTGACTTAAGTAAAGGCTGTTGGTCATTGTGCTGGCCACATGACATCCACTTTAACCATCAGCCATAAAAACAGTTATCATCTGCCCTATAGATCACAAGGCCTGAAAGGGGACTTTTACTTTGTATTTTAGTCATCTACAGCAGTGATGTCATGGGACTGACATGTGGGTTCAGCTCTGTGGCATTTTACGTCTCAAGAGACAATCTTTTCCCTTTGCAACTTCTTGTGTGGCTAAAGAAGCCAATCCTTGATACATAGCTGCGGTTGCAGGTTGGGCATATAAAATCACCAGGCGCAGCTGCATTTTCAGCCTTCTTTCTGCCTCTGTTGTGTATGGCTTCTGCAATCTGATACCCTTCTCTTATGATCTCTCTCCATGTGGATCTATCCAGTGCTACTTTTTCCTAGCTGCTAGTGTCAATTTTAAATAGCTTCATGTCGGGTTGCATACATCTGTATACCGTAAAAGTGGGCGACCAGCGGCTCTCCTGCCTCCAATAAGATCAACATACACAATGTTTTCTGGTAGTCGACCTACTGGCATTCTGCGAACGTGGCCAAGCCAGCCAAGGCGTCTGCTGCTGATACAGAACAGAGCGGATGTCCTGGCACCCTGCTCTTCAAAGCACTTCCTCATTGGTTATCTTATCTTGACACCTTATATTAAAGATCTGCCTTAGGCATCGGAGGTGGAAGACATTCAGCTTTTTTTCATGCCATGACTGACCCTGTTTCACTTCCGTATAGTAAAGTGCTCATCACGCAGGTCCGGTAGACTAAGGCTTTAATATTTTGTTAGTCAGCAATATGTTGTCCCACACCCTTTTCTGTAACCGTGACATGGTGTCCATTGCTTTGCCTATCCTATTGTTGATGTCTTTATCCTAGAGCATCGTTGGATATGATGGAGCCAAGAATAACTGTGGGTTCAACTGCTAGCTGCTAATTCTATCTATCCTTAAAAAACATCATAATTCATAATCTTTTGCAGTATCTAAGAATATTCATTGATTAACAATTGAACCATTTTTAAAGAGTAATCATTTAAAGTACAAAATAGTAAAAAATCTGATATAGCCATCTTTGAGATTTGTGGAAATGTTCTATTTGAAAGCAGGCATAACTACTTATAGTTTAACTATTTATAGTTGGTGAGGTTTTTGAATTAGATCAGCTAACCAAGCTAAATCATTTTGACTCATTACAATTCATTATCAGCATTTGGTAATTACATTACATCTAATATGCAACAATATAGCCAAAAATCTAATGATTCATTTTAAGATTTTAATGAGAAATGTATTATTATTATTATTATTTTATTTTTTTTGCATTCTTTTTTCTTTTTCTTTAACTAGCATCCAGCAAGTTTCTGAAGTCATCTTTTGATTCTGCATGGGCTCAGCACTTGTTATTTTCCATAAATGAGCGTGTTCATTGAAAGATTCAATGCTCCATTGAAGACCATGAGAATGCTGTTCCTATGATTAAGGCACTACTTGATCTGTGGGCTAACTCACAACTGAGTTTATCAACAGCATTGAAGATTCAAACACAAAAAAACAAGAGTGACATAAAACTACAAACTTGAAGCACAGTTGTCCCATGTGTAGAGACACATTAGATCTTCTGCATGACTGATGTGCCAACTGTTGCCAAACTAGCCTCTTTTCAGCCTCAAATGCTTCTAGAAAGCATGAGTCACATATTTACAGGACAGTGCAAAACTTGTATCTTAACTTAATTGCAGTGCCCGATGGCTCGCAAAGTAAATCAAATGAATAGAATTAATTGAGATGTTCTATTCTCCCATCAAAATGTTTGACTGATTTTCTCTGTTGAATTAGCAAACTATTTTTTCTTTCTATTATTATCTTTCACAAACAGGGTCTGCAAGATCAAACTTAATTTTATTAAATCTAGCACATGAAATTGGTATTTGTTTGCTTGAGATGCAGAAAAATTTGCAGGTCGCAACAAGTTTGCGTAGTCATGTGAAATACTGCACTCATCCTTAATCTTCGAAATGGAAGACATGGCCATTAAACATTTTCAACTCATACACTTTAGACAAATAGAGGGACAGCAAAATGCCTTCTACTCTTTGTTCACATCATTCTCTTGTTCCAAAGTTAATGTTGAACAAAAACTGTATGTGCCTTAAAGCTTTGTTGCTCCTTTCATTTTTAGTAGAGAAAACATTCCACAATTTTGATTTCTACATGTTCCACTTCTTACAACCGATTGGTTTCCATCTGGTCCTAGCCTCTGTCACATTCCAGATCCACAGAAGCCTTTGACATTTTCAAAACAAGAAACCTGTTATTGTTGTGCTGTTACTTACATACAAAAAAAATCAGTGTTCAGTTTACACCTCTGACAGAATGAAATATCTCATCACATTTTTTGGTCAATGTATTTATGTGTGCCAGGTTTCATGATTTTGTGCAATACAAATTTTTTAAACATTTTTGCATCTTTAAAGATTTTTTGTTTACATCAACCTGTTTGATTAGTTCATGTATGGTACCCAAGATGAAGAGAATTCACAGTTCTATTAGCTCTGTTTTGTCTCAGACAATATATTTATTGAGATATGTAGTGTAAGTATGATTGTATGGACAGAGTATTGTTTGTAAATATTTTATGTTCCAACAACAAAAGTACCAATATATTATTCATATATATAAATATCTCTTATGTGCATAATGTCTATTTCCAACTCTTTTTGTATCTCGGCTAACAGAATGCCTTAAGATTCAATTCTTTCAAGTCAAATAATTTAATGTTTTAAATTATTTTTTCTACAGAGTTTTTTTTTTTTTAAATTACGGACCAGATGTTCCAAGTTATTGCGTGTAGATCTATATGTTATAGAATGTTGACTTGTTTTAGTTTTGAATGAATGAATATTTGTTTCTTGTGTATGATCAGATTCTTATTATTGTGGTTTTTATTTTTTCTAGATAAATTAAGTTTTCTTCTTGGAAGTTTTGGGTAACCGATATTTACTATTAGAATAGTCATTATTATTGTTAATGGGTTGTTGTTGTTTTTTTTGAGATAAGAAAAAAAAATTGTTCTTGCTTTTTTTGGTCTTCAGTTGGAATTTTTTTTTTATTTATATGCATTTTATTTTCTTCTTATGATCTTTCCCTGTTCTTAATGATCATGGAACTTGATAATTTTTTTATCTGAATCATAATTAGATGATTGGTTGTACAGAATTCAGAAAGATGTCTCTGTATTTGATGGTTCATGTTCTATAAAGTAGCCTCTTTGTTATATTGGTTGAAAAATTATATTTTGAACTATTGTGTTCTCAAATATGAGTATTTTTATTCTCTTACAACTAGATAATAGTGGATAACTTACTGTATGAATTTTTATTGATGTTAAACTAATGAGAAAACAAAGTGGAATCCAAAATAAATATCCACATTGAATAAATGTTATATACAGGGTCTATGTGAATTTTTTTATCAAGAAAAATGTTTTTGAAAATGTTTGACATGTTTCGGATGTTCCTTCAGAGTTGAAGATCATTTAATTCCTAGTCCAAAGCTCCCTCAGGACAACGGTGGATTGGCAGCATGCAGGGTATGAACCTGAGACCATCGTCACATCCGAATG
Organism: Biomphalaria straminea; assembly: GCA_021533235.1. Lineage (NCBI taxonomy): Eukaryota > Metazoa > Mollusca > Gastropoda > Planorbidae > Biomphalaria > Biomphalaria straminea. The sequence goes on along the minus strand of JADKLZ010000728.1, from coordinate 15,779,907 downwards.
ACAGTCCACTGCGCATACCTAAGTTCAGGCAACCACCCAAGAAATAATAAAGAGCTGCTTAAACTCTATGCATCGTAGGAATATAGAATATTAGAATTCATTTTTCTGATTCTTTGTCAGCCCATTTCTAGCAACATCTGAAATCTTCCTTTAATCCAGTGTTAGCAATACAACCTTTAAAAGTTTATGAAATGTACATTTGTTTTTTTTTGTACCTTTTTTCTAAATTGTAGGTTTATATTTTCTTAGAAGGATTTTATAATTCTGTTTAACTTAAGAAACTTATTGTTGTTTGCTTACTAGTGTTTTTTTTTTATATTTGGGTTTCCAGTGTTATTAAGGTTTTACAACTTTGAAAATGGAAATAGTTGATGATCAAATGTGAAGATAAATCTCTTTACAAGACTTCCAGGAGGTCACATAAAGTGTTGTTTGTTTGTTTTTTTAATTTGTGCATGAGCTATGCACTGTACAATTAATTTGCAGCATGCTCTGAATCAATGTCATGTCCATGAGATATGCACTGTGCAACCAATTGGCAGCATTGTTTTGAATGTCAGTGAGCTATGTTTTACACAATGGCTTGTTGTCACAAAGATTTGGTCACTTTTTATTTTTTTCAAAACTGCTGAAATGTTGTGTCTTTTGTTTGGATGTTAACTATATTAAAACAACATATATATACATATAGATTGATTTATATATATATATACTATGTATTTTTTAAAAAATGTTTAATGTGATTACTTTGATTTTAAGATTGAGATGATAGTCTCCCTTGAATAAAAAAAAAATGGTCCATGTCCTTTAAAGATTTTACAAAATGGAGTGTTATGTACAAGCTGAGTTATACAGGTGACCTTCCATGTAATATTTCTTGGTTTTGTCTATTCTGATCCTAATTAGTATCCCACAAGCCCTCTAAGTCAATCAATCCTTATCAGTATTAAGTTTGAAAACAACTTCTAGCAGCTTTTTTTTTATCTTTTGGAATCTTTAAATTTTTAAAGCTGTTTTTTTTCTATTTATAAACACACATGCACTCTATCCTAGATATAAAGTACAAATAGTGATGACTTTTTTTTAAATTGTGTGTGTGTATCTTTATTTCTATGGTTGTAATTACCAATCTCTTGTGCAACTATTGCAACTTTATTTTGGGTCCAATGTACTATTGAATTTCAACTATTTATTTCATTGCTGACAATTATGTCTCTCCCTCTCCTTGATGTTAAATGAGGTAAATATTAATTGCTGCCTAAAAGAGAAGTCCCTGTAAGTGCATGTTTAAGACCTAATCTTAGAACATTGAGATATTCCTTCAAAAGAAAAAATAATTACATCCTGTGTGTATGCAAATGTTAAGAGATTTAACTCTGAGATTTAAACTCTGATAAGTCATTGGTTTTCAAACTCAGGCAATCTGTTCCATGCTCTAAGAAGGACTAAATTTTTTCCTATAATATATAATAATAATAATAATCTTTATTATCCATAAAGAAATGTGTCTTATAATGTGTGCATGACACCAACAATGTGCTTCTCTGTTTACTTCCTCCCTGACCCACTCCTCACTCAGTCTTCCCACTGAGAAATAGGAACTCACTGTATGGACCATACACCCTACAAGTTACTACCTTTTAGTACCGGTATCATCAAAATTGGATGAGTCTATCTATTATAGAACTTCATAGAAATGCAATAGGTATTTCCTTACTAACTTTCCTGTTGGTATCTGGTCAACAAGCTATATATAAATATATATTTTGTAAAATTTCTTGAGTCTGTCTCTTGATTTGCATAGTCTAATTGTGTAAATGTGTATATTGAACAATGAAGACCAGTAATCTTTGAATTTTTGTCATTATCTGTTTTATCTTGGGAAATGTCTGTTTTCTTGTATTGAGAGGGAGGGAGTATTGACCAATTAACATACTGATTGATTATATGAATTCAGGATTCTTTTAAAATTCTACTATTAACTTTTGAGATAAAATAGATTAGCAGTTTGGTTTGTCACATATCAATAAAAATTATTTGACTAATCAATGATTATTGACAAGTTCATTTTGACAGCTGACATTTGTATAAAAACTTGTTTAGTTTCTTAATAAACTTAATATCTCACTTTATTTTAATCCATGTTATTTTTTCCCACTAGTTTAGAGACAGTATTAATGAATGGAATAGAATTATTTCATTACATCTTTGATAATTTTTTTTTTTTACAGATTAAGATTTGATTCTTAGTCAAGACTGTAGTAAGTGTAATTAGTACTAATTACTTGTGATTAAAAAAAAAGTTCAATGTAACAATAGTTTCAACTTTGGTCCCTAGATCCCCAAGTGATTCGCTGCCATCTTGATTATATTCATTAGCAAAATAGCAAATGTATATCACTATTTAGTACTACAGCAGCCATGGTTGCATAAGTGGTTACAGAGAACAATAAGTGTGTAGCATTAGTCACTTGAGTAGTTTGACAGACCAGATCTGATTGGTTCAGCTTCATGTGACCTGTGACTCTTGTTTTGGCCAACGTGAGCAGTTTGCATATGTCAGTTCACTTAATTACAGTTTTATGTCTATTTTAAAAATAAAGTTGTTAACCAAAACAAAATTGAGGTTTCTCGTTATTTATTTGATTGATGCACGAGGTAAATATGGCAGATAGGGCTAGAATGACTGCATTTAAATACAACTAATGTTAGGACTTAAATAAAAATATAAACTCTAATGTTAGGACTGCAATGAAAGTACAAGTATCCTTTTACGAAAAAAGTATGCTGGAACAGGATTCTCTGGCTCAGCCTTATTTATATTTATTTAGATATAATTTATATTTATTATTTATATAATTTAGAGTGAAAATGTCCATATTGCTCTTATAATATAAATGTGTTATGTGTCGAAAAAAGATTATTAGACAATATGTATATAATTCTTCTTTTCACTTCACGGCATTAGTGATGACTGTTGTTGTTTTTTATCTAATAGAGAACGTACATAGTACTTCTCTTAAAAATACCTAGACGTTATAATAAATAAAATAGTTAACACGAAATAGTGGTTTCGATAAAAACTTAAAGCGAATAAAGCTTTTTGAATAAATTATATTGTTGTGTATCTAAGGCTGGGACTCAAGGAAATATCATCACCATCAGAGTAGCGCGGGAGCTGGGTTACAACAATATTATAGAATGTTTCGAAATATTTTTTTTTATTGTTGCAAACTTTCCTAGGCAAGAAGGAAAAATGTAATTCGATAAACGGCCTCGTCCAAGGGATGATGTCTAACTGCCTCGTTTTGAGTACAATGTCATATAAACTGCCTCGTTAAAGGTAAATATCAGGTGGCCCTTGCTCGGTTTAATAATTTCATAAGAAAGGTTATATACCCGAAGTCATTTTGGGATTTTTTTTATAATTACGAAAATGAACGATCGGATAAAGACTACTAATCTGAAGAGTTTCTTAAGTGTTTGTTCTAAATGTAAATTGGTACGTTCAGACATTTAATTTTGGAATTAGTATATACAATTATGGCTTTAGTACGAAACATCGAGTGACGCAAATTTCTACGTTATTGGGTAAAACTGCAAAGACTTTCTACAAAGCCAATAATAGTAGGCCTACGATACTTTTACTGTCTGTCTAGACTGTAGGAGGACTTAAGAGACTTGATATTTAATCGCCATGTACAATTACATATAGAACAAACAGAACAATAAAGAAACTCTTCAGATTATTTTACGGGATATGTGCCCTGCTCAGCCAGACTGTCAGACTATAAGAAGTTCATACCGCTTTTGCCATCCATCTATCCCAGTGGTGCTACTGGTGCTACAGCCCATGGAAGGATATGGCCAGCTTTTACACATCCTCCATTCAGATATCTCCTAGGCCTTTCGTCACCACGCCCTAACACCAAGCTTTTTACTGAGGTTTATAGTTAAATCAAAAGTGGCTGCAGCGTACGCAAACTCGTTGACCGCTAGCTAGATATCTTGTTCAGTGTGAGAAAGTAAGGCGTAGAGCAACTGTGTAATCACCATTTCCTTTGTTTTGGTACGGGACATTAGACACTGAAGCATGAACACATGGTCATAATTTTACCAGCAAAATAATAATTATAATAAGGCTTGACATCAAATCCGAAGATTAATGAGGAATCTACACCGCTCTACGCAATTAAAGTGTAAACAATATTAAGCACTTAAAACGCAATAACTAAGCATACATCGGTACATTTAATTTCATTACTTTCCTTCCATAGTTCTATAATAAATCAATCTTCAATAAGATGGTGCGCAAATGTTTAATTAGGTTCATTGATATTTTAAAACTCGTTCTTGTTAGCATTGTAGTAAGGTAAGCCTAGTGACGTAAGCAGCGTTTTTCCCGTTTACGTCATGGAAAACTTTCATAAATTCTCCATGTCATTCATAAAACCTTCAAACCAAAATAAATTTTTCGATAATGAGACATTTTTCAAACCGATATAACGGTCAAACTCGAGTTTTCCCGATGTGGCCAATGAGTTGAGAATTTTTTTCTCACTAACATTTAGATACGTTGAAATTTTAAAGAAAATCGTTAGAGCCGTTTTCGAAATAGAAGATATATTTATATATATATATATACAAGAATTGCTCGCTTAAGAGTATAGGATTCGATAAACGACTTCGTCCCAAGCTATTTCAACTTTTGCCTTATTTTAAATTCAACTTTTCTGACGGACATTGACTCACTTATTGTTTTTTTTGTGTGCACTTTTTGAGAATCTAAAACCTCTTGGATTGGTCACCAATGAGGATCGATACGATTATGAGAATTATGTTAATGAACAAGCTATCGTCTTTATGAACCAATGTGTGTTTGTTTTGGTAGCTCGATATAACACTCTATTTAAAATAAACAGTCTGTTTATTGTTCTTTTAGTATAAAGTTAGAATTAATGATCACATCAGAGTTATTAAGCCTTGAGAGACTGTATTAATTTTAACTTATTCGATGGCTAACACAAGTATACTTAAGTTGACAGCAGTGGCGTAGCAAGGTACTCGTTAGCCCGGGTTGAAGTATTTGTTTGTGGACCCATCTCCTCTACATGGAGTAAAACAAGTATAGCATCAGTACCTATAAAAACAAAACAAAACATTCTTTTCTCGGTCCTAGAAATGATGGAGTCTTAACATTCACTCGGTCCTAGAAGTGATGGAGTCTTAACATTCGGTCCTAGAAGT
>JADKLZ010000728.1:15711564-15733361 GCA_021533235.1 Biomphalaria straminea | reverse complement strand
ATTTACATTCAGTTAGGCCTATACATTTACATTCAGTTAGGCCTATAAATTTACATTCAGTTAGGCCTATAAATTTACATTCAGTTAGGCCTATACATTTACATTCAGTTAGGCCTATAAATTTACATTCAGTTAGGCCTATAAATTTACATTCAGTTAGGCCTATACATTTACATTCAGTTAGGCCTATAAATTTACGTTCAGTTAGGCCTTGTTAGGCCTATAAATTTACATTCAGTTACTAATATTTTATGTCAAATGTATATTTAGTTACCATTCTGATATTAACACTCTATGTTCAGGAACAAATCTTTCATGTACATGTATCTAGTTACCTATCTAAATTTTACAGATTTATTTTATTTCTCAGGAAGAGATCTTGAAGACGCTAAAAGAAGTGGAAGTGCCTAAATATTTAGGCTTCTTTGAAAAACTTTTAAAAGAAAATAAAACTGGCTACTTCGTGGGGAATTCTGTAAGTACTTTGGTTTCATTTCTGAGATTTATGATGTTTTTTTTCGAGACTTTATTTTTCACTTTTATTCAGACAAGGCCTGGCAGGATGTGGGCTTCGAAAGAGAGACATCTGGAGAGCTCTTAAAATTTAAGTAGCAAAGAAAAGCTAAGGCTGGCGCAGAAGACGAAAAGAAAACTCCAATTGAACCTGGTTTGGTCTGCATCAGATGTGACGAAATATGCAGACTACATTGTGACGTGAAATTCTGAATTGATTTACCTAGCAAATCTAAGGCCATGCCTTAGGACTTATATTTGTAATAACTAAATGTAATAACTAAATATAATAACTAAATGTAATAACTAAATCTAGTTGTCATCATTTATTTTTATTCATTGGGATTTTTTTGTCTCTACAGTTTATTGATTCGTTGTGTCTTTGTGTCTCTACAGTTTATTAACTCACTGTGCCTCTGTATCTCTACAGTTCATTGATTCTATGTCTATATTTGTATCCTTACAGTTAACACTGGCAGATCTCTACGTCTATGACACAATCTACTTCATGGTGAAGAAAGGAATTCTAACCACAGAAGGCTATCCTCATCTTCAAGAGCTTTATAAAAAAATTGTGAACCATGATAAACTGAAACCTTACTTAGAAAAAAGAAAGGATACTGAAATGTAATTTACACCCACCCCACCACCCCCCCCCAAAAAAAAATTGCATGACTCCTCATTTACAAAGACAGAGTATAGAGAATTAATACAATCTGCATTGTGTATTTTGACAATGTTTTGTTAAGTATTTGGGTAGGATACATGTTTTTTAGTGAGTGAGATTGTTTTGAATGTAACATTTTTTTTGTAATGACTCTTTTTGAAGTATAAAAATGTTCATTATAATTACATTTATATTTCATTTATTTTTCACATAATAAGTGTATGAAGTTGTGGATATTATTTTATATTAAAATTTGGTAATGTGTGTTTCTTTATACTTAAATGACATTGAATAAACGTGATATTTGATACGCAAATAAAATATAATACAATGTTATGAACACTTTACGGCTTGTTATTTCATATTTCTATGTCAAGAGTTCTATACAATTACATAGACTTCGATATTTGGAGACAATTTTGTTTTAAACAACTTCCGTTGGTTGCAATAGTTTGACCTAGCGTCATCTAAGTCACTTTATTAGTGTGACATTATATATATGCGGTTTTGAATACTTGGGTAGTACGCAGCAACTTGTTGTGTGTCTGTCGGCTTTTGTTCGAAGATGCAGTCGTGACTTCAGAGGTTAGCAAAACATGTCTAAAATTTCATCTCGATTGGATATTGAAAACTTGTCCCGAAAGAATGTATGAGCTACCATTAACTAGTAGAAATTAAGCAAGTAAAAATCAATGGGTCATTTATGAAGCTGATGCATATCTATACATTCATTCTCTTTTTGTTTTGTTCGTGTAATGCTTCCTTATTGAAATTGGTCTTTCCATTGAGCTTTGCGCTATCAAGTTCTTCTAGGCGGTGTTGCCGTTTCCAGGGTCACAGGTTCGGGCCTCGGTCGACGCAGTCTCCTATTCTGTAGCATTTAATTCACTACTTTCTCTCTTAAAATCTTGGTCCTTGTGTTCTATTCATTTATGTTCAATATATGTATGTATCACATTTGTTTCAGCACCTAGCTTCAACTCTATATTTATGTTCACAGCTTAATTGCTTATATCCACTGAAGCTTCGATATGTATTGTATTTATGTTGTCATTATGAGAGATACACAATTAGTTGTTTGTCTAATGCACGCCTAACAGATGCCTGTGTCCGCTCTTTTGAGGCTGTGGGTGAACGGATGCTGCGAGGTTGGGGAAGGGGGCTAGCTGTGGCATGTGACCTTTGACCACTGGAGTGGTAATCTGCATACGGGTGAAGGGACTCTAGACCAGAAGTATGTTTTTTGAAATTTTGGATGGTCTAGTTCTAGAGGTTAACTTCGCTAGTGCGTTATCGCTAGGCGGTGTTACCGTTTCCAGGGTCACAGGTTCGGGCCTCTGTCGGGGCAGTCCCCTATTCTGTAGCATTTAATTCACTACTTTCTCTCTTAACATCTTGGCGATTCATTTATGTTCAATATATAATAATAAGGCTTGTCTTCGAGTACGAAGAATAATGAGGAATACAGTATTTCCCGTGGCTGTACAGCCCCATCTGTGACCTACATATTTTGCCATCTATTTATTTATCCAACTTTGACAGATACTGAACATAAAGCAACATTTGAGGCGAATGTTGAAGTCGTGTTCAAAATAAAAAGGTGTAAAGTAAAAAGTTCCCCTTTCAGACCTTGGGGTCTATAGGGTAGATGATGTAAAGGTCAACTATTTCTGAGGCCTACGGTTAACGAGGGTGTCATGTGGCCAGCGACCAACCGCCTTTACTTTCCCCAACTAATGTCAGGTACCCATTAGAGCTGGGTGGACTCAGAGGTGCCCAAAGATCCCGAAATTAAAATCCCAGTCTTCACCAGGATTCGAACCCGGGATCCCTGGTTCAGAAGTCAAACGCTTTACCACTCAGCCACCACGCCAGGTGTAAGCTAAATTTCAAAGATTATATTTTGAACAAGTAAAATATCGAAAGGCAAAGAACTCTGTCCTTAAAACTATATCTACCAATAATGCAGAAAGTGAAATTGTAAATAATTTCTTAAAAACAGACATAGTTCTCTCAGTTTCAGACCTTGCGATCTATAGGACAGATGTTGTAAGGCTCATCAGTTGCTGTGGCCTAGCTTTACAAGAGTGTCATGTGGCCAGCACAACTACCAACAGCCTTTACCTTTCCCAACTTTTGTCAGGTACCCTTTAGAGCTGGGTGGACTCTGAGGCGCCCAAAGATCAAGAAATTAAAAATTGTTCTCTTACTTTTATGAAAAGATGTTTAGTCTATGGTAACTATTTACAATTTCAAGAATCAAGTCTTTTTTTTAACATGTTTAGGATGTTCGTTGAAAAATGACATTTTTTTCATCCTAGTCAAAACCGCTCACAGTTCGGCGGCGGGCAGGGTTCAATCCCGAATCATCGAGATGACAGTCCAGAGCGCATATGATACGACCAGGCATCCAAATGTCTTCACATCAGCTGTGCCCGCCATAAAAACGTCCTTTTAAGAAACGGCGTGTGGATAGATACATGTTTGTTTGGGCTTTCTTCCATTCCCGTCTCTGCAATGATCTCAATCCTTAGGCTTCTGTTTTGATTCCCTGTGGCCTAATCGTCTTCTCTAACGACCGTTTCAACTCGTGCACTACTTAAAGGTTCAGAAGCATTTCCAAGGCAACTGTTCAATTAAAACTTAAATTATGGATTATCAACACTGCAAAGGTCTTAAGCCTGATATCTAGGATCCTTCTGTAGCATCTCAATTCCATTGCTAGGACCGCATCACAAACCAAGAGGTTAGAGACAGGTTACAGGGTTACTGCAGCGATCGGACCCCATGATGACCTGCTAACTATCGTAAACAAACGCAATCTAAAAATCTATGGCCATATTACAAGGTCTTCTGAGCTCGCAAGGACATTCCTTTAGGGAACAGTACCAGGAAAAAGAAGAAGAGGTAGAGGAAGCGATGAGAAGAAAACCTAAAGGAATGGACGGGCCTGCATTGGAAGAGGTTCTAACTAAGGCAAAAGACAGACGGGAATGGAGAAAGACGGTGGACAAATCTTGCACGGTGCCCTAACAGTCCGATAGACTAAGGAATAGGTAACGGTAAAGGGCACTGCTAAGGAGGTCAAAATCTATAACATGGAGACTGTGCTAGTGTTATACACATAAAAGACATTTTCTTGACCTTAGATTACATTTCTTTTTTTTTTTACCGCGCACACATTTTTATAAGCTTGAAATCCGAAGCGTATGCCTACATTTTAGTTTGCTAGCTCAATTGAGCTGTGTGTATTCATTGAATATTCCTCTGCTTATAAGGCAATGTCAATAGTACAACGAATGCCAGGGGAAGTAGGCCTAGTTTGATTGATCGTACCAGTGGCGAACCTTGAAAAGTGTTCCCATTTTTTTTTAGGTCAGTGATGAGCGAACTATGGCCGGCGGTCGAATATCGCACCGTCACATATTTTAAAATAATAATTTAGAACAAAAATTGCACTCTTTATTCGAGGGTTAATTTCAAGATTTTAATAGGAATCGATCGTATCCTTCAAATGAACAAATTCAATGTTGAGAGGAAAAGATTAATTCTATTTACTGACCGTAACTGGGGGCCTCCTTTAAAGTTTCTAGTTAAAATGTGTTCTAATTGTGAATTAGGGCCTAACTACTTTAAAATGACTTTTGAAGAAGACAAGCTCATGGTTTATGAAGATCAGTTGTGGATACTTCGTTCTGAATATGAAATAAGTTTTTAAGATATCAATGATATCAAAATGATTCTTTCTTTGAAAGACTGTGAAGAGGTTGAACCAAATCTGCAACTGGTTGAGCTAAAATGAAAATAATTACCTCAAACAATTATTCGACAAGGATTTAAAGGAATCTAGTTTTCAAAATGAAATTTCTCGTTTTAAAGAAGATGCAATGTTTACATCTTCATTTGAAGAAACTCTTTTCTTTTGAATGATGAATCTTAGAAATAGATTAACGAATGCATATATCAGTTCTCTCAAAATAACAACACATTTCATTTGGTGAGGTGGAGGGGGGGTTAAGCCATTCTTTTTAAATAATTTATACACAATTATAAATAGCTTGTTAATTTAAAATACGGTCTCATACATGCGTATTAAACAAGCTCAGATATTTTGTGACGATTAGGTTACTTTATTCCCAGTTGTTTTTTAATAACTTGGAGGCATTTCTACAAAGCTTTTATGAAGTGACGGGAGCCAACTCTGTGAATTATAATAATGTTCATATCTTTTCTCTTTTTGTGCTTCACTGTTCATTCACTATAAATAAAAACAGACCTTTCACCAAGCGTAAACAAACAACATTTAGCCACGTGATTCTATATATCGTCTAAGCAAATTATGTAATCCATAAAGGCTGTCACGTGATACGTATTTTTCATTGCTTTATCAATATTATGACGTGGCTAAATGTGTTTATTTACGATTGGTGAATGAATTCCATAGTTAAAATTAAAGCATGCGTATATAAAGATCTTAGAGGGCTGGGTTTAAAAAATGCATCTTTTTTTAAAGTTATTAAATCAACCCTTGAATTTGAGCTATAAACCCAAATGAGAAGACCTCTATGTATTTCTCTATGTAATGTGAAATTATTTTATCAAAATTGCTTTACAATTGTGATATCTTTCATTGCGTTAAGCGTATGGTGTATCAATAATTTTTAACTAACACCCTGGGAGTGTAACGCAGTAGCTTGATTAATTGAGTAGCATTTGCATATCTGTTACATTCTAGATAAACATACACCTCGTCTGTCGTGATACGATGATTGACCACGTTTGTCATCCAGTGGGCTGAGGGCCTTACACTGGTGTTACGTGCCATCTCGTGTGGCTAGTATACAAGTTACATATAGACTTGGCCATGTCCTATATTTGCGATGACATCGAGATATTAAGGTCAATAGATATACCCACTACATTTGCGTTTAGAGCTTAGTAGGGCAGAGTTCAATGTTATCATCGCATAAACAATCTGCATTACTACTCAAGCGTTGTTTCTTATCTCAAATAAGTCTTCTAGTGCAGTGTATTCATCAAACGAGTATTTTTGCTGCGGCTGAAAATATCGCTGGCATTTGTTTAATGATTGATGACCTAACAACATGTTTATAGGGAATTGATGAGCCTATACGCACTAAAGCAAGAGCCCTAGAAGTAGCATTTGTAACGCTCACACTTGCTGACCCTTTGATCCCCAATCAGCTGAAAAAATAATACACGCCTTTGCCTTGCACTATGACGCTGCAGTTCCTAACTTAAACTCAGAACACTCTCGCAAGTTTCTATTTATAACTCCTTTCTATGCCAGCTCGCGTAGAGCCTTTGCTGCGTCATAGCAAAAGTTTTCTTCTGATCTTAACGACCATTTTTTTTTTTTGAATTAGTTTGACTTCTCTCCGTCCCTACAGGTAGGCCTAATTAGCCTGAAACTTTGTTGTTTAATTTTATTTTACCTTTTTATTAAGCTATGCATTTTCCAAGCATTTAAGCATTTAATTTACAATATGCCAGGTTTTAATCTAGGTCACCGCAGCCTACATTTTGAGCTTAATGCAAATAAAATCTATTGATTCGCTTGATTGATTTTCCAGTGCAAAAGGTACACCCAGGCAGCTCTAAAATCACTTCTTCAGTTTCTAATAACATTATTGCCTTGAAAATCTGAAGCAAATTTCAATTTCTGCTTCTTATTAGATCACTAATTTCATGTAAATGAAATCTAAAGACTTATTCTGGCATTTCAAGTCTCTTTATAGAATGTTGCAGTTTTTTTTTTTAGTGTTATAAAAAGAGTTATTGATCATCTTGTTTGAGTATTCAATCCAGTGTTACGGGGGACTGGATGTAAAAATCAGTCCTGGTATTACCACAAATGGCGCGCCATTTGATAGGCATCCATTTGTACCGGTCCTCATAATATGTAAAGTTTCATAATACACTGAAAACAGAATGCAACCATACGTAGCCTACATTTACGTAAGTTAAAGTATTTCTGCGTGTAGATAGGCTGGTAGGATACATTTGCATGAACTCTTAATGTGTACAAAGAATTTAGAGTAATAGAGTAGACTTTTTTTTTGAATTGATAGAGGCGAATCTGTGATTGGTGTCACCCGGTGCGGTTAGTTTATAGCGTCACCTCCATCAGTTCTTCCAAAAGTAAACTTAAAGGTTAAATCTCATGGAGGCGCTTCTTTTTTATCAACAATACTACAATTAGCAGATTTATTGATTGATTCTTTAATTTTTGCACAAATGTAAAATGTTTTTACTTATTTCAGAAAATGCCGCCAAAAAATATCAAGATACTCTACTTTGACGCCAGAGGAAGAGCTGAAATCAGTCGTTTGGTTTTGGCTGCAGCTGGTCAAAAATTTGAAGATGTCAGATTTACCAGAGAAACCTGGCCAGCAGAAAAACCAAGTAAGCTTCATATTTCATAAACACTGTTTCGTTTTAGATATTTCTATACTATTGTTAGATTGTATTTATGATGTGTACTTTATGAATTAGTTTCTTAAATTGTAGGGATGTTCACGAGGAACTAAACAATGTCAAGGACAGGTAGACTTCAAGGTTGCAAACTTAATAACAAAAAGTAAATTTTAATGACAAATTGAAGAGCGAAGAAACTTTGACTCTGGACTGCTGAAAAGTGCACACAAATTATTAAATACCTTTTAAAAAAAAACAAAGCTTATCAACTAGTCCTTTATTTCGTACACTGGATACGCCAAAAAAAGTTATTGATAGTTTTTCCACCCTAGACGAAATTCTAATAAAAATAAAAATTGTACATATTTCATTTTCAGATACTCCCTTTGGACAAGTTCCTGTGCTAGAGATAGATGGAAAGAGATATGGACAAAGTGTGGCTATTTCAACTTACCTCGCCCGAGAATTTGGTAAGTAATAGACTTCTGTATACTTTTAAAAATAGAATCTAAAGTTGTTGTTTTTAATAAAGCTTTACAATTTTTTTTACACAAATAGTAGAATTTATATTTTAAATTTTACAGGATTTTACGGTAAAACAAACTTAGACGGTCTACAGATTGATCAAATTGTACAACTAGGGGTAGACTTTTGGAATGCCGCAACGAAATATTTTATGGAAAGTGATGCAAAGAAAAAAGTTTGTGATTTTTATTTCATTATAGTTTAATATTGTTAATTAATGGATGTTGGTGTAAAATGTTTCTTCATTTTTTGTTTCAACTCTCTGACAGGAAGAATTATGTAAGAACCTGAAGGATGTGGAGACACCAAAGTATTTGACCTACTTTGAGAAGCTACTGAAAGACAATAAAACTGGCTACTTTGTGGGTAGCGGTGTAAGTATAAGTTAAATGTACCTTCAAGTTTCGTAGTCTTGGCCTGTCTTAGATCTAGAGGACAGTATTTATCTAGTCCTCGAAAGTAGATTAGCTCTATATAGCTCTATATAAACTTTAAACGTTCATCAGCTTGTCTCTTATGCAAGCCTTCTGTTACTAATGTGTTCTCCTTTACGCCAGAAAGTGTTAACTGGTGTCAGAAGTGGTCGCTAATCGACACTCTAAAGACAACGGTTTTGTGTGCATTATATCTCTATTAAATGTCGCATTGATACTGTTATGTTGGACAGCTTTAAGATTTCTATATCTGGAATGTGGTCGGACCAACGCACCTTATGGATAGTCCTTAGACGGCCTAGGTTGAAGGAGTTTAGATTTTCAATGTGGCGGAAATATAAGGTCCACGACTGTGATTCATATAAGAGTGACGGGAGAACTACAGCACTGTAGACTTTCAATTTTGTGGATATGCTGAGTCCTCTCCGTTGCCACACTTTTCCATGAAGTCTGTCAAAAGCAGCACGGGCTGTCTTCCCACTCCTCTTCCCAAAAGGACCATTGTTAGCGCATTTAGAAAAACTAATTGTAAAAATTGCACTTAATATAAGCTCTGATTTTTTTAGTTTTTTTTTTCCTTGTTTCATTCACAGCTCACTTTGGCAGACCTGTTTGTTTATGATTTAATGTATTTCCTCAAGAAACAAAACATGCTGCCATCTCAAGGCTTCCCGGGCCTTCAGGAACTCTACAATAAAGTTGTAAGCAACAATAATGTCAAAGCCTTTCTGGCACAGAGGAAAGAAACAGAGAATTAAAATCTGGACAAGTTTCTGTGCAGCAAAACTAGTTCTCATTGTTGATGTTCTAAGTTAACGTCAATGTTGATCTAAATTTATCAAGACTTAGACTTAGCATAGTAACACAACTGGTGGAGTTGCTTTTTAGTGGTTTTCTTACTATGACTAGGTCTAGATTGATTCATAAGTGCAAAGGATAGATCTATGTTATAGACACAATATATTTTTTATCATAAATCTAGATATGCCTAAATAAAATGCATGTACAATTTTTCTTTTCTTTTTTTTTTATTTGTGAGAAAGTAAAAGAATGATTTTGAAATGTGGAATACATTAATAAAATATGACGTTCAACTTACTCCATAGTGAAAAGCTGCTAATTGTAGGCCTACACAAACCCGAATGGAAGATTTTAACTTATAATACTAATAATACAAACAAAAATAATAGCAAAAAAATGCTTCATTAAAAAAATACGAAGTGTAATTGTATACATCAGTAATATTAATAATTTGTAATATTTTTACCAATTGTTTTTGTTTAGCGCTGTTTCATACTTTCAGCTTTCTCAATACGTTATGATCCTGTCACTTGTCTGGACCAGTTGGGAAAAAGAAGGAGGGGGGGGAGAAAAAAAGTTATATCTGGGTGAATTTGGTTTTTAAAAAACAATTTTTAAAAAAATGAAGGGAGGACGACCTGAATTATAGGCTCACGCCTTGAAGGAACAAACGTGCTAACCGCTCTGCTAGCGAAGTTCTTATAACTAGAGTACATTGTATAGTTATATATTGTTTGCTTCAATTTAGAGCGGCGACGTATAAAAGGGACTAGTTCACCACTTGGGTCAAGGTAATTTCTTTCCCTTGTTTGAGAAATCAAACAAAATAATTCATTACCAATAGTTAATTAACTAATTGTTTTTTTTTAATTGATTCTTGTTTTGTCAGGTAAAAGAAATAACATTACACAATTTCAGTTCGATCCGAGCTGAGAAAAACGTGTACCCTACAAACTTTTTACCAGACAGACAGAGTGAGTTGATATAAGCTTTGAAAAAAAAAACAACATATCAAGGTTATAAAATCATAGCAATGGTTGTTGCTTTTATAACAACGATTCGGTGCGAATGTCACTCTGCAATGGGTGCCCGCCCATTGCGGGTTGGCCTGCCATACGTTGGCAGACCACCTCGCGAAAACCACGGTTTTAGCGAATGAGCAAGAGAATGATGAACCGAACACTTATGTGAGTGTACGGGCCCTAGCCGACAAGCAATTGTTGGCAAGTTGGTATCATAGCTGGGACTCTTCGGATAAGGGACGTGAGCTTCATAGAGCAATGAATAGACCAGACCGAAAGGATGCGTGGTGGCGTTTGAGTCGAGCTGAGCAAACGATTCTTGCTCAGTTCCGCACGGGGCACTCCCCGATAGGCGCGTATTTCGGGCGGTGGAGAGAGGACTACGATACGAGGTGCCGCCACTGCATGGAAGACGATGAGACCGTGGACCACATTCTGCGCGAATGTCGGGTCTTGCATGAAGGACTATTGGGACAAAGTGTTGGAGAAAATACTGGTGCATGTACGCCATTAGGGTTGTCCTTGTACGGGGATAAGGCAACCTTAAGATTCACTGCTCGCTTCCTCTCACGTGCTCTAAGGGAGTAGCTCTCAGCATGTTTATTATCAATGGGGTTTCTGACTCGATGGCCAGGGGTTCATACAATGCGCGCTGCCATCCTCTCTCGTCCTGCGGGAGGTTTGGACTAGGAGATAGATTATCTTCAACTCTGAAGGAACATAAAAATAACCAGGTCAAACATTTTACATAAGAAAAGTGTCGTAATCGATTCATCAATTCGTTGCGTACATTGTGAATGCCGACTCGGATAAGTCAACCTCAAATAACATAAGTGGTACAAGACTGTTACGTCAACGTGATCGAATAATCGAACACACTTAATTGTGTAAAACAGCGGAAGTTGAAGGTAGATTAGAATTGGATGTTGACCATCATATAATATACAATTTATGGGCCCGATGATATAGAAATGCCCGGGCCGATTTGGACATCCAGTCCGTCCCTGACCGCTTCGTATGGTAATGCCAGGGCCGATTTTGACACCCAGTCTGTATTTTTACCGTAGTCCCAGAAACGAATCTATTATTTTGAATTGTATAGCTAGCATAAAGCCTATACAGTTAAATCTGTATCCATAGTATCCATATCTATATCCATATCCATATCCTATCCATATCCTTTTTGAATGCCCCCTCCTAATCCACCTTAGGCAGACCCTACTACCACTACAGCCCAACATAACCAACACCCTTTATGGCAGTGCTGAGCAACTGAAAAAAACAGCACAGTATTTTTCCTTGGCACAGTCTGCAAAAGAGCTGACAGCTCAGCAGTAAAAAAGCTGGTTAGAAGAAGAAGAAGAAATCTGTAAAAAAAAATAAAATCCTTTATAAAAGTAAGGTCGGTGCGCACATTTGCACGAATGCCCATATAGCCGGCCCAGTCCGCCCCTGGATAAGGTTTTTTTTTTTTTTTCTCGCGCACTACTGGTGTATTGTTGATATCTTTTTTTTTTATTTATATAGACAAGTGCCTCACTCTTCATCAGAAGAAAAATGCATAAGTAGATCACTATAAACCTAAAAATTCTGTCAAATCCGCATATCACTGTGACTATCACGAGCATCTTCATCCTATTGTTCAAAGTTCAAAGTAAAGCTTCAAGATCTATATAGTAAGTTTATCATAGATAAAGATCTGCCGTCTTAGGGTATAGAAGTAATAAAGAGATTTACTAGTCTAGAGATCCAAAAGAAAAGGACTACAAAACTTGAAAAGTTAGACTGTTGAGTGTTGTGTTACTACTGACCTACTGAGGCTACTCACCTACTGTAACTGTACTGTTCAGTTGTACGTTGTAGTTGTAGTGTTACTGTTAGTGTTAGTGTTAGTAGTGTTAAGTGTTACTTTAGTATTTAAGTTTTATGAGTGTTACTAACTGTTAGATCTAGATGATGTAGATCTATAATCATTATTGACATTATCATCATACATTATACAATCAATAGAGTCATAGAGAGTCTGAATTTTATTTTATTTAATATTAAGATTAAGTAATATAAGTTAATTAAATTAAGTCTTAGTCTTAGTCAACTTAGTGTCTACACTAGTGACTAGACTCACTAGTACTAGGTCATGATAGGTTGCATAAAAAAATAAAATATTTTGGCATTGATCACTGATGGTCAATTGAGTCCATTCAGGACAGGACCATTGCATCAGTGGATTAATTAAGGCTAAGGACTTTCTGATTGGAAGAGAACACAAACTGTAATAATAAATGGCTCTAAATCTAAAATATACTAAATCAACACCAATCCAATAGTAGTCTAAAATAACTAAAATAGAAATTAAAGTTTATAATCTTTATCTAAATAAGATTTATCAAGATCAATGGTTTTCAAAACTGTTTTCATTAGACCTTGGGATGACAGTAGGGCCTGGTCACAGTAAGATGAAAACTGTGAATACATTTAAAATAACTTTTTCACTAAGAGCTATTTTATTGGATAGTTTGAATAATAATCAGCTTGCCTTTCACTATTGTTTAAATTGATTGTTAAAATGTCTTTTATACATTTAAAATAACTTTTTCACTAAGAGCTATAGATTTTATTGGATAGTTTGAATAATAATCAGCTTGCCTTTCACTATTGTTTTAATTCAGGGGTGGGCAACCTTTTTCAACCGAGGGCCGCATTAATGAAATTTGGGGACTAGGCGGGCCGCACACACACACACTCATATATAATATATGTATATATATATACATATATATATATATATATATATATATATATATATATATATATATATACAGGGGCGGACTGGGTGTCAAAATCGGCCCGGGCATTTCTACACAATCAGGCCCATAAATTGCATATTATATAATGGGGATCCAATTTTGTCTTCAAAATCATTTTGTTTAGTTTGAGCAAGGCTAACGGTACTCATACATACAGAAAGATCGATAGTTTTGATGGGAAGTATAGGCCTTGTGTTACTTTTTTAATTGCTAAGTGTGTAGCCCCGAAAAGGATGACTCCTACTAGATCTAGTAACACTGTCTACGGATGTAGGCTATTACATTAGTTCAGAAAATTAGTTAGATTACACTGTGTAGAGAATTTTTTATACACGACGCATACAGGGCCCTTTTATAAGAATATTTTAAAATCTTAAACAATCTAATACATAGTGGCATCAATGTGGCCCTTCGGTGGCCCTAGAGGCCCATTTGGGTACCGGCCCACCGGGCATTTGCCCGAATGCCCATATAGCCAGTCCGCCTCTGTATATATATATATATATATATATGATTTTTTTAAAGATTTAAGATGCACATACATGTCATGTGCAAACAACAAATTACAGTGGTTCCGATGATAAACATAAAGTTTGTCTTCAACTCTTCATTAGAGGTATTAGGAAAGGGTCACAGTCAATGTCCATCAAGGAGCCTAACAATTTCTACCTCTAGATTCCATATTGATCAAATGATTGGCCAGTGATGTTACCGAACATCAGAATGTTTTAATTCCAAATCTTCACATACTTTTCGGAACTGCCTTAGACCTTGGATAATTGGAGGCCTTAAACGAAGTGAACTGGGTGGCCCCGAATAAAATAAGAATCTAACAAATAAAGGAGAAAAAAAATTTTGCAATTTATTAAAGACCTAATGTACTTTGAACATTAACTATTAGTACAGATCCACTAATCTTTTCCTGAAATTTCAAGCAGTAGTTCCTGAGCGAGCTCTTTAACAATTGTGGACCATAGATGTATACTTTGACTATGCCTAAGGACGGTTTCTTAATATAATACTATTTCTAACAAGTTACTGTAAATTAAATGTAGCTTTGTATAAACTTTTCAGTTACTAGTTTATGGTTGGGATATTTTCTTTATTTTATTAAAAATGTTGTTTTTCTCAGTCAAAGCTCCATCAGTTGTTACCCTTGCCATCTTGTGCAAGCCAACCCTACTCTTTCAACACAGTTCTCCATAGCATTGAATAAATACTGGACAGGGCTTATGTCTTTTATTGAATTTATATAGTATTGCTATTAAATATAATCTTCGTTTTTTTTTTAACTCTTTAGAAAGACTTATGGAGACAATATTTCTTTAGCCTCTCCATTACAAGTGATAAGAATCGAAAGTTTCAATAATTGTTATAGATATTTACAATGATTTATTTAGGTATTCGCGGGCCGCATAAAACACCGTGGCGGGCCGCATGTGGCCCGCGGGATGTAATTTGCCCACCCCTGTTTTAATTGATTGTTAAAATGTCTTTTATGAACAGTTCTATGATGACTTCATTGTTAATGCATTTTTGCAAAATAGTGAATGATTATTAACAGTCCTGTAATAGAATTTTGTTTTGGGCATAAATATCAAATTGATTTATCAACGTCATTCTTTCAATTATTAAGCCAGTCATCATTGGTCTTTTAATTTCTTTGCTATATCACACATTTCAAAGAAATAGGCCAAGCTTCATTTTAAAGTTTCCAACCAATGATCCTGAGAATCTACGACACACCCACGATTTGTTGGCAATGGCAGAATACTTTGATGGATACTTGCCAACATATAAAGTTGCTGATTATAACTGGATCAGAAATCTTAATAGCTGCCAGCTTACCGACTTGAGGAAGGAAGATGATCAGTTAGCTGAATTGTCTAGTGGCAGAATTTTTTAACATAAGTTTTAAGAACAAACATTGACCGCATTTCAGTGCAACATTAGGAAAGAATTTACACTTTTAGCTGAGAAAGTACTGTGCTGGTTTGCAACTACATATCAGTGTAAAGGATCATTCTCAGCACTAGCTATCTAATGAAACCTAAGTTTAGATCACATCTTTAGGTGGAACATGACATTCTAGTGTTAAACATCTCACCTTGTTTTAAATCAGTTAATAAAAAAACAACTAATTCATCAATTTGTTCCCTACAGGAAATGGCTCCACAAAACATTAAGATCATCTACTTTGATGCCAGAGGTAGAGCTGAAGTTAGTCGCCTAATGCTGGCTGCTGCTGGTCAAAAGTTTGAAGATGTGCGACACACAAAAGAGACTTGGCCCACTGAGAAACCAAGTGAGTGCTGAATAATTTATGAAGTGACATCTGTTTGTTGTCTTAAGAATTGTTTTTGAAGTAGGGGTAGGTTTTTATTTGTGTAACGTAGGCCTAGGGTGATTACAATCAAGCGATTTTTTCATTAGTGAATTTTAGTTTTTACTTTTGTATACCATTTTGTGACAAAAAAGAAAAGAAATACAATGACAGATAATGGGGATGAAGACATAGACTATATATCTTGGTTCTTGTCACTGGATTGTTCTAGATATTTTTAACTTGACTTTTCTGATTATCTTGTTGTCTGGTGGTAAGAATAGTGAGGCCTCTCTGACCCTCTCAAGTAACAATGAGTACATTGAAGGTGTCACGCTTCTCTTATGGAGTGCTGTAGTTTGTGAAATGATCATCTCCCAGTGTACTTTTTCAAACTTTGGGAAAAATGAAGTGTCTACAATAGTTTGTGTGTGTGTGAGGGGGGGGAGGGGTAAGTTTATGAATAGTTCAATTCTAAAACTACACAAAAGCATAATAAAATATGTGCTATTAAAATTATTTTTTGCATTTAAGAAAGTATTTTGTAACTTTTTTTTTTTATTTCAGATACTCCATTCGGACAGCTTCCTGTAATTGAAATAGATGGAAAGAGATTTGCTCAAAGTGTGGCTATCGCAAATTATGTGGCTAGAGAGTTTGGTTAGTTATAGCTATTAATTTAAGCATACAAATTATAGATATTATTATTTCCAAAATCTTTGAAGAAACAAAACATTTTCAAAGGTTTGAACATAAGA
This sequence comes from Biomphalaria straminea, assembly GCA_021533235.1. Taxonomy (NCBI): domain Eukaryota; kingdom Metazoa; phylum Mollusca; class Gastropoda; family Planorbidae; genus Biomphalaria; species Biomphalaria straminea. The sequence goes on along the minus strand of JADKLZ010000728.1, from coordinate 15,717,073 downwards.
TTAACAGACATTTTTTAGAAGGTTAACCTACATTAAAAATGTATGCCAAGACTGTAATTAGACAAAAAGGTTTTTTCACATCAAAAATGACTTCAATACAGAACAGAAATGATTTCATAAATGATTCCCAAGATCTACAATCATTTCTTTTGTTTTCTTCTTCAAAATCACACATCTGTTTACACCAAAAGTAGAATTGTTATTGTTCACAATGCTGTATTTTATGACTGGAGATTAGTTTAGCAATGACAATCTTCTGCAACTATAATGATACCTGAAATAGAATCTCTCCCCCCCCCCTCCCAAGTTATAGTGCTCAAATGATTTTTTCTATATTTTATTATGTGACTTGTTCCTTCTACATACTTTGTTGATAGATTAGAAATGAGAACCCATGCTTGCATGTTTTACTGATCAGATAGCTTTTTAGTGATCCTTCCTGTTACAAAGAAAAAACAAACTTCATAAGTTCAGCTCACTCAGTTCTTTAGAATGTTTAGGACTATTTTGGGACAAGCTCAAAGGCTTACTTAGCTCAAGCTGTAAACAAATATTCAAAGCTTGGTTAACTCAACAAAATTCCCATCCCATGTTAAACAATATTGTTACCGCCAGGACTTGCAACTTTCATATCAGCAGCAACTAATTTCCAACACCTTCTTTTTTTTTCTCTCAATTAGAATCATACTTTTAAAATGTGTATAGTTTTAGATATATATAAAAAGTTATTTCAGTGGATGTTCATGTTTTTTTTTTATTTTCTAGGATTTTATGGTAAAACCAATTTGGAAGGGCTAGAGATTGATCAGATTGTCCAGCTAGGAATGGACTTTTTGAGTGCTGCTGTAAAATCATATCATGAAAAAGATGAAGCTAAGAAAGTAAGTTTTGATTGACATTGTTAAAGATGTGTCGTCATTGACCTTTTAACCTATACTATGTACAGTATAGTCAGGGCCTGTCCTACAGATTGCGAGGCTCTATGCAAAACGAATTGCGCAGGGCCTATTCTGGGTTGTGATAAGGATAATAAGTGAAAATTAAGATTCTAATAAGAAAATAAATTCGTCTTTGCATTTTATTCATATTTTACTAAGTACAAACTCACTGTCAAATTAGCTTTATGAGCCATCTACAATAGGTAGTAGTTTTTCAACAAAAAGCTGATAAGCATTTAGATCTGCCTTTTAGATTTACTGTCGGATACCAATGTATTACTTTTTTTTAATAGGTCGAGATAGATTTTAGATCTCTATCTGTATACCAGTGGCTATTAAAGTAAATTAAAAATTTGAACTTCATGCTTTGGTTAAAATTTGCCTTATTATTAAATATTTATTAAATGAAAGCTGACAATGCCTTTTTTTTTTTTGCTAGTAGGATTGGCATTTTCCATATTGAATGACACCCAGAAATGACAATTTTGTCGTCTTTAAGGATATTAGCTTCAGTTTTCAGAATATTTTTTAAATTTTTGGAGATTTTCAAGAATTTTTCATTTATTTTACAATTTCAGGAGAATTCCAGAAACCCTTTAATAATAAGTTAAATGTTTTATTTTAATAATTTACACCTAGAATTAGCACATTGCCTATGAAAGTGCTGGGACAACTGCGGTGCATAGGTTGCAGTGGCCTAAGACCGGCCCTTAGTATAGTAGAGATAAAGGAAATATCTAATCTGGCTACCAAACATTTACTTGATTATTCAGCCGACATTTTCAGAAACCTAAAATCTCCATTAGATATGCAGGTTAGCATTAAAATGAGAAACATTAAGTTCCATTAAAGTTGATTGTTAATGCTTTGAAAAGCATTTTTACTGTCAGTCATTCTAACCTTTAATTTACATATCAAGACATCTAGCCACTTTCCATTTTTCCTTTTCTAGGCCGAACTCAACAAGAGCTTAAAGGAAGTGGAGGCACCAAAGTATTTAGCTTTCTTTGAGAAGCTGCTAAAAGAAAGTGGCACTGGTTATTTTGTTGGCGAGGCTGTAAGTTTAATACTACTTACATTTATGATACTAGACTTAACAGAATATATATATATATATATATATATTTATAAATATATATTTTTTTTTATTCTTTTAAAAATTTTTTTTAAAAATACTCCGTCATGCCAGCATGCAGTTATGCCAGTTATGCAATATTTTCTAAAGTAATTTTACCAAGTTTTTTATTATTTGATAAAGATCTTGTAATGATGGACTCCTGTGGGTGATGTGTGAGGATATCTTCAGAAAATAAATCTAATGACCCATTGTGCAAAGTTTGATGAAGATATAAATTTTGGTTAAGTAGATCCTCTGTGAAAAAAAAAACACTTAATTCTTCAAATAAAAATCTTGAAAAGATGGAACACACAGTATTAAATTAATACACAATATAACTTAATTTCATTCATAGACCTTGATTTTAATGATCTAATTGTATGGACTTTGGCCCTTGTTTTTATAGAGGGAGAGTTGTCCTTAAGGGACTGCGGGCACGTCATGGCCTATACTATGCCGATGTGCCTAAAACCAAAACCAAACCAAACCGAACCATAGATTCACAAAAGTATTTAACATGGAGCTTGAAACTTACTAACTGAAAGACCCCACTATAAAATTGTCTCCCATTTGTATAGGTTTACAAAGACATCTCAAATGGAAAATAAAGAAAAAAATTTCATTTCTAATTAACTCCCTTTCATTCTTCATCATTTGAAAACCATTGAGTAAGTAATCTTCCTGTTGACATCAAATCATTTGACAGATCTGTTTGCATCTCTGTATCTAAATGTTCTGATAACCTTAGGATTGGTGTTGGGGGGGTATTACAAAAGAGAATTACAAATTAAATTTTTTGTTTTCTTTTTTTTTTGTTCTCAGCTGACACTAGCGGACTTCTTTGTGTATGATTTAACCTATGCTTTTGGCAAGCGAGGTGTTTTATCTTTGGATAGTTACCCACTATTGCAAGAGCTTCAGACTAAAGTAGAAAGTAATGAAAAGATCAAAGCCTATCTGTCAGAGAGGAAAGAAACAGAAAATTAGGTTTTCTAGTAAAAACTCAACCACTGTTGTTGTGATTGTTGGATTTCTAACCATTTTTATAGTATTTTTTTTTTTTAGAAGAAAAAAGATATTAAAATAGATTTTAAAGATGTTATGTGCTCTTATGTCAAACTTTGTTTATATACTTTTTTTTTTTTTGGAGTTCATTATTGGAGATGTTGTTAATAGTTAACATTGTGTTTTAGTTCTGATATTTTATTGTTACTTCATTCTTATAAAGGATTGTATGGGAAGAAAACACTACTCAAAAACCTAATAAGCCTGTCAGCAATTAATTGCAATAATTTGTTACAGTCTTTACAACGAAAACAATCTAGTCACACTTATAAAGAAAACAGAAACATTGGAAATAGCCACACAAAGAAAATAAATTCAACTTTCTATTATTTTTTTTTTTTTGTAAAGATTACGCTATTTTGAATGCATAAAAAAGAAACAAAAAAAACTTTTTACTCAGAGCTCAAGCCTTCTCAAAGGGACTAATTCAATTTATACCACCACATCTGATACTAAATAATTAACAATTTAATCCCTCGATTTAAGAGTTGTTTTTTTTTTCTTCTCGATTTAATGGCTTAGGAATTATGATGTTCTAATTTATCAGTGTCAATAATATTTTCTAAGCATAAGATTAGCATACCATACTTAACAGGTTAAGTATAAAAAACGGTAGGGAATGGGGTGCCTGTGAAATTACTCTGCTCAAGTCGCCAAGCAACTCTTGTCATTCAGCCACACACGATACGATACATCGATACGATACATCGTATACCTTTGGTCAAGAATGATAAATAAAATATTGCATAGAAATATTTTTCTTCTATGTCTCTTAATATTGAAAAATAAACATTAGTAGTAAGGGGGGAAAAAGTACGTCATTTGCTTTGAAAACAAAAGACTATTACCAGTTTAAATAGATAAGACTAATTAACATAGTCCTTTTATGATTCAATTTAATTTGCTGGTGAATTACTCAATGTGTTCGTCTTCAAAGTCTACCTCCCACATTAAAACAAGAAAGTCATTACACTCAACATGATCTCCAGCCCACGGTCAACGAATTTGCGAACGGCGGCGTCTCTTGGTTTAACCATGGTTTAACTATATTTCGGATAAACAAAGTCATGTTCAAGAAGTCGCCCAAAAAAATCTACACTACCCCAAAGGTCACCGTGAATGGGCAGCCCCCTTAACGTGGTATAAAACTTCACATATGTAGGAAGCTTAGTATCAAATAACCGTCTATGTGGATCTGAGATATGGGTACTGAAAGCAACTTGATAAGTAGCTAAGCAACTCTTGTCATTCAACCACACATGATACATCGTATACCTTTGGTCAAGAATGATAAATAAAATATTGTATAGAAGTATTTTTCTCCTATGTCTCTTAATATTGAAAGCAACTAAGACTCAAATATGTTTGCACACCAATCGTAAAGATACGGTGGCAAGACTGCACTACAAACAGCGATATATTCGCAAATGCCGGTATGAACCTATAGTCCGACAGTCGCGCTAGGCAAGGCTTGTATCCCTATGGGGGACGAACATATGCCAGCGATCTTATTACGTTATTTTAGTGAGTTAAAAGCTGGGTGGCGTAACAGAGCTGCTCCATGGAAACGCTTCTTTAGAATACTAGCGCAATGTTTGTAAGTCTCTTAAGAAAAAAAATGCGCCATTTTACTTTGTTACAAAGTGCTCTATAACAGAGATTTTACATCACTTGGTGTTTCGTAGTAAAGCCATAATGAATATACTAATAGCAATATTAAATGTCTGAACGTAACAATTTGAGAAGTTACATTGCAAAGATTTTCTTCCAAACCAATAATAGTCCAATAGTTTTATGCAAAGCAGCAAAAGATGCTTTGTAAAACGACACGACGTGAACTTTGGTTTTTCTAGAATTTTTTTGGGGGGTGGGCGGACTTACGACTTTCTATTCTATCGCCATGTTTACAAATAACTGAATACAAAAGCAACTCCTCGGATTGGTACTCTTTACGACTTTACCCGATCGTTCATTTTCGTAATTACACAAATATTTCAAAAATGAGTTCGGGTAATTATTCAACTGGTGCTTTGTAGTATTTTTTTTTTGTTAATTTGATTATTGTTTTTTTTTTCTTTGATTACTCTTAACCCTTTTCTTTATGACTTGGAATTGGAGGACTACTTTTACCTTTGTATTTATGCCAAAGAAAGTACGGTAGTCTTTGTTTTGGACGGTTTTTGTTTTGGTTTGGTTGCCTCTGTCAAGCTGTCCTCTTCCAATTCGAGTGCCTTTGGGCTAAGATCAACCTCCATTAAGTCCGAATAGGTGATCACCAGAGCATCCCTATCTGTAACGTAAACTTACCATTTAAAATACTTTAAGGGGGGTAGCCTACATTTGGGTGGAATCGTTCTAAGGATTTTAGTTGCATCAGTACAAATGTATT
>JADKLZ010000728.1:15699651-15711164 GCA_021533235.1 Biomphalaria straminea | reverse complement strand
GATAAAAGAAAGTATTACATTTTGGATCAGAAGTTTCCCAAAGAGTATCCAGATGGACCAGTACAGGTAAGACATTTTTTTAACAAGTAATTAATGCTTCACATATATTCAGCATCACATTCAATAGTTAATTGCGAAGATTGTGTTATGTTGGGTTTGGACAAATTTTAACATCAAAAGCATTTTAATTTCGCTCATTGGGTCTTTAAATTTGTGCTTATTGTTTAGGTCAAGACTTTGCCAGCGGATGAGATGTTTTCCTTCAATGACAAAGTAAGTGTTCAGTTTATATGACTTTGTGAAAACTTTGGCTAGTTTTTTTTTATTGAAGAGGGGTTTGAAATTGTGAATAATTTACCGATCTATACATTTCTATTCTAGTTCAGCTTGTCAACATTGATTCTCGGGTTGAAAGTCTCAAGTAAAATCATCAATTACGCTCACGGTGATTGGAAAAGTATTGGCGACATTGCGTCCATCTATTCACCTCCATCCTTCCCTAAGCCTGACGTAAGTACTTTAAATTTTCAGAAATCTTGAACAAATTATTTAACATTTACAGCTTATTTTCATATCACTTACGCCTAGTTAAGTTTTTCATTATTAAGGCATAATCCAAGTTAGCCTTGGTTTTATTTTTCCAATTTGACTTGATTTTGTTAAATAAGGCTTCGTGAAGTGCAGTGTTCAACACTTTTACAAAGATACTTGTAAAACTTCAAAATCTGAAACCAGGGCAGTTGAATTTCACAAACTCTAAGTGTTGATAAAAATCAAACGCGTTTACTTCATTTCAGAAAGCATCTTTGTGGACAGATGATCTAAACTTTGGCAGGCAGAGAGTTGCAAGTGTCAATCATTCTGTCATTGAATTGGCTACATCTATACCCGAAAAGTAAGTTTTTGTAACTGTTGAAGCTTACATTTATCATCTAGCTTGTCAATTGTTTTTATCGTATCAATTTGTTTCAACTCAGATTTCCCGTCACTGATGCACTTCTGGCTCCTCTTTTGGGAGGACTAACATTACAGCAAGCTTTGGAGAAGAAAAGATTGTTTATTTGTGATTTCCAGATTCTGGAAGGCCTACCTACACTAAAAGATCGTGTGGTGAGACACTTTTTGAAAACCCTTATTTTTACAATGAAGCTAGCCTTTCATTTTTAAATTTGTACCCAATAAACAACCACGTGACTTTTTTTCCCCACAGCTTTGTGCTCCCATTGGTCTATTTTTTGTTGACATGGCTGAACAGCTGAGACCTGTAGCAATACAATTGTTCCAAAAACCTGGAGCCGAAAATCCAGTAAGGCTTTCAAAACTTTTTGACAGTTATTTATACAATTTTGAATTAGATGCTAGTTTGTTAGCAATAAGTTCTAGGGTCTCGGATATTAACTTTACCCATTGTGTAATGTTAACACTATGCTATACATCTTGCTATTAATTTTCACAATTGTATTTCTCCTTTTTCCCAAATCGAAATGATGAAAGTTTGCACAATTATCTATTACCCCTAACAAAAGTTTTAAAATGTTACCAATTACTTTATCTAGTCCTAATAATTTTTTTTTTAATGTAGAAAGGAAAATGTACCAGGTTAAAGGGAGATAAACCTTGATAGTATGTTTTTTGTAAATGCAATGATAACTGCAGAAAAATAAAATATTACATGTTAATGTAACAAGATTATAGGTTGATGTAAAGATTATATACAAAGACGTGTGTATATTAAATTATAAGATCTTTGTATCGTTTTTCTAAAAAAAAAATAGGGACTACATTCACTTAACGTAATGACCCATGCATACAAGGAAAAAAAATAGCCTAAAGTAGTTTGTCCACTCGTACTTTACAAGATGACGATCTCAAATCTTTTTAGATCTTTACTCCACGTTCACCAAATCTGACTTGGACAATGGTCAAGATGTGGTTTAACAACTCAGACAGTGCCTACCACCAAGCCTTAACACATCTTGGTAGGTTGTCAGTTTGAATAGTACGGTCGTGTGTGTAGTAGATTCACAAGTAGTTTTAAACTGTTTATACTTCATGATTTTCCAAAGTGTGCTAATATTATTATATTTTTATTTCTTTGCTGATGAACTCCAGGTTTCACCCATCTGCTCATGGAGTCATTCTGCTTGGCAACTCAACGTAATCTTTCACATTCTCATCCAGTTTATAAAATCCTGGCCCCACACTTTCTAAATCTGGTAGCTATCAACAGGTAAAAAAAATACCTTATTAGTTTCTGTAAGAAATGTAATCTCAAAAGATTAGCTTGTTCTAAACATTCTTTTTGTAATCCAGTCTTGCTGTGTCTGAGCTGATCAGTGAAGGCGGCTGGGTGGACAAGGCAATGAACTATGGCAACCAGGGGATGTATGCTCTGGTAGCAAAAGCGTAAGTCAAAAAGTTTTAAAGCTAAAATTGTTTCTATTCTAGAAATGTAATAATAATAAATCTTTATTGTCCATAAGGAAATTTGTCTTACAATTTGTGCATTATACCAAACAAAACATAACTATAAAGAGAAACAAAATGATCATTCACACCAGACTCTCACAATTTACATGTCAAAAGTTTACATCAGATTGTTTCTGTTTAATGATTTGATTGCCAGAGGAACAGAGTTTTGTGTCTGTTTGTTTTTGCCATCGGTGTCTTGTATCTCTTTTGTGATGGTAAAATCACAAAATGCTGACCCAAAGGGTGATTTTTTATTTCTAGAATCTTTTTTAATTTTGTAAGGATATTTGTCTCAAACAGCTGCCCAAGCGGGGTTTGTTTTTTGCCAATGTTTTTTACCAGCAGCATTATGGATTCTCTAGAGTTTATTTTTAGTTGATCGTTTGTACTAAGCACTAATTTTCCACTTCAGATACAAACATTGGAGACTAGATGTGGATGGAACGTTACCTGAGGACCTGAAGAGAAGAGGGGTAATTTTATCACATTACCAATCAACACTTTGATTAGAGATCAAACCTTTTAAAGGCCTGTTTAACCTTTCAGTCCAGGACTTGTAACCCTTTTGTTTTTCTTTCTAGCTGGATGATCTAAACGTCTTGCCTGGATACCACTACAGAAATGACGCCATCTTGCTCTACAATGCCATCGACAAATACGTGCGGGACTACCTCGCTATATATTATAGTACGTATTAGCCTACGCCTTAATAATTTTTTAAAACACATGTTGTAAACAGTATCTAATAAGTTATATATTTATAAAACAGTACTGAAACGTTATTACTAAATTGTGCAGGTACACCTGAACTTGTTGTTGGTGACTTTGAACTTCAAAACTGGGCTCAGGAATTGGTCAAAGAAAGGAACTTTGCTGAAGGTGGCATGGGAATCAAGGTACGCTTGTTAATGCATTAGATCATTACAATAGTCATACAATAGTCATACAAGTTTTACTTATTACTTAAAATTTCTTCCCAAATTTTAGGGGATTCCCGGCAATGGAACTCTCAGTACCGTCGAACAAGTGCAACAGATAGTGACAAGTACCATCTTCATCTGTAGTGTCGGTCATGCCGCTACCAACTTCCCACAATATGACGAGTATGGCTTCCCACCAAACTATCCAGCCACACTTGTTGAAAAGCCACCTAAAGATGCTGTAAGTTGTTTTACAATAACCTACAAAAACCTAACACGTATATTTTACCTTTAAAACGTTTTCTGCAATTAGCCCCAAACGCCAAAGATGAATGCACTTCCAAAAGGACTGAAATTCAATATGATCAAGGTATTTGAACTCCACGTTCTTAAATGAAAACTATAGCTAGTTTGGAATATCTGAACAGAATATAGGATGTTGTGCTATTTTATGAAAGGTCTTAAAATTGTGAACAATGCAACTTCCATTCGTAGCACAGCATTGAAAAGGAGGTGCAAGAGGCGTATTTTTAGACAAAATAGCTGTAATTTGCTACACTTTAGCTTTGTCAGCGTTAGTGACTTCCAATTTGACTTCCTTGTCATTAAACCTTTTTTTTATTTCCTTAGTTCTTCACACTTCTACATTGCTTTACTTTATTTTACTATTAAAAATGTAAACCGGCCGGAACTTGCACAAGTGCCGATTACTTTTTTGTTTACATATAAACTGGCAGGAATCTTGTTATTTCTCCCACCCCCCACTTCCGGATCGAGATGGAAACGTGCACAATACATTGTAGATGTCAACACACGAATAAAGTTACTATTTTAACTAGTGGTATATATAACGGAAGTCTTGCAGTATTGAGATGCAAGTAAAATGTGCAGTTCTTTCCCTTGTCAGTTCCTTCCTACGTACACTCTTATGTAAGAACTTTTTATATTGCTTGTCAATTTTTGTTTTAAAATGTTTTTGTTTAAAATGTTTTGAACTCTGTTTTGCACATGTTGTTCTTTGCACATGATGTTCTATCTTGCATGTTATTCTGGCTTGTCTCCCTTAGCCAATGTATTCTATTTTTAACCACTAACGTCTCCCTTCCCACAGAAAGAAGTGATGACTGAGAAACAAGTCCTAGCATGTCTGCCCAACAAAGAGATGACGCTGGAGATCATGACAATGACCAAAGTCTTGAGCACCAAAGGAACTAAAAGCCTTGGAGACTTTGAGGTGCAGCACATTGTGGAGCCCCAGGCACAGGCTGTTGTGGACAGGTAAACGTTTCACAATATTACATGCAAACCTTCAATTAAAATCCAAATTTGAAACCTGGAAAAAAAATTGCAATTTAACTTAATGTAGATCTAGATGTGATTTTCTCAAGACTTTATTCTAAATTTGAATATATTGTTTTCTTGATCCCTCCATATGTTCTCCCCAGTCTTTACTCTCCCTCCCCCCTCTCTTTATGTTCCAGTCCAAGCCATTGCTACATTTTGTTCTTAGCGTTGAATGGCCTCCCAAAACATTTTACGAAAAATAAGTAGTTTTTTTTAGGTTTTTAAAAATCTTTATATTTGTTTCACTTTTCAGATTTAAACAAGACGTTGCTGAAATCAGTAAAATCATCAAAGAAAGAAACGAATCAAGATTCCCAAAGTACAAATATCTGGATCCTGAATATATTCCAAATAGCATTAGTATTTAAGAAACCTAGATAAACCTAGATTGCAGGTCTCGAATTCTCAGTATTTGTATACATTGTATTGTATACATTCAATATATTGAAATATTTATCATATTTATCACATTACATTTTGATCAATTAACATTTGTTAGAAATAAAGTTGCTTTGTTCATGCAAAGAACTGTTGTAATTGTCACCTTATTTGTATAGTCCTTTTTTTAAAAACACATCCAAGACCTTAAAATTAAGGTGACATGTTAGCACAAATCTAAGCCTAAAACTGAATCAACTTTAATTAATTAATTTAAATGCTATAATTTGAGACTAGCCCAATATATGCAGGCTTACATTTTGTTAACACTAGCTCTTAAACATTATGTACAGAATAAAACTCCTTACAATGATTGAAATAACAAATATCTCAATTTTATAGCATGTCATCTGGTAGGTTTCGGTAAACTTATTTCTTTCATAAAGACTGCTTAGAATAGAAAACGACACAGTTCTGATCTCATTAAGGGTCAATCTCTATATAGGGTCTATATGCAAATCTGATACTTTTCATTTTTAAAATTTAGTCATTTCACAACAGCAAATATAAAATACTTAGCACTTCAATGCATTTGTTTAAATCAACGGTATTTCTTGTTGAAATCGGTATAAAGTTTGGTTTCTCATTACCTAGTTTGAGGGGGAAAATGTTCATACATGAAAATGTGCCGTATTTAATGCCCTCATGAAAATGTGGCGTATTTAATGCCCTAATTCATGGGCGTAGCCAGGATTTTTTTTTTCGGGGTTGGGATTTTTCTTTACACCCCCCCCGCCCGCAAAATTTGTGTACATAATCTTGTATTCTTCAGAAGACGTTTATTACCCTAGAAAAGGTTCTTCTTGGAGTTAGTGGAGAAATCGTGTACGCCATTGAAAGCCAACAAAATGCATATTCTATCTAAAATGCATTATCCTGCTAAGTTTTTACAAAAACCTAACGTGCTATTCTTACTGAAGTAGATAACTCATGCGTCGTTCAGCGCATAGGGCGGCACTCTGCTTGAACAAATCTGTCACTGGCAATGTCTGAAGCCTCTTCCCACCTGCTGTGAGGACCTCCATGAAAGTGTGGCACCAAATTGTACTAGGATGTCCCTGTTTTCGCATTCCTCGTAATGGCCTCAATGTTATGGCAACTCTTATGCGTAATTTTTTTTTTCGGAGAGCATGTCCAGCAAACCCAATTCGACGCTCAATCACAACCTTGCTCAGGGGTCGACTCCCAGTTCGGCATAGGATTTCTTGATTTAGATCCGATCTGTTTCCTAAAATCGGTCTTAGTCATCTTTGAGCCACATTTAGTGTTTTCAATTTCGGCAGATTCACTGCACTTAGGCATGGAATGAACATTTTTTATTCTGAAAACTGGGTCATTCGGTATATCTGAATGGCTCGTTCATTTACCTCTAAAACAAAGTCTGTGTTCTTTAAATAAATATGCTGAACTTCATACATATACAGTGAACATCATAAACTGTAGGTCAAGTACACTTGCTATAGACACGCATGTACACGGTTCACACAATTTCAACACATTCAAAACAAGGACTATTGAGTCATCTTAATGGGTCAAACAGTTTACAAAACATGCCTAAATACCTAATAAGTCAAAAGTAAGCCTATTTCAACCCATCATTTCGGAAAACGTTGTACTTAAGCAATTTTTTCTAAGCACACAATTATAACTATGCTCTCATTTATAAAGACAAATGTTTAAATGTAAACTTTTAAAGTGAAAATGTTATCATTAAGGGAGATAAAGCGTAAAAAAAGAACAGAGTAGGTAATAGAGTATGATTGTACCTTAGTCACTTATATATTAATACCTAGACAGGAAGCCGGAAAAAAATTCATATCCGCGACGGTCGATTGAACGATTCACAGATCTATCTATATAGATTTTTATGTACGCAAACTCTTTTTTTAGGCCATAGGGGGAGTCGGCCCAATCAATCTTTTCTGTCTTAGAAAAGTAATCATCTTTAGTTTTCAAAGTTTAGAAATAATGCAAAATCATTTCTCGGATATTCACGCAAATATATGATACAAAGTCATTTCCTGTTTGTTTCCATTGAGATAATGTTTCATCTTATGTAGATCGATCACCTAGATCTTTCTAGAATCTAGATTATGTATCTAAAATTGCAAAATAATAATTATGAGACGAAAGTATTCTTTATATTTGATGTTCAATTACTAGATCTAGATCTAAAAATTCAATTTTATGTTACAAAGGTTAGGGTTGGAAGAAAATGCAGGCATACAACTTTAAACTACTTTACAAAATAACCCTTTGATTCGCCTTTGATCCAACTTTCTGAAACATTTTCCCATTTTTTGTAGTGTTTAAAAGTCAGCACGTCCAGTCTAGATACAATATATAAGTCTATGGATTGTACATTTTCTTCAGGGGTTCTTCTATAATTACTTTGTTGTTGTTGTTTACTTGCATTGACCATCGATAACAAAATCTATTTACTTCTATTCAACCAGTGGCGTAGCTAGGGTAGGGGGAGGAGGGGGAGAATTTGAAAATCCACCCGGGCCCCCACTTGAGGGGGGCCCCAAAATGTGTGTTTTTTACATTAAAAATTATATATTTCACAACTTACAGGGTCCCCCAAAGAGTTCACGCCCGGGCCCCCAAACGATGGAAAATTCCTAGCTACGCCCCTGTGTTCAACGTTGAAAAAAAAATTATTATGTTATAGGATAGCATGTCCCTTGAGGTATACACTTGCCTATCTTCTTGTAGAGGAGTGCGGATGAATATCAACACCATGGATTCACTTCCGAGGTGAAGGATGCCGCGGCGCTTTTGCACTTGCTATGCACCCATCCCTTTTAAGTAGGACATTGGGGGTGGGGCGGTGGGACAGTGCAGGAAAAGAAAAAAAGTTTGGGAGGTCGATCTCATAGCATAGATTTAAAAGAAGAAAAAGGTCATGTAGAGGGCACGGAGTCAAATACTTTTTTTGAATTATAGTAACTTCAATATGAGTACAATTGTGATAAAAATAAAAGAGTCGAAAACCATGTCCGCTTAGTGTGGTTGTAATACACCGAATGATTACACAACATACATTTCTTAAACACATTCTTACGGACAAGTTATGAACACATGTTAAACAAGGTTACAAAGACAGTTTGTGTGGAAACACAAACTTAAAATCGGCTCCCGAAGTTGTCCACCCAGGCAGGTTTCAATATTTTCAAAAAGAACATCCGAATGAAATTATATCAAAGACAAACGACAGATAAGAATATAGATAGAAGGTTTACAGATCTTATGTAATGCCCCAGCGGATCAAAGGATAGGTGAAAGTGAATGTAAAGTTAGATGTGAATCTGGACCGACTGAAGTCTTATAATTGATCTAATTGTTTTGTGAAGGCTAATTCTCTAATTCTTATCCTCTTTTTTTTCAGTATTGAATTTTATTACCAATAAAAACATGTTTACAGTTTATACAACCGTTCACGTTAAAATTGTTAATAAAACTGTCCAAACTTGACCGTCACTAGGTTTATCATCATAGGAATCCTTGGCCTTAGGCCTTTTTTTCTTTGCCTCTTTTTTAGATGGTAAATACTCATAAAGTGGAACTGTGCACTGTGCAGTATTTTACCTTTAATTATCTTTCTCTTTGTTAATAAACCTGTACATATTTTACATATCAGTATTTGTTGCCTGCATTCTAAACGCTGTGCCTGTAAGTCTTATGTGCAAGTATAGGCTCCCACATTCTCTAAACACCCCTAGACACACTTTAACGGCCAAATCGTAACCTACTTGTCACAGTCTTACTCTTCGTAAACTCAAAAACACACAAAGTAGACATTTTTTGTACTAAAATTGCATGTTAAATAACTGTGTTCGAATCCTGGTGAATACATGGTCATTGCTTTTTTCACCAAAGAATAATGTCTTTAAATTATTTCAGGATTTTTTGGGTGCTTCTTAGTTCAGCCAGCTGCAACTTAAATTTACAAGCACTCTATTTTTCTATTCTCAAATATTGGCTGCCATATAATATTGATATGATGTAGTAGTCTCTGATATAAAAACTCTGCCCCACGGCCTTCGCATACCTAAATCTGGCCCTGGAATGCAATATGATTAGTTAATCATCTTTAAATATTATTGTAACGTTTTAAAAACTGTATAGGTCAACCCACCTCCCACAATCAATCCATCTCCCAAAGATTATCTCAAGTCATATCCTGTAGCCTCCAATTTGAGAACAACTTTTTTTTTCCCTTAACCCACGCACGCTCAGCAACGACATCATCTCTCTCACACACACACCAACACACACCCACACACACATTTATAGCCTACTTTTATATTTATACGCCTACATATAAACCAGATAGATTCTTTTTGTTTTCTGCCCCAATGACTTCCGCGTAATTTTTCAACCGGTCATGGACCTTTGAAGTAATGAACATTAACCAGACCGTGAATATCTCAAGCGATTTGAAGGACAAGTTTTAACAAAATAAAAAACAAAAGTCTATAAATAATACTAAAAGGTATAGCATTAAAAAAGAAACGTTGATTGTAAAGATAACAACTACGTCAACTAGACAAGGTTTATTTGTCAAGACATAACTTCTATATATCTTAGTGCTATTAGAGCACGGAATGGGCTGCCTGAGTCAGCCAGAAAAAAAATACAGTGACTTGGCAGAGTTATAAATCATTTATTAACATGCATGACTAGAATTACCTAGGGACAAGCGTGGGATGTATTTATCTTCTTTTTTTTTTAGTATCGTCTATATTTTATAATATTTGAATTGTATTGACGTCATTCTCCTTTACGGTTCAGAAACTTGGAGAGTCACTAAAACAAATATGGAAAAGCTCCAAACTTTTGTTAACAGATGCCTACGCCGGATATTAGGAATTAGGTGGCCAGAAAAGATAACCACTACCGATTTGTGGAAAAAAACTAGACAAAAGCCCATAGCACAAGACATTACCAAACGAAAATGGAGCTGGATAGGACACACCCCGCGAAAACCAGCTACCAATGTTGCAAGGCAGGCTCTTGACTGGAACCCATAAGGAAAGAGGAAAGTGGGCAGACCCAAGCAAACCTGGAAGAGGTCTTTCATCAGTGAAGCTGAGGGTACTGGAATGACATGGGAGCAGATGAAGAAAGCTGCTCAGAACCGAGTTCGGTGAAGAGGTGTGGTTGCGGCCCTATACTCCCCTGGGAGTACACATAATTAAGTCAAGTAAGTCATCGACGTCACTGAAGCTTTCAGAAACATATTTCAAAAGAGTCCCGCAGTCACATTAATGATATAATAAAAAAAAAATAACTTGACCATGGTGAAGAACACTTCAGGGAAGGCATCCTGAGTAAGGTGACTCTGCTAGCAGACAAACGTGGTAATGAGTTGGTTCTGCAAGAATTTGCAGTTGACACATACACTGAGCAAAAACGACATGTTTGCATTGTGGGATTATTATAGAACACGACTTTACATTCCGTATCTTGATTAGTTATTTTTTTTCATTAACGTCTCGCTTTTCAAATATTGATAATGCTCAGTTCTGCTTGTTTTGTTTTCATCCTAAAACGATTCAGTAGTAAATTTATTGACAGGTTTGGCAGCGTTTGCATTTTTTTTTTGCTTGATCGACCGTCAGCATGCACGGGCCGCACGGATAAACAGTAAATAGTTTTTCACGTTATTTTTTTTTTATGAAACAAGTATTTACTGTGAACTCAATATCACAAAGTTAGGGATGGGGAGGATGCACCAATTCTTTTCTTTAATATTCTCTGTAATAAAAAAAAGTTGAAGCTACGACTTTGAATAGTAGGTGGCAACTTGCACCACCCCTGCAAATAATCCTGCAGGCGCCAATGCAGTCCTGCATATTTTTTTTTAACTTTGTCTCTATGCCCCCTGATGGTCATGAAAGGCTAAAAGAATGTCAGCTAGGTTAGCTGTACAGGCAGTACTAGGTCTGCTGTAATAAATAGTATTGATAATCGTTTTTTTAGGCTTACATTACCTTTGTTTTATCATTTACTCACTCTGCTTAGATACTACATGATGCTGCATTGTTATTTGGAGCGCGCCCATTTCTATTTTTGTCTTTTCTGTTTTGTTTTTTCTTTTTTAGCGGCCCCCGTAAGGGGAAAAAGCCGCTATTAGGTTTGTGCAAAATGTCCGTCTGTCCGTCTGTCCGTCTGTCCGTCTGTCCGTCTGTCCGTCTGTCCGTCTGTCCGTCTGTCCGTCTGTCCGTCTGTCACACTCAGGGCGCCGAAACTAGAAGAGATACGAAAAATATTTTTTCACCATTAGATGCGGCTTGAAAAGTTTAGGTGCAACGGCTACTTTTAGTTTTCTAA
>JADKLZ010000728.1:15665030-15684636 GCA_021533235.1 Biomphalaria straminea | reverse complement strand
GGAAGTCATTCAATATAATAATAATATTAAAAAATCCTACTCGCGATTAAAATAAACGGCAATGTTAGCTTTCATTTTTTAAAAAATGTGATAATAAAGCGAATTTTAACCGAGACAAGAAGTTCAAATACTTAATTTACTTAAATAATTAGGGCATACAAATAAAAATATAAATCTATCTCGACCTCTAAAAAAATGACGATATTTTGCTAGTCAATAGTAAATTTTTAAAAAAATCTGAATGTTAATTAGAAGTTCATTGGAAAACTACTATCTACTGTAGATTGTTCGTAAACTTAATTTGACAGTGATTTTGTACTTCGTAAAGTATGAATAAAATGCAAAGAGGAATTTATTTTTTAATACTAAATTTTAATTTTTATTTATTATTATCCCTACCCAGAATGGGCTCCACGCAATCAGTTTCGAATAGGGCCCGCAAATTAGTAGCCTCCACTTTCTTGTTACAATAATAAAGAAACGACCTCCCCCCCCCCATTAGTAGGGCCTACATGGTTAATCATCCACTTCATACACCTAGGCTAATCTACTACTACATCAACCAGTGGAGGCCTACATGTTCAGTTGCTACTTAGAAGTTAATTAATTTGGTGGTGCGAAAAAACGGCTACAATTTGGCTACTCAGAATCCAGGGGGGGATGCAAATGCACCCCTTTGGATCCCCTGTGGGCGCCCTTGACTGTGGTGGACTCCTTCTTCATGTTCTTTCAGTCTCTCAGGTTTCTTTCATTTGGTGAAACCAACTCCAGGTTCGCTCAATACACCAGATGTCTTTTTTGATGCCTCGGAAAACAGAACACATGCAAAACAAAATAGAAATCCCAAGTGTGGAGAGAAGAGGGGCCAAGATCTCTCCTGTTGTAAGCTTTCTAGTGAACCATGATGTCAAACTTTGTGATTATTTTGGGTAAACTCTACTGGAAACATTAACGTTCATTTTTTTTTTTGGGGGGGGGGGGATAAGTTACCCTTTAACAGAGTTTGCTCGCAGTTTGTCATAAAAATTTCAGGATGGATATATCCGAAGTCTTCGTACTTAATTACAACTTCTTCCACTTCTCGAGAAAGTGAATTTGGAAGACCATCATTTGACTCATCATCAATTACTTCAGATGTTTTCTCTGACTGTGGTAAAAGGTATTCCGTAGAGTCTCTTCGGCACTATTACCTTCATCAATAGACATTTCCACTTCTTGGTGTATCTTGGTATGAATCATCTGAATAGTGATACTTTTCTTCGACACGTTCATGGTCTCCTTTGTTTTCAGTGCTCTTATCAGGTTTCTTCTTCAATGATAAGCACGATGAAATAAACTAACCTATAGAGCAAGTTACTTACTGAGAGTAACACGGCACTAGTCAGCGCTATGGAAGTTACCCTTGAAATTGAGTGTATATATATATATATATATAGCTCCTCCTTCGTGTACGAAGATGAGCACATTTCTCATTTCCTATGGACTCGAAGATGGCTGTAAAGTCCAATCCTCGCTTTGAAAAGCCGGCCGCATATGTGGCATGGGAGAGTTTTGTCTGTTGCAGATAGGCCTGCTTTTTCTTTTTCTCTCTGCTTTCTGTTGGTTCGGCGCTCTATCGCACTGGCCACTCTACTTGCTTCAAAGCTAGAGACTCCGAGGCTCACAGCTTCTCGCCATGCGGAGCGATCTAGAGCTAGTGCTTCCCAGCCATAAATGTCGATACCGCATTCCTTGAGGGAGCTCTTGAGGGTGTCTTTGTAGCGCTTGTATTGGCCGCCTTGAGAGCGCTTTCCTGTACATAACTCTCCATACAGAAGTCGTAGTTGGGACCTTTTTACTGTCGCATTAATACTGTGCATGTTGGACAGCTTTAAAATTTCTGTGTCTGGTATGTGGTCAGACCAACGCACCTTTTGGATACTCCTTAGACAGCGTAGATGGAAGGAGTTTAGCTTTTTGGTGTGGCGGGAGTATAGGGTCCATGACTCTGATGCATATAGGAGTGACGGGAGAACTACAGCACTGTACACTTTCAGTTTTGTGGTTAAGCTGAGTCCTCTCCGTTGCCACACTTGCTCTCGAAGTCTGCCAAAAGCAGCACTGGCACGAGCAATACGGAAGTCAACCTCATCATCTAGGTTGGCGCTTGCTGATATGGTGCTTCCCAGATAGACAAATTTTTTTGACATTTGCTAGTTTCTGACCATCTATGAGGATGTCTGGTTCTGTGACAGCTTTATTTGGAGGAGGTTGATGCAGCACTTCTGTCTTTTTAACATTTATGGTGAGTCCAAAATTTGTGCAGGCATTAGCGAAGAGGGACAGGCTCTTTTGAAGGTCTTCTTCGTTTGCAGCGTTTAGGGCACAGTCATCTGCAAATAGCAGGTCTCTGATACAGTCGAAGTTTACCTTGGTCTTTGCCTTGAGTCTCTGGGCATTAAATAAGCTTGCATCGGTGCGATACCGTATGTCAACTCCAAAACTTTCTCTGCAGAAGGCATCTTTCAGCATGGCGGTGAACATTAAGCTGAAAAGTGTTGGAGCCAGCACGCAGCCCTGCTTCACGCCATTTGAGACAGGAAAAGGCTTGGAGTAGTCTCCGTTGTCTTGGACTCTTGCTTGCATGTTTTCATGGAATTGGCGCACCATTGTTATGAATTGGTCAGGGCAGCCGAATTTGGACATGATCTGCCAAAGGCCTTCACGACTGACATTGTCAAAAGCTTTAGTCAGTTCTATGAAAGCAGTATAGAGATTTGAGTTTTGTTCTCTACATTTCTCTTGGAGTTGGCGGACTGCAAAGATCATATCGATCGTGCCTCTACCTTGCCTAAAGCCGCATTGACTTTCCGGAAGTAGGCCAGTTTCTAAGTGGTGTTGTAATCTGTTTAAAAGCACCCTAGCCAGAATCTTGCCAGCAATGCATAAGAGGGATATACCACGATGATTGTCGCATGACTGCCTATTACCCTTTCTCTTGTAGAGGTGGATGATGGAGGCGTCTTTGAACTCTTGTGGTAGAGTCTTTTGTTCCCACATTATCTGGTAGAATTCTGTTAGTTTAGCAGTAAGTTCTGAGCTGCCAAGTGAGTAAATTTCAGCAGGGATGGAGTCTGGCCCCGGTGCCTTACCCATTGAGAGATTTGATATTGCTGTCGTTACTTCATTTAGACGGGGAGGGTCATCAAGTTCGTGGTTTATTGGGATTTGTTCCAGTCGTGCGATTGCTTCGGCACTAATGCTTGACGGACAGTTAAGGACTGAGCTGAAGTGTTCAGCCCAGCGAACAAGTATGTCCTCCTTGTCTGTTAGGAGTTTGTTTCCATCAGCGCAGAGTATGGGGGATGAGCCAGTTTGCTGAGGGCCATAAAGAGCTTTTATTGAATTGAAAAACATTTTTGCATTTTTGCTGTCAGCATAGGACTGGATTTCTTCTGCTTTTTTGCTGTACCACGACTCCTTCATGTGTCTCAAGTTTCGCTGGACCTCTCTTTTGGCAATAGTGTAGCGTTCTTTGATTTGCGGGCAATCTGGATTACAAAGGATTACACTAGTCAGCGCTATGGAAGTTACCCTTGAAATTGAGAGTAACCCCGCACGGAAAGTGTTAATACTCTGTATGGAATACATGCAACAGGGTCACTAAACTATGTAACAACGTGAAAACCAAAATTACATGACAGTGACGTAATATTTAATTTATTTTAAAACAAATTTCGGAATCCGGGGATCTTAAAATTCTCCCCCCGTCCTAGCTACACCACTGCGAGTGACGTGTGATAAGAACAGGATGCAAAATGGTAGAATTAAAGCCGTATGGCTCGAGGCGTATTGGTTATTGAGGTTGTCCATTGAGTCCATCATCTTAAAGAGCCAACTGGTGTTGCACTTAGTACTTGGAACACCAAGGCCAGCAAAAGCGAACAAAAGTGCCCTTTCACCAGCCTGAATGGGGGTTAGCGGGTTCCCCCGACCCGCGGCCCTATCTGACGGGGGAGTGATGACTCGGGGTTAAAACTTAAGAGTTTTTGCTGCGTTCACTTCCAACGGGCACGGACACTCCGGACTCGCGGGCTAGAGTCGCGACCGAAGGCCGCCCCACTGTTTTCCCCCTTCGTTTTCCTATACTATACCAGGCAGACCCGTGGGGGCCACGCCATTTATGCAACGGACCCTTGAGGGACGGCGACTGGATATTGACAGATCGCTGTTGGAGCTTTGTTTTATCCCCGCCTATGCAATGAGCTCACTCTCGTGCGCTCTTAGGCACTCCCACGGGAGCTTTGTTTTGCTACTCTTTGTTCTAGTCGTCCCCTCTTACGACCGTTTCCACCCGGGCGCCACGATGAGGCAGAGCAGCAAGCCCGGCATTGAGTCCATCAAGATCTCTTAGTCGTTGCGCTGATGGCTCTAAGGCACACACACTATTCGCTACGTGACCTTTTGGCGCCGCCATTTCGGTGTAGGGGACGTTTTGGAGCGAGATATAATTTGACAATAATTTAATAAGCAAGTAGCTTTTATAACAATGTTTATGTCACTCTACCGTAATATTTTATGTTTAGTATGAATTCGAACACCGTCCAGTGAATTTTTTTTGTTAACTTAAAGGTTTTGCTTATTCCATGAATATAGGCCTAGAATAAGTCAGATTCCTGAATGGTAATGACAAGCTATCCTCTCCCCTTTATTTATATGTGAGCTCTTCTAATCGCACTGGATGTCATTTTTTTTTTATTTCTTTCCAAAAATGGCGGACAAAAATATATCTTCTTCTGTGCTGGAAAAATGTCTTAACCATAGACATAGATCTATATTATATCCAGACTGGAAACCGGAAATAAATCCTAATACGCGAATGATCGATGCACAGACCTATCTATCTAGATTTTTATGTACGTAAACTCTTTTTTCAGGCTCTAGAGTGGGAGTCGCCCCAATCAAGTAATGATCTTTAGTTTTCAAAGTTTAGAAATAATGCAAAATCATTTCTCGGATATTCACGCAAATATATGAAACGAAGCCATTTCCTGTTTGTTTCCATGGAGATAATGTTTCAAAAATCCTAGATGGAAATAGATCTAATTCATGTTGATTTAAATCATCTTATGTACACATTTAAATAGATTGATTACCTAGATCTTTCTAGATTATGTATCTAAAAATTCCAAAATAATAATTATGTGACGAGAGTACTCTTATTTTTCATGTTCAATTACTAGATCTAGATCTAAAAATTAAATTAGGCTATATGTTACCATAGACATAAATAAATATAGACTGGAAAAAGGAGAAACTTCATGTAACTTGAAAACATGTATATCTATTTTATTCGGATTTCCGAATTATGAAATATTTAAAAATTGCACGATCTTCAGTCTTAGGGATTAAACAAAATTTATACACATAAAATAAAGTACACACTATTGCAATTCACAAATGTTTCTTTCATAAAACTCTCTTATTGGCCAGTCTATATTTATTTATGTCTATGTGTTACATAGGTTAGGGTTGAAAAAGAAATAACTGTATTTCTTTTGACTACTTTACAAAACAACCCTTGATCCAACTTTCTAAAAAAAATTCACATTTTTCGTAGTTTTAAAATGTCTCCATGTCCCGTCTAGATTTAATATAGATCTATAAGTCTATGCCGGTCATAACACAAACACTCATGCAAAACATAGATATTTATGCATACTACAATGAACGTACATAATGTATTTCGCACCAAAACGGCAGCGCCAAAACTTCCAAAGCTTAGCACACTTTTAGCTTTGTTATAAAGTGTTCGTTGAAATAAAAACTTAAACCTACATTGTATAGCCCGATGTATAAATGTATGAAAAGGTCAAAAATATGCGTACTAAAAGATATATTAAGCGCCTGGCCACATTGATTCTTTATTTCTGACATCAATAGATTAAGTTATTCCGTTGCATACTCCTACATGAAAACCAACAACCTTTTTTTGTATTGTTTTTTTTTTTCGGCATCTTTATTAGTTTACCAAAAGTTGAATTTCACAAGTGTCCTTATAATACCTGTATACATTATATTTGTTGATTTTGTTCCATTCCTACATTCCTACTAGATCCAGATCTATTACCTAACACCATAGACAGAAATAAATATAGACTGGAAAAAGGAGAAACTTCATGTAACCTGAAAACATGTATATCTATTGTATTCGGATTTCCGAATTATGAAAAATTTAAAAATTGCATGATATTCAGTCTTAGAGATTAAACAAAATTTATAGACATAAAATAAAGTACACACAATTGCAATTCAC
Organism: Biomphalaria straminea; assembly: GCA_021533235.1. NCBI lineage: Eukaryota > Metazoa > Mollusca > Gastropoda > Planorbidae > Biomphalaria > Biomphalaria straminea. The sequence goes on along the minus strand of JADKLZ010000728.1, from coordinate 15,678,341 downwards.
AAATGTTTGTTTCATAAAACTCTCTTATTGGCCAGTCTATATTTATTCATGTCTATGCCTAACACTCTCTTCATTGGTGGGTGGGTAGAAGGTAAAGTTTGTCTAAAGATGAAAGTCGGGAAATTCCAGAAATGGGCAACGAAGTTGTTAGAGGTCGCAATTAATGCGAAAGTTTTTGTGTTGTTGTTTTTTTTTCAATGACAATCAAAATTGATCTGATTATTTTATTTCATTTTTTAATGAATTGTTTCATACAAAGTCCTATGATATTTGGAGATTTTCAACTATAGCCGTTACTTATAAATAACTAGCTATTTGGTGTATAGAAAATTGGTAGGGTTGATCAGGAATTTAATTTACAAGGTATACGATAAACTTTATCAACTTTATGCACATGTAGAGTCTATGTATTTTAAAAAATTTAATTGGCAACAGTGAACATGTGTCGTGATAATCTGCAATTGTTCTATTGAAAAATCTCAACCAAATCTAGATCTATCCGTGATCTATGTTTCGAAGATATTAGATGTTAGTTTGTAACAACCCAAGAAAACATTAAGAAACTGGAACAGACACAAAATAGACTAGTGAGATTCATAACAAACGAATATTCACATTTAACTAGAGTAACACCTTCAGGATAGAAGAATCAAAAGTAAAGTAGCAGTTATACATAAAACACGGAACCATAATTTTCAAATACAAAATTTAATGAAATACACAGAAAGACACAAAGATAAAGTAAAATACTACACTACATCTGTTAAGACAAATTTATACAAATGTTCCTTCTTCCCTAGTGCTATTAGAGCATGGAGCAAGCCAGGAAAACCATAGCCTTTGCAGAATCTAGGTCATTGGTTAATACGCATAACGCTTAGGGCGTAATCATCATGCCTGTATTATATAAGAAGAAAAGACAAAGACTTAATGACCCACATGCGACACCAAAGAATTAACGCTAACTTTCAAAGTCACATTTTTATTGGTCATATCTTTTTTAAATAGCTAGATAGTCAGAAGACTTAGCAAACACCTTGAGAGATCAAATAAAACAATGGGCACTTTAATAGTTAGTATTTACATTCCAGGCTGCTGCCATATTGTATGTACTCATAACCACTAGCGGATCCAGAACTTTGGAGTGGGGGGGCGATTTTTTTTCCAAACCCTAACCCTATGCATAAACGTGTGTAAAGCATTTATATATATATATACGAGAACAAAAAGAAGTGTTTTTTAACCTTGGAGGAAAAAAAAGAAAACAAAAAACAGTCATGTTGAGGCAAGCTGGGGGACTGAGGGAGGGCTGTAAGCTTCGCCAGTGTGATTCGGGGCGAAGCCCGACTCTAGAAGCGTTTTCTTGCATTTTTTTCAGTGCAGAAACGCATTCTCCTGATATCAACAGCTCATTATCCATCAGTAGATTTCGGGGCGAAGCCCCGACGCCTAAAGCCTTTTTTTCATTCGTCACCGCAGAAACGCATTATCCTGACATCTACAGATAATTATTTATCAGAAGATTTCGGGGCGAAGCCCCGAGGCCAAAGCTTTTTTTTGCAAACTTCACTGCGTAAACGCATTCTCCTGACAACTACAACTCAATATTTATCAATGGGGTTCGGGGCTTCGCCGCGACGCCAAAAGCGTTTTCTTGCATTCGTCAATGAAAAAAACGCATTCTCCTGACATATACAGCTCATTATTCATCAATAGATTCGGGGCGAAGCCCCGACGCTAGAAGCGTTTTCTTGCATTTTTTTCACTGCAGAAACACATTCTCCTGACATCTACAGCTCATTATCCATCAGTAGTTTTTTGCATTTGTCAGTGCAGAAAGGCATTATCTTGACATCTAAAGCTAATTATATATCAGTAGATTTCGGGGCGACGCCCCGAGGCCAAAGCGTTTTTTTTACAAACTTCCCGACCTCACCATATCGGTAATCATACTAAAAGGGGGGGGGAGCGAAATAATCTTAGAATAGGTAGAAATATAAATAATTAGTATATATTATTAACACAAGTAATAAGTTCGTATACCAATTGTGTGAATTGTAAACTAAAATTCGTCCGCCCCCCACAGGAAATTGAACCGCCCCCCCCCCACTCGAAAGCTTACGGGGGGGCCGGAATTGATGCCATCGCCCCCTCCCGACCCTACCATATCGGCCAACATACTAGAGGGGGGGGGCGAAATCATCTAAAATATGTAGAAATATAAAATAATTAGTATATATTATTAACATAAGTAATAAATTCATATACCAATAGTGTGAATTCTATACTAAAATTCGTTCGCCGAGTGGGGGGGGCGATCGCCCCCCCCCCCCCCCCCCCCCCCCTGGATCCGCCAGTGCTCATAACAAAAGCATGAACTCTAGGGAGACTACTCAAATAATATATAATACGTTTTAAACATAAGAGTTAATGTTCTTGTCGTAACAACCTAACAACAGACCCACATGCGACACCAAAGAATTAACGCTAACTTTCAAAGTCACATTTTTATTGGTCATATCTTTTTTAAACTTATTTCGCTTATAAAAGAGTCAGATGAAGTGTGGGCAATTGGGCCCCATGCATCAAGACTCTCTTAGACCTAACCTTCTGCAGAAAATGGCATAAGATGGAAGCGGGCAGAATCTGTTTGGCTGCTTTAAAGTTGTTTGTACACGTTATTTCTCCCGCCGTTATCGGGTCAAGTTTAAACTTTGCACAATTATTCACTAGCGTAGAGTAGTATTTGCTATTTGAATCAATAAAAATAAAACAATTATAAAGCCATTTAATCATTAGTAATTAAATAGGTTGGTTGAGATTGAATAAGGGTAATGACCTTTACATTATAGAGATATATAGTTATAAGTTATAGTTATAAGTTTGGAGTTTTTCCCCTTATGTCACTTTACTTTTAGAGGGCTACATTTTGGACAGACGATCTTTCATTTGCGAGGCAGAGACTGGCTAGTGCTAATCATTCCGTCATAAGATTAGTGACACAGATTCCCAACAAGTAAGTGTCCTTGATCTATTTTGTAGTTTCTCAGCAACAAATATGGCCATTTTCTTGTAAACCTTCAGCATGTTATAAAGCTACACCAGTTTTGTTTAATGTTTAATTTCTTTTGAAAGATTGCCAGTTACTGATGATCTAGTACATCCCCTGCTAGGCGGACTGTCATTGCAAGAAGCCATACATCAAAAGAGGCTGTTTATTTGTGATTTACAGATTCTAGAGGACTTACCAGTGAACCAGGATCGAGTGGTAAATACAATTTATCTTAGGACATGTCTACAAAATAATGATTAATGAGATCCTGGCTGTTCCTTAGTCTAATTTATTTAAACCCTCTTAATGTGTAGCCAATGTTCTTAATTATTCTGAACTGATCCCCCTTAATTGTTTAAAATATGAAAATATATTGTTAGTTAGATTTGGAGTTAATACGATTATATATTGTGTCTACTGTCAACTGTAGATCTGTTGGATATGTGTAATGCACAATTGTAAGATGAAATTCCTTAAGGATAATACTAGGGACCTGCGAATCAGGAAATTTTTTTCGAATCGAATATCAAATCGAATATCAGAAAATATTCGAATTTCGAATCGAATTCGAATCGAATATTCTTTAAAAAATTGACAACCAACAAGTGTAAAATAAAACTTCAAATTCAAAATTTTTATTATATTATATTTATTTAATACTGAAACACAAAAAAGTTAGCAATAATTAAATTGCAAAGCAGGCCTTTTAAAAAAGTAGATTTTTATTTATTTTGGCCCAAATCAAAGTTTCAGCATTATTTTCCGAGAGATTGTGACGATGGTCAGTAATAATTTGTCCTCCAACTAAATTAATTCTTTCTGAAGAACAATTTGTTACCTGAATTGCAAGAAATTTCTGATATTCGATATTCTGGCCAAAAGTGGAAAAATATTAATATTTTCTTTCCAAAACTGAAGAGGATCACTGTTTCGATCTACAACTGCTTGCTTTGATTACAAACTGACTTCATCATTAATTTGCTCAGAAATGGTGGAAATTTTGTTGATTCTGGTATCTCCTTGAGCATCATGCACTTTCTTGAGCATTGAATCCATAAGGCTTCCTCTATTCCTGTCTTGAGCAAGACTTTCACATGGCAATTCATCAGAATTCATCAGATTGTTCAATGAATAAAATATTCAGACAATTTGTTTAAGAACTAATATAAAGTATTTTCGGAAATTCCGAATCGAAAGCAAGAAAAATATTCTTTGAGTAACTGTAGAACTTTCAGCTGATACTGGTTTTATAGGCTGTTTTATAAACCAGTTAAGTAACATTTTACAAACCAAATTACACACCAAAACCGAGCTTGAATTATCCACAAAAAGCATTACTTTTTTTTTGAAAATATTCGAAGATTCGAAAATTTAAAAATAATTTCGAATCGAATTCGAATATTCTTTTTATATTCGAATTCGAATCGAATATCGAATATTCGCAGGTCCCTAGATAATACATTTATTATTTTTACTATTATTTATTGAATAATTCTTAAATACAATTAATTCTACTTTACCACATCAAATATTCATATTAAATGAGCTAATAATAGCCCATAATAGAATTATATATTTTTTCTTCATACAAAATCATACAGCTATGTTCACCAATAGCTCTCTTTTTTGTGGACATGTCAGGGCAACTTAGACCTATTGCAATCCAGCTTTTCCAGAAACCAGGGAAAGATAATCCAGTAAGATCTTCAAATATTTAAAAAGTTTTTTAAAATTAATTAGTAATTGCTATTTCTTAATTTAGTAGTGGAACATAAAACCATGTGAACAAGATGAATTTATCATTGACATGTTTCATCCCTAGATTTTCACTCCTTTATGTTCCTATTTAACATGGACATTGGTCAAGATGTGGTACAACAATGCAGATAGTGCTCACCATCAAGCCTTAACACATCTAGGTCAGTGATGTAACCAGTTCTCTCTGTGGTCAGGTCATTCTCCAAAATAATAAAAAAAAACAATTCTTTGATTTCATATACTTCTATACCAAAAAATAATCTTTTTTGTTTGTAAACCTGTGAGTAAAGGTGCCACGTTAAAAGCTAAAAATAAAAGCAATGTTTATAAATATTGGATGCTGTTTTTTTTAAGAAGGCAGGACAATCTATTATGAATCATGGAATAACATTCTTACTTGCTGTCTTGACTTGTGATACATTTCTTTATATTTTAAGGTTGTTTTGTGTTGTTCATCTTCATGTTTTTCTAATTACAATGACAAAAACATTGGTGCTCCTTATGATCATGATCTTATTTTACATGTAAGCATACTAATTACACATCTCAATCTAATTAGGCCCATGTATGGCTATCTGGTTATGCAGTATGCTCACTGGACTGTCGTTTGGTCTTCTCTATGGTCCAGGGCTCACACCCAACCTGCTACCATCCTGATGGAGGTTTGGATGTAGCTTGAATGAACATCTGAAATAAGTTCAACATTAACCAAAGATTTAATTTCTTGATTTCTGTAATCTTTTTATATTTTTAGACACTTCTTCTTTGAAAATAATTTCAAGACCAAACCTCCTGCAAGATGACTAAAGAAGCCAGCAATTAAGCTTTCAAATGGGAACCATCATAATGTTAGAATAGCTTACAACAAGCCCCCTGGTCACATTTACCTCTAAATGTAGCACTAAAGTTGCAAAGAGAACGATTTTGAATTTGGTAGCCATTAGCTGACAAAATTATTATGCCTTATTAAAGGAAATCGGTTTCAGTTGAATGTTTTTTAAATTTGAAAAAAAAAAGCAGTGAAAAGGTTGTACAAAATTTTCCTTTTCTTTTTCAGGTTTTACCCATCTACTAATCGAGTCATTTTCCTTGGCAACTCAACGCCATCTGTCACATTCACATCCAGTTTATAAAATCCTAGCACCACACTTTCTAAATTTGGTTGCTATCAACAGGTAGGTGTATAGACATAGCTATAAGGGTGGACTATATATGTGTGTTATTTTAGAGGGAAAAAAGGCTTGTATTTTATGTTATTGCATATATTACATATGTATTGAACCTCCATTCTTTATAGATCTCTAGTGGTGCCCCAAGGGCGTAAAAGGGGGCAGATCACTCAAGAGTTAAATTCATCTTGGGGGGGGGGACACAAAAACTGGAACAAAAGTCAAAAAAGGATTAACAGTAGATATCTCTAGATATTCAAAAATGTTTCAAAATGAAATCCTATCTAATGCTTAATTCATAACATATTTCTACTCTTCATAGTAAGTAGTAAGGTATAAAAATCATGAAATCTTACATTTGAAACCCAGAATCCGGACTAAACTTTCTCAATAAATTAAATAAAAAAAAAAAAGGGCCTTGTCTGATCTGAATTGCATAAGAATTATGTCTATACCGTAATTAGATATAAAAACTTAGATCAAAAGACAATAATACATTTAAGTATTTCCTAAAATAACTTTTAGAGAGTTAGAACTAAGTAGAATAGCAAATTGTCTTTAATACTAGATTTTTCACTGCATGTTGCAGCCTTGCTGTGACTGAACTGATCAGTGATGGTGGTTGGGTAGACAAAACTATGAACTATGGCAACAAAGGAATGTATGCTCTGGTAGTTAAAGGGTAAGTCAGTGTGTCTTTTTTATTTATTTTTTTTGAGAATTTAGAGAATGAAGTTTAGATGAACTAAAATAAGTAGTTGATTTACACATTTCAGATACAAAGACTGGAGACTGGATATTGATGGAACTCTGCCTGAAGAGCTGAAGAGAAGGGGAGTAAGTCATAAATTATTCATGCTAAAGGAGACAAAACTTATAAAAGACATTATAATGACATCTAATGATCTATATATCTATATCTATCCATTTATATGTATATGTATATATGTATATGTATATATATATATATATATAAGTATATGGGGGGGGGTAAATAAAGGCCAATTATCTTTGATATGTTATAGCCTAGTTGACCTAATAATCTGTAAAAGATTTTTAAGAAAAAAAATTGTCAAACTTGGATCACATCTCAAATAAAGCAGAACTCTATGTCTACTAGCTTAGCGCTAAGTCTTTTCTATCATTCCAGTTTTGTTTACAAAAGTTTATATCTACCTGTTAGACTAAATATGTTAGAAGATTATTGTTTCTTCCTTATGGTGAAATGTTGAAACATTATTTCTAGTCTGGTAATTATACTCTATCTATGAAGCACATTTGCACCATATTTACTTTGCCTAGTGCTTTCATGGGCTATTCCCATAAGTCATAGAAACTTTTCAACCATAGTCACCAGAGCCTTGGACCTTCAGGAGAACTTAAATTTAATGCTGATAGGGATAAAAAGAAAATGGAACTTTTTAAAAACATCATGATTCTTTGATTGTGTTCTTTGTAGATTACTTTTTTGTAATGTACTCTGTTTTCTTTGATCCTTAGCTTGATGACTTCAATGTTTTGCCTGGATACCACTTCAGAGATGATGCCATTCTGCTATATAATGCTATTAACAAATATGTCCACGACTACCTAGAGTTATATTACCGTATGTAATCACAATATACTGAGATTATGTATTTGTTCTTTATGTCAGTGAGGATATTTTTAGAACTAGTGTATCTGTTTATCATATAAATTTTGTAAAATTATTACAGACCTGCGTTTTACTCATTATAATTTCCTAATTTTCACAAAGATAATAAAGATATTATTATTATTATTTCTTATATTTAACTAGGATATTAGCTTAAAGATCAATAGAATCACAATTCATTTTTTTTTGGGGTGGGGGCAAATTTATATAGTCTACATTTAATTAATGACAAAAAAATGAAAGTGTGTTTTAGGAGAACAAAACTTTAAAACTAGGAACAGTTTTTATAAAAACAGTTTTATAATTTAAGAATTAAAATTAAAGTTAAGAAACATATATTTGTTAAATATTTCAAAATTTCATAAAAAAGTATCAATCACAGCTTTAAAGAAAGATTTAATGTAATTTTATTCAAGCTACACCTGAATTAATCAATGCTGATTACGAACTTCAAAACTGGGCTCAAGAATTGGTAAAAGAAAGAAATTTTGCAGAAGGTGGAATGGGAATAAAGGTAAATAATTTTTTTTTTAATTTAGTAATTTAAATGATAATAGATGTGAGAGAGAATTGTGAAAAATTAAATTTAATTGTTCTGTTATCCAAATTATGTTACTGACTCTGAACTATTCAGGGAATTCCTGGCAATGGAACTATCAGTTTTGTGGAACAACTGCAACAGATTGTGACAAGTATTATCTTCATCTCTAGTGTTGCACATGCTGCTACCAATTTCCCACAGTATGAAGAATATGCTTATCCTCCAAATTATCCTGCAACTCTGTTAGGAAAGCCACCAACAGATGCCGTAAGATTGTTTTTTAAAGTTAAATGTACATATTTATTTCCCATGTAGCTAGAATAACATTTTTCTTTGGCAGTCTTTTCAAAGGCAGTCTTTTTTTTAAGAGATTAAAAATATTTGTATTGTAGTTATAGATCTATGAAAACATTACTATTAATAAAGTTTAAAATAATTAAACTACACGATGTTTTTTCATCTTCTGAGTAGTATCTTGTATGCCTTTTTCTAAATAGACATCTTCAATAAGATTGGCTAAAAAGGTTCTTTCAAAGAGGACATTTCATATCTGCTAAGACTTAAGGTGGTTGGAGTTTTCTCTTATTGTCATGCCATCACTCTATTGACTGGGATTTTCATTTCAGGATCCTTGGGTGCCTCTGAGTCCACCCACCTCTAATGGGTACCTGACATTAGTTGGGGAAAAGTAAAGGGGGTTGGTCATTGTGCTGGCTACAGGACACATCTGCCCTATAGATCAAAAGGTCTGAAAGGGGAACTTTATTTTTTTTTATCACTCTGTTGACATCTATATCTTAGCAAAAAGGAGACTCCTCAGAAGACACTTTAATGATCTTAATATTATAATAGACATTCTTATCCTCTTTGTACTTCGAATGTCACATTTCAGAACTGACCTATTCCACTTCTTCTTTATGAGATTTAATGTAACCTGTATTTTTTTTTGCCTGGATGAAAAGGGCAATGTAGATGTCAGGAGAATGTATTTCTATAGGTTAAGAATATGGGGAAATGCTTATAAAAGTCTATTAATAAATTTGTCTATTTAAAATGTATTCCTTTGTTTCAAATTCAATTCATTTTCCAGAAAGCAGTTATCTCTGAGGAAGACATTCTGAAATCTCTGCCCAACAAAGAGATGACACTTGAGATTATGACTATGACTAAATTATTGAGCACTAGGGGTACTAAGAGTCTTGGTGACTTTGAAGTCCAGTATATTGTTGATCCTAAGGCACTCGCTGTAGTGGAGCGGTAAGTGTCAATATAACACTTGTGTCAGGACAATTTCCAATTCGTAACATAACTTTAATTTAAAGAGAACTTTTTTTCACAATTACATTTTTTTCAAAAATAAAAATTAGTTTATTGTAAATAATTATAAAATAATCTTTTGTCTTTTATTGAGCCTTCATTTTGTTTGTTAACAGTGCTCTATAAATAATAATAATTATTATTATTTCTCTTGCTCAGTAAGGAATTTTTTTACTTTGATTTTGTTTCAATTAATTATTTCATTCTGAAACTTAGAAGCAGTCTATATTTGGAATAAGTAGTACTATCCTGTATACTAAGAACTGTGTACCAAGTAATGACTTGCTTGCAATGAAAAATGTTTCTTATGTCATGAAAATATGTAATAGTTTTAGCTCAATGTTATGTAACTCTTAAATTAAGCATTGCTAGAAAAATTTTATTATTATTTCAATTCGCTTTGATTTTAGATTCAAAAAGGATGTTGCAGACATCAGTCAGACCATCAAAGCAAGAAATAAAGAAAGATTCCCTAAATATAAATATCTGGATCCAGAATTCATTCCTAATAGCATCAGCATCTAAGCCAGATAAGTTGATAGTACCATTTTAAATAAATAACTTGTACAAGTGTTTTTTTTTTCTTTTGTGTGCATGACAGTGAGAATTAATTATTAAATGCTGCTTAATATGACCAATAAGTTTTTTGCATTTTTTTTTTTAGGAATATATATCTTATGCCTTAAAGATTGAAAAAAAAATTACTTCATATTCAAATTAATGATTTTTATTTTTTATCTGATTTACTTACTTTGTTATGATTAAATATGGTGTCTACTCATGTCTGATGCTCTACCAGATCTTATTCCACCTCAGTCATGTTTATCATGTAATAAATAGCATCTACTATGTTCATAGACATTTACAAAATGTATGTTTGAGTGATAAATAAATTTTGCAAGAGTTGTTTTGCAATTGCTACCTGCCTAAATGAATGACATCAATACATGTGGTCTGCTTAACAAAAACAAGTAAATAAATAAATCTATCTATATATATATATATCCAACTGGTGCTTTGTAGTATTTGTTTTTTGTTGTTGTATTTTTTTTTGTTATTTTAATTATTGTTTTTTTTTTATTTGATTACTCTTAACCCTTTACTTTGCGACCTGGACTACTACTTTTACCTTTGTATTTGTGCCAAAGAAAGTAGTCTTTGTTTTGGTTGCCTCTGTCAAGCTGTCCTCCTTCCAATTGGAGTGCCTTTGGGCCAAGATCAACCTCCATAAGTCCGAATAGGTGATCACCAGAGCATCTTTATCTGTAACGTAAACTTATCCTTTAAAATACTTGAAAGGGGTAGCCTACATATGGGTGCAATCTGTCAGGTCTTTAAACTTGTTCAATTACTGAATTATTACTGAGTTGTTAATTATTACAGTATTAACAACATACTGTGTTCAAATATTAAACTAATGTAAAATTAGAGTGTATATATATTAAGGATATGAGTAACTAATGAGTTACTATTTTATGCTTGTTTGATTTTAGGCCCAAACTCAGCCGACAGTCACACCATGCACATTCAGTTATACAATACAACTTCATTTACTCATTGAAAAAATGAAAGCATTGAAGATTAGTCCATATATTATTCTATGGGCTAATGAATTTTTGACTCAGAGACCTCAGAGGGTTAGGGTAAACAATGTTATATCAAATGCACGCATAGTCAACACAGGGGCGCCCCAGGGGGCTGTGACATCGCCATTATGGTTCATTTTGTACACCAATGATTTTCAATCCCATAGTCCTTTTTGCTCTTTCACAAAATTCGCTGATGATGCGGCTCTTCTTGCCCTGCTCTCAGAGAGTTCAGACGTAAACGAGTATTTTAGAGAAATAGACCACATTGAAAGGTACTGTAAAGATAATTTTTTATTATTAAATGTAAAAAAAACCAAAGAAATGATTATCGATTTTCGTAGGGAAAAGAAGGAAAATGATATTGTAACTGTAGCTGGAGAGACCATTGAAATAGTGCAAACTTTTAAATACCTTGGCACTATCCTAGACAATAAATTAAATTTTACAGCTAATACAGATTATATCAGCAAAAAAGGGCAGCAAAGATTACGATTACTTAGAAAACTGTCCTCTTTTAATGTAAGCGAAAAGGCCTTGACTATGTTTTATCACGCTCATATCGGCAATATTTTACATTTCAATATCACTGCCTGGTATGGCAATCTAAGCACTAAGAATAAAAATAAACTCCAGAGAATCCTAAATGCTGCTGGTAAAGTCATTGGCAAAAAACAAAACCCATTAGGGCAGCTGTTTGAGGCAAACATCCTTACAAAATCTAAGAAGATTCTAGAAATAAAAAATCACCCTTTGGGTCAGGATTTTGTTATTTTACCATCACAAAAGAGATACAAGACACCGATAGCAAAGACAAACAGACACAGAAACTCTTTTGTTCCTCTAGCAATCAGATCATTAAATAGAACCAATCTAATGTAAACTTTTCATATGTAAATTGTGAGTGAGTCTGGTGTGAGTGTACATTTTTTAAATAATGTTTTGTTTGTATAATGTACAAATTGTAAGACAAATTTCCTTACGGACAATAAAGATGATTATTATTATTATTATTATTATAAAATAATAAACAATGTGTATGATGATTTAATAACCTTATGAATTTAATACAATGAAATATGTACACTGAGTGGATATGAATAATAATAATGATATGAGTGTCATATGAGTTAACAATTAGATATATAAATACATTGATGTAAAAAATATGTACTAGTTCACTCTAAGTAATTAACTATTTTAATAGAAATAATATAATCACTTAACTTCTACGACTCAATAAGTATGTCCATATAGTTGTCCAAATAACAACTAGCAATACAAGTAGAGCAATCTTCATCAACAGTCAACATCAAAGTTCACAGTAGCATGATCAACAGCTTGAAAAACTTCATAACACAACAACAGGTCTGAATACAGCAACCCGCAGTCTGGAATCGGTAACCTCAGATTTGCAAACACACATTAGGCAGAGAAGCTAAGACGAGATCTGAGTTCAATAGTCCAAAGCTTAGAACTAAACTGAAGCCTGAAACTAAAACCTAAAACGGTACCCTGTGTAGAAAGATAAAAGAACGAAGTTTTCTAATCTCCTAGTCTACAAATAGAATTACAAATACGAAATACGATCGAATCAAATAGAATAACTGTTCAATGAGAAATTAAAACTCACCCTAAACAGGGGTCAAGATAATCCAATTCAAGAATATCAACCAAGGAACAACGATAAGGCTATCCAGTATCAACCCAGTACAGTGGCGTAGCGTAGGGGGGGGGAGGGGGGGGAGGTTTTTGAAATCCCCCCGGGCCCCCGCCTAGGGGGGGCCCCCAAATGGGTGTTTCAAAATACATAAATTAATATATTTGATTGACAAATAGTGTCAACGGGTGTATTTTTTTTTCAACACTTATGGATTATACTTATATCAAATACTAAATCTAGATCTAGGTCTATCAGTACGTTGACTTTGTTGACATTTTAAAATATTTTTTCCCACAGAGATCAAAGTTGTTGTTTTTTTAAAGTCAGTTTTACATTTTGAAATACAAATCTTTAATAGATTTGTTGCCGATTAAAGAGATCAAACATGTTCTTGCAGCAAAAACAAAGAATATTACTCTCTTTGTTGCCACGAATAAAACTGTATGATATAGATCTACAGCAGTAGAGGCCTTAGAGGTGGCAAGTGGAGCGCCTGTGGGGGCCCCGCGATCGGAGATTTTATTGTAACAAACTTGATCACTACACATTTTCCTAATAAAATCCGATTAGA
>JADKLZ010000728.1:15643375-15653498 GCA_021533235.1 Biomphalaria straminea | reverse complement strand
GTGTGGGGGCGTTGGGACAGTGTGGGGGCGTTGGGACAGTGTGGGGGGCGTTGGGACAGTGTGGGGGCGTTGGGACAGTGTGGGGGGGGCGTCAGTGGCGTCACTAGGCAGGTGCGGGGGGTGCGGTCCGCACCGGGTGACACCCACTAGGGGGTGACTCCCAAGTAGAAAAAATTCACTTTTTCAAAATGCAAATTTTTTAAAGAAAATTACTATTGCGATTATCTTTCACAGTTTCGTATCAACATGTCCCAAACCTTCTTCTTTAATATTGTTTGACTTGTAATTTTCCTATTATGAGAAAATTAATGCGTTTTAGACGCCAGAAGAAGGAGTTTCTGGAGAACAGAAATGTAGAAAAATGCTTGGCGGCCGTGGCTTCACTCCGGACAACTCTGAGTGAGCTTAAGGAGCTTTCCGAACATCTTATCTGACCAGTTTATTGGAGAACGTAGCCTGTTTTAGTGTAGTATATTTAGAAACACAGAATTAAGCCTTTCGCACGTCATTACACGTATATGGCTGCAAGCTTCATCCACAGAAATCAGTCTAAGGCAACTTTCACAGCCACTTCTCAGCTGGTGCCTACGAAATTCAGAACTACTAAAAAAAAAGGTGTGATGCCATGCTAGACGAGAACTGCTATGTTTTTGTGTTCCTCTTTTCGACTTGCATGTTAAGGCTAACTTTGGTAAACGTAGGCCTATTTCGTATTGCCAAATGATAAGTCTTACAAATGTCAATCGAAGTTCTGTTGCAACTTTCCTTAGACGGCGAATACCTGTGCGGGAAAAAATTCTCAATTGATAACATCATCTCGTTATGTTATTCGTATGATCCTTCTCAGCAATCACCGCTCAGCCTTACACGTCTTAAAGTTAGGTGGCCGTTGGGCTAATGATTGTATTGAGTAGCTGAATTTTAAACTCCAGGCTAATTGATGTGTTTGTTCAGATAGACCTTACTTTTTGAAAGACGGCTCCTACTTTCCAATCCGACATGCAACATCATGATATGCATCTCCGTCACTTAAAATAACACTAAATAGGTGAGCTTCTATTTGTTCAGGATCTTCTATTTCTTCGTGAACAATGTTGATGGGGTACTGGGTAACCTGCACCCAATATGCATAACTTTAAGGGCGTCTTTATCCATCTTATCGTGTATAAATTTAATTATATTTCAAAGTAATGCTATGTTGTCTACAAAGTCCAACTTGGTTTGATTTACGGCATAGAATCTCGAATGGGATGCACTCTTATCTCATATTTGTCTCGATGTTGAAGAATTCCAGTGTCTGTTGTGACACAACGGCTTGCGTTGATTTAGACATGTCACAGAATTCGGACGAATTGTTTCGAGATGCCTTATTCTCTTGCTATTTTTTTAGAGTGATTCTGAAGGACGCTATCAAACTTTTTTTTTAAATCTTCAAAACAGATCAACATTTTTTGTTGGCACTCCTGGCTTTGCTCGACGATGTTTTATTTTGTAGGACATAAATCTGTTCAGTACTGATTTGTTTTTTTCAGAAGCAGCTGAGAAACACTAGTATAGTTTAAAAACTTTTTCGCAAAGAGCTCTTAAATTTTTTTTAATAGAAAAGGTTCACGTAAATTTTTCTCAATTCAATAATTGTACATTTTCAATATGTAAAATAACTTTTGATAAACTATCAAAAAATAGACAACAAAAATATTTTAAAATAAAATCAAAAACCATTTTCGGGTTAACCAATCAATAAATTAGCTTACAGTTTTATTGTTCAACATAAAAATACAAAATAAACAATAGTTGTTTGTGTTTTTTTTTAGGGGCAGATTTTGTTTTGGGGGGGGGTGACACCGACCCTAGTGACGCCTCTGGGGGGGGGGCGTTGGGACAGTGTGGAGCGGTGGGACAGTGTGGGGGCGTTGGGACAGTGTGTGGATGTTGGGACAGTGTTGGGGCGTTGAGACAGTGTGGAGCGGTGGGACAGTGTTGAGCGGTGGGACAGTGTGGGGGCGGTGCAGGAATAGAAAAAAAAACAGTTAGGAGGTCGATCTCATAGCATAGATTTGAAAGAGGTAAAAGGTCATGGAGAGTGCACGGAGTCAAATACTTTTTGTCTAATATAGTAACTTCAATATCCTGGACTATAACTGTAATAAATCATGTCTGCTCAGTATGGTTGTAATACACTGAATGACAACACAACACACATTTCGTGAACACATTGTTACGGACAAGTTACGTACACATGTTAAATAAGAACGACAACCGATACAGTATATAATTTTTAGAACAACAACTCTGCTAATGTGTCAAAGAAACAATATTTCAGGCAGAATGCTAAGATGTTTTCTTTCATGCGAAAATAAAATATAACAGAGACGTAATCGGGTTGTTAAATCTGACGCCATCTTAGCATGTTTATTTGCCAGAAGTGATATTGTGGAATATGTTTGAATATTTGAAAGCATAGGCTTACTACTCGCAGCGCTCACAATTTCAATACACCAGGGTCGAATTTAAGGCATGGCAGAGTGGCTACAGCCCCGAGTATTTCACAAAAAGTGGCCTTCAAAATAAAAGAGATTTAAAACTCAATTTTTTTTTCTAACTTTCTTACCCCGCATTTTGTACCAACAAAACTTTAAATCTTACGATTGACAACCATCGGAGCTGAAGAATTTCCGTCTTTTTTGTCACCTCAAAGTTTAAATTTAGGCTGCTTGCAATAGTTGATCCCAGGTACATTCCTGCACTTCAGTAAGGATGTGATTTCCGATACTAACCACGAGTACTTCTGAAACGTGGTTCATCAGGGCATGATGCTCATCCATTGTCTTGAAAGACGATCACGTAATTTTAAGGATGACTGTCCACTTGTAGCGTGTTTGTAATATGCAGTTTGGGATCTACAGCAGTGGATCAATCATGGTTTTACTCTCCACAAACTCAAAAAAAAAACATATAAACTAGACATTTTTTGTGTACTTAAACTGCATATTAAATAACAGTAAATTTTTTTAAAGTAGGAAAGTTGGGTTGAATTTACAAGTACTCCATTTTTCTATTCTCAAATATTGCCTGCTATACGATATTGATATGATTAATTATAAATGTTAAAAAGTAGATTTTAATTATAGCTTTCGAAAAAAGTGTATTGGTTTCCACAAAAACTCTGCCCCACGGCCTCCACATACCTGGAATGCAATATGATTAGATGAAAATCTTTAACTATTATTGTAACCTTTTAACAAACTGTATTGATCAACCCACCTGCTACAAACAATCCATCGCCCTAAGATTATCTCAAGTGATCTACTGTAGCCTCCAGTTTGAAAAACTATTTTTTTCTTTAATCTGCGTACGCCCAGCAACGATGTCTCTTTCTTTCTCTGTCTCTCTGTCTCTCCGTCTCTCTGTCACTCTCCTCTCTCTAACACACTCTATCTCTCGCCTCTCTCTTTTTCTCTTCTATCGCCTCTCTCTCTTCTCTCTCTCCTCTCTCTCTCTCACTTCTCTCTCTCTCACTCACTTCCCTCTCTCTCACTCTCTCTTCTCTCTCTCCTCTCTCTCTCACTTCTCTCTCTCCCCTCTCTCTCACTCTCTCTTTCCTCTCTCTTTTCTCTCTCTCAATCTCTCTCTCTCTCTCTCACACACACTTTCTCTCTCCCCTCTCTCTTATCTTCTCTTTCTCAAACTCTCTCTCTCTCAAACTCTCTCCCTCTCTTCTCTCTCTCTCTCTCTCACACACACACACACACATTTATAGCATACTTACATATTTCTATGCCTACTTATGTATCTAATTAAATCAGTTTTTTTGCCTCAGTGACTTCTGTGTATTTTTTTTCAACCGGTCATGGCCCTTTGAAATATTGAACATTAACCAGAGCGTGAATTTCTCACACAAGTTAAAGGACAAGTTTTGACAAAATAAATAATAAAAGTCTATAAATAGTACTAAAAGGCATACCATTAAAAAGAAACGTTGATTATAAACATAACAACTACGTCAACTAGACAAGGTCTGATTGTCAAGAAATGGCTTCTATATATCCTACTGCTATTAGAGCACGGAATGGGCTGCCTGAGTCAGCCAGAAAAAAAAAAACAGTGACTTGGCAATAAGTCATTGATTAGCATGCATGACTAGATTGACCTAGGGACACAAGTAGGATGTAGCAATATTTTTGTTAGTAACGTCTGTATTTTATAAGTTCTAAAATGTGTAGACGTCATAGTCAATTTCACAAACGTATTTCTAAAGAGTTCTATATTTTTTTGTTTAAATTTAACTTTGTCTCTATACTCACTGATTGTCATGGAAGGCTTAAAGAATTAACTGTACATGCAGTACTAGGTCTACTGCAATGAATATTCTTGATAATCATCCCGTAGGTTTGCATAGCCTATGTTTGATTATTTACTCACCCTGTATAGATAATATCATACTACATTGTTATTTGGAGTGCGCCCGTAGTTTTTGTTTTGTTTTGTTTTTTCTTTATTCTAAAATGTTTTGACCTATCGTTAGATAAGCCGTGACTAGAAGTAGACTTAAAAACACTGCTACGAGTGACATTTATGTAAACATTCATATTTTTGAACATCGTCATACTCAGCAAAGTATTGGTAAACACCACTGATGCCTAAAATACGGCCCGCGGGCCAGTTATGGCCAGCGATGTGGTTCCATACGGCCCGCCGAAATGTCGGAACAAAGAGTTTTTCAAAAACAAAAAAAAAGGTCGACTTATATATCTTTACCTATGTTAAGGCCCTCAATTTTTTTTTAATTGTTTGGTACCATGACCTCTAACATTAGTGTGTTTACGAAATGAGAATCTAACAGAAAAAGAAAACGGTTCTTAACTTTTTGTTTTGTGGAGCATGATACTAAGCCAACATATTTAAACAAAAAAACAACAACATATAAACTTCATTATGAAACAAACACGCCGAGATTCTTGGTTTTAGCCGCGAATAAAAGATTTTGAAACTACGCGTACAGATTGGAGGATCGATAGAAATATTCACCGAAAAGCGACAAGAAAAGAAGTCTGCTGTAAGGGAAGTAAAGCTAGTTACAACGTTGTTGTTTAAGTACAGAATTCATGTTATCTTCTGATGCTTGAAAAAAAATCACTTCTAATATACAATTCCTTAATGTAAGTACTAGATCCATGGGATTGTAATTAAATAGTTTCAAATTCAGGTAAACTTCATTTCTTTTTTAGCGGCCCCCGTAAGGGGAAAAAGCCGCTACTAGGTTTGTGCAAAATGTCCGTCTGTCCGTCTGTCCGTCTGTCACACTCAGGGCGCCAAAACTAGAAGAGATACGAAAAATATTTTTCCCCATTAAATGCGGCTTGAAAAGTTTAGGTGCAACGGCTACTTTTAGTTTTCTAAAAGCAAACCGTTTAATTTATAAAAATTATTATGCAAGCGATTTTTTAATAATAAAACACCAATTGTGAAGCAATTACGTAAATCTAAGGGAGGAAATGTTACTATATGAAATGCTCTTGGCATGTAGATATCACGCACATTTTTTAAAATGAATTTATGTCTGTCTGTCCGTCTGTCAGACTCAGAGCGCCAAAACTAGAAGAGATACAAAAAATATTTTTTCACCATTAAATGCGGCTTGAAAAGTTTAGGTGCAATGGCTACTTTTAGTTTTCTAAACGCAAACCGTTTAATTTATAAAATTAATTATGCAAGCGATTTTTTAATAACAAAACACCAATTCTAAAACAATTACGTAAATGTAAGGGAGGAAATGTTACTATAAGAAATGCTCTAGACATGTAGATATCGCGCACATTTTTTAAAATGAACTTTTAGCAGCGGCTTTCGTGTACTAGCGTAAAGACCGGAAATGACATGATTCTAAACTAATTTCTTAATTTTTAAAAAAAATCAGATTTTTTAAAATAAAATTGTATAATGCCCCCATTAAAATGAAACTAACATATTTTTGTGCGTTTTGTCTGTTGGTTGGTCTGTCCGTCACGGTTAGAAAAAAATACTAAAGGCTTTTGAAAAATATGATTTAACCTTTACTGTTCTTTCAGAAATATTGCGATAGTTTAAGGATGGGAGCAACAGGAATTGAGCCAGGGACTTAGAAGGAACATCCGAAACATCTTGCGAATAGGCGGATTTGACAGGGATCCGACTCCGACGGGGGCCGCCTCTGAGTTTGTGTATCACACAAACTCTCTTTGTAATCTTGTTATGTACCTTTTCGTTCATGTGGCCCAAACATTAAAATGGCCCCCAGGTCGAATTGGACATCACTGGTATTCTTAAAATCAAGAAATAACATTATTTATATTCAAACAATTTTTATATTATGTCTCTCCATAAGAAAAAGATCTTAAAATTCATTGTAATCGCTTTAATTATAAAGAAAACATACATTATTATGGATTAATGAAGGAATATTGATTCTAGTATCTGTGTATGTGTTCAATGTGATAAAATATAAATTGAGGTTTCCTCATTGTTTTATTAATTCATCAAATCTCGGCTTTGGTTAGTGTTTGTGTCATTGGAATAAATATTCAAGAAGTAAATAAGAATTGGTTTATCAACACAAAGCCATAGTAGAACGTCACAATGACCCAACAAAAAGCCACAGTTGATAACCGTCTTGCTAAGACGAGTAGAGCTTTTGGGCGCCTCTAAGTGAGGATAAGGCGGAATAAATCGTTCCGCCTGCCTACAAAAATCGTGTCTACCAAGCAGTGTTTCTTTCAAGCGTTCTCTATGGAACTGAGTCATGGACACTATACAGAAAGCAACTAAGACTTCTTGAACTCTTTCACCAAAGATGCCTGCACTCCGTCAAGGCATACGATAACAAGACCGCAATACAAATGACGATGTTATTGTGAATGCCGAAATGGACTGTGTAGAGCAGTGATTCCCAAAGTGGTCCATATGGACCCCCAGGGGTCCACGAGGACTTCCAGGGGGTCCACGAAAGGGAAAAAAAGAATTGGGGGTCCATGACATCCAAATGGGGGTCCACGAGAGTGGATCTCATTTATAAGGAATTTAATTGAGTTTTATATAAATTTCATATTAGTAGAATCACCTAGCTATTATATCATACAAGTTTACATTAGTTATACTTTATTATAGCTAGGCCGTTACATATACACATAGACACTACCGGAATGAAAAACATATTTTAAATTTTAATACCTCATTTAAATAGCTCAATTTGGTCTAGAGGTGAGTAATATTTAGCATCGCTGAATCTAAATATAAAATAGACGATAATGTTAATTTTCAATTTTTTTTTCTTTTCTCGTCGAACTTATATTGCCTATGTGTCTTTTATTTAACATTATATGTAATGACACCATGAAACCACCTAAGCTGGAGGATCGTTGGAGACAAAGGCACTCTGATAGGATTTGAAAAACTATCGAACACTATAATATAATTGAGAAAATATCTACAATTGACAAAATATTTGTTTTCAAATTTTAAGGAAAATATAATGGTTTGCGTGTCTTAAAATATCTTGCAAAATTATGAAAATGACATACAATTGGCGAAAAAAAAATTAATGATTTAGCCGCTGAAGTTTTTAAAACTATTTTGTACACAAACCTGCATCTGATATTTGCTAAGAATTCTTCTAAGCAACAAAAAGTTCAAAGGTCTATATATGAACCGAGTTGTGCCTGTCATGAAGCATTTTTGGGCACATGTTCGTTTATTTATGGATGAAGAAATTCACGACAGAATTTCGTTTTGTGAAAACTGATAATTGACAATAAAGTCGAACACATTTGATGTTTTGAAGAAATCGTTCGAATAAAAAGCAAACCCTGTAACTATTATATCAGTAGCAACAAATGGAGCAGTAGTAGATCTTGATTGCAGGAATATCTTCAATTTGTTATCAACACAGTTATGAGAAACTAAATAAGCAATTACTTGCTCAAATGTGAAGAGAAAATGACAAGAACATTCATCAGTTGAATCACAAAGCACCAGGAGAGTACCAAATTACAGCAGAACTAATTCTCAGCACAAAGGAGTGCATGATGTATTGTATGTGTGAAAAATTGTTTTATTTAATTTAATAACTATATTTGCATAGTGTTGTTTTGTCTAGTTATAACTTTAACAAAAAGAAATGTAGACTGTACAGCGTTAAGTATTTGATATTGAACTTCATTACTTCCTTGTCAAACGAGAGTGTTAATGTGCCATTTTTTATGATGCAGTGCTCCTATTTCTTCTCTGTGGTTCTCATAGAGCTCATTAGTTATAATGATCTTAATTTTTTTTTAAATTATTTTTTCTCCATTGAGCCATTTAATAAGTATTCCAGCTCCTTCGTTTGTGGTGGCTTTCTGAGAACAATCCATGAAACTCTATTAGGGCAATGGTATTGTAGAAGAGTTCACTAAATTCTTTAGCTCTATTGGAATATAGTTAAATATTTCTTCCTTCTAATGTGAGTCTTTGCAAACAACATATTTTGTGAAACAGCTCTTTGTGAAACATTTTATAAAACAACGAATCTCAATATGAAAAATAATCTCCGTAGCAATGGAAGTCGAGCTTGCAAACCTTTAAAAACAAAAAGCTTCTAATGTGTTTAGTGATAGTAAACGATACATATTAACTGTTACAAAATGGGTTTAACTTCCTATATTCATAATAAATTTATTGTAAAAAAAAACAACTGAATTTAACTTAAAATATAGTTTTTAATTACTTTTTCACTCCTCTGGTCACTGGTTGGAAATTATTTAAACAAAATGTGTAATTTGAAATTGATGAATTTTCACAAATTTAATATAACTTAAACAAGGGGTCCACGGAAGACCAGAAACCATCTCAAGGGGTCCACGAGACAAAAAAGTTTGGGAACCACTGGTGTAGAGGGTACACTTTTAATTCGACCGCTACGTTGCTCAGGTTACGTATCCAATATGGGAAACGCCAGTATGCCAAAGGCAACTTTTTTTTGGGTGATCTAAAAGGTTGTCAACAGAGGTACACCCCGGAAACGCTTTAAAAACAAGCATAGGTGCCAACTTGCTTGACATAGAAGAGATCACCTGGCAGCAGGCGGCTTCCAGACAGAAAGATGAAGGTTTATTACAAAGGTCTAAAGTAAATATTAATCTGAGGACAGACGTAAGCGGCCGAAAAAAGAAAACAAAATCAACCACCGGCAGACACCGGTTACGTCTGCGCTGGATGCGGCAAAATATGTAGGTTACAGCTAGGACTTCGTATCCATCTGAATTACTCCTCATTTATCTTCTGACTTTTTATGTTTTTCTCAAGGTTGGGTTATATCGCCCTCCTGTCTGTCTCGCACTATAGCTTTCTCTTCATATTCTCTTTTGTTTTATTGCTTTGAAGCAGTGCTTCCCAAACTAAGTTTCGCGGAACCGTGGTGTTTCGCTAGACCTAACTAGGTTTTCCACGAACTACTGTAGGCATACACGTGAATAAATTCCTAAGTAAATGAAGGGGGAAAAAGACATCCCTATGAACTTTGAACTGATCTAGATTCTGACTCTAATTTCACATAAAGATGCAACCATTAAATGGCTTCTGGTGAGATTTTTCAATTTTTCGAAAGTGACACAATATTTCAAGACAAGCTGCTTGTTAGTTTTAGTCTCCTGTAAACTATTTGTTAGAAGCAGGATTTTCGTGTGTTGCTGCAAAGTGAAGTTCTAGAAACTGGCTTGACGCTACACCAGAATTCAGCTTACAAATATGCTCCTTCAAGGAGTCAAGGACACAGTACCATCAAAGTCATTAAGTCTTTTATATACATCATATCTATATTTTGTTATAGTTTTAATGCTTTATTAGAACAGTGGTTCTCGACCTTTTATGCTCGACCACTTTTTTACAATCCCACACTCTGCCGTGAACCCCCCCACACACACACACACACCCAGTCGCAACCCACAGGTTGAGAACTCCTGATTTAGAATATGTTTTAATTAGGTCCTATTATTATTTAAAAAATAGAAACAATCCAACCGAAAAAAAAAATCTATGTGCGAAGTGTTCCGTTCAGGAAAAAGAATAAAACAATGTAGACAAAAAGAAGATTGCTGTCATGAGGCCTAGC
>JADKLZ010000728.1:15576123-15643365 GCA_021533235.1 Biomphalaria straminea | reverse complement strand
GCCTAGCTTTAATAAAACAATGTAGACAAAAAGAAGATTGCTGTCATTAGACCTAGCTTTAATTAAAAAAATCCTTAAAGTATGTGTGAAGGTCAAACAGTTAGTGAGTATAAGACAAAGCTGAAATTTTATATTGTGTGATATGTTAACCGGATATCATTTAGGTTACTGAACTTACTGTACGTGTATTCTAGCTATACCTTCCCACCATTCTAGTTAACGATCTGATGATCTTGCTTCAGCCCTTGATAACCTTGACTATTAAATGAACACTTTTTGCATGAAAAGATTCACTCGGCCGTAACCGAAAAAAAAGTAGTTGTTTTTTTTTTAAGTTGTATTAAAAGTCTACTAGGATAAGTATTACACTACTACTACCAGCTACGTGTATCACGTGACATGAGCCAGGCATGCGTAGCCTGTGACTATAGTCATATCCGGGACATGAATTGAAATATAAAAGCATGCGGCTTAGCCTGGACGAGCTGGATACGACGTGCAGGGCTGGCTTCTTGCTGACACTTTAGAGCAATCTAACACGACTTTAACTTTTTTGAAAATATTTCTGTGACCAAATAAAAGTGACTTTAGTTTTTTAAAAAATGTTTTCTTTCTTTGGCCTTGTCGAAAGTGACTACATTATAGAAATTAAAACAGGAGACACTGTTGGGGCGGGCACTAACGCCAACGTATGGATCGTCCTCTACGATGAGACTGGGAAATCCACTCCTGCTATCCAGTTGGACCAGACGCTTAAAAACAATTTCGAACGAGGCTCCAAGGACTTTTTCCAAATTAGCAAGTCTCAAACCAGCAACTTGAAGAAGGATGGACAGATTGCCAGAATCGAGTTTTGGAGGGATGACCACGGCGCTAGCAGCGACTGGTATGTGGACAAAATAGAAGTCCAAAATAAAACAACCAAAAGTCTCTTTGTGTTTCCGGTGTACCGCTGGGTACTTGCCAACTACCATTACAAGATCAAACACTTGGATACGTCACTTCCTCAGCAGGAGCACGAGGATTTGAAAGAACCGCGAAAATACTTTCTCCAAGAGAAAAAGAAAAACTATGTTCTGGATCAAAAGTTTCCAAAAGAGTTTCCAAACTGCCCTATTCAGGTGAAGTGTTTTCCTTTTTTTTTTTTTATTGTGCATTTGCAGTTCTCATTAGAGGAAGAGCGGAAGTCTGAAATTAGAAAGAATATCACTTTTCGAAAACTGCTGTCACTATACTTTCAATCAGTGGGGTCACTAGGCAGGTACGGAGGGTGCGGGCTGCACCGGGTGACACCCACCAGGGGGTGACACCCAAGTGGGAAAAATGCACTTTTCCAAAATGCAACTTTATAAACAAAATTACTGCATCGAATGTCTCTCACAGTTTAGTATCAACATGTTCCAACCCTTTTTAATTTACTTCTATTTGACTTTATTGTGTGTTGTAGACGCCAGGAGAAAGAGTTTCTGAAGCTCAGAAATGTAGAAAAGCGCATGGCGCCCGGGGCTTCGCCCCGGACAACTTTGGATGAATTTAAGGCACTCCCCAAACATCTTATATTATCTATTGAGTGGTGAACGTAACATATTTTGTTGCAATGTGTAGAAAAACAGATAGGCGTAAGATATGTCTCACAAATGTCAATCAATGTTCTGTCGTCACTTCCCTCAGACGGCGAATGCCTGTGTGAGAAAAAATTTCTCTATTGGTAACATTATCTTGGGAGGATTTGTAAGATCCTTCTTTTCAACCTTCCACGCCTCGAAGCGTAGATGGCCGTTGGGAAAATGATTGTATTGAGTAGGTGGATTTTTATCTCCAGGCTAATTGATTTGTTTGTTCAGATGGTCCCACTTATTGAAAGACGGCTCCTGCTTTCCCATCCGACATACAACACCATGATATATATCTCCATCACTTCAGATAACACTGCCTAAATTAATTATTAGTTCAAGATCTGTGTGACCAATGTTGATCGGGAACTGGTTAACTCTGTATATCATTGAGGGCGTCTTTATCTGTCATCTCTTGTATACATTAAATTGTATTCTGAAGTAATGCTATGTCGTCTGCCAAATCCAACTCGGTTTGGTTTTCGCCATGGGAATCCAAATGCAGCCTAATGACATCATCTATGGCTATAAGAAAGAGAAATGGGGATAAGATACACCCTAATCTCATATCCGTATCAATGTTGAAGAATTCCACCTTCTGTTGTGAGACAACAGCTTGATTTGATTTAGACATATCGCTGAATCTGAACAAATTGTTGCAAGATGCCTTACTCTCTTGCTATTTTCCAGAGTGATTTCGATGGATGCCATCAAACTTACTTTTTTTAAACCTACAAAACTGAATTTACTTTTTGTACTTTTTTGATATTCTGTGCTTTTTTTTTTGACGAAGTTTCACAGGACGTAAACCTGATCAGTGCTAGATTTGCCTTTTCGGAAGCAGCTGAGAAACACTTGTATAATTTAAGATCTTTTCCATAAGGAACTCTTAAATAATCTCTAGTAAAAAATAGTGACGCCACTGCTTCCAATGTCAAATATATTCAATCACTCGTTTTGAGCCCAGGGTGAACTCATTAATAGAGAGTGCAGCTTAACTGTGAAACTCGTGCATCCATTATTGGATTTCAGACAATCCCGTATTAAAGTCTTCTTCACGGCATTGACCTTCGTTCATTAACACATTAGAACTGTGCAGCTATGCTTCTTCTATGTTTAAAAACATAGATATGTTTTATTTACATAAATGAACAGATAAGTCTTGCAACTCTTTGGGAGCGATTGAGCCCAACATTTTTTTTCTCCATAGAGGGGGGAGGGCCCAGAGGGGCGTAAAAAATGGTGACGTGCGTGTTTGGGGCCGCACTAGAGCAAAAGAATCCAATGGAACCGAGCTTCTAGGGGCCGGATAGCATGGATAGCATGGCTATATGTCATGTCACAATGGTCGTAGGTTGAACGCATTAGAGCTATTGTGCCAATGTAGAGAAGGATGGATGGTCGAGCACTGGAATGTCGTTCGGTCTTCTCGATGGTCGCGGGTTTAAAGCTTGTCCGCTGCTATGCCTCGTCTTCCATCGGAGACTGAAAATAAACAGAAAGGAAAGAAATGTAGGGCCTATTAGAAAGAAAAAAAAAGGAACGGGAACTCAAAAATGAAGATATAAATAATTCTTCACAAAACCCATGTAATATAATTTTATATAGGTCTATATTTTTTGAATGACTAGCAGAAAAAGATTTTAAAAAAAGAAATAATCACAACGAGTCCCAGAGTTTAGTCATTACTTACCAAGCCTGAATCTTAGGTTTCCTAGAATGATCCCACTGCTAACTCGTTGAAAATATCCAGATATGTATTTCATACACGAGTCTTATATGGTGAATCAATTAACATGGAAATGTGCACAACTGAAACTTTCAAGGAAAGTAAAAAAAAAAATGGAAGTCACTTGACGCCCCAACTTTTTTTCCGCCCGGGGGCCGTAAATAAAATTTCTACACACGTGTCATGGGATGCATTATGCAGGGGGAAAAATGTAAATCGTCGAATCTATTGAAGCCTGACATCCTTCATTATTTCGAGAAGGGGCCGGATAGTTGCACGTAACGGGCAAATTATGACCCAGAGTCATACTTTGGACAGTGCTATTGTAATGTCAAGACAGACTTTATACAGTTGTTAGTGGGAATGAAATGTAGGAAAGACAAGAATACTACTCAGGGAAATTTTCTAAGACTATGCGCGCTGCCGCGTTTGTCTCCTCTGAGATAAGTCAATGTTTTTATCGTATTTTTTAAAATTCATCAGAATATTTATTTATAATTCTAACCCTCTTTTTATTTTTTTGTAAACACATTCAGAATATTTTTGTTATTTTTTAAGGTCAAAGAGTTGCCCCTTGATGAGCAGTTTTCCTTCAATGACAAGGTCAGTGCAGTCTTTGTAGGCCCTACATTTATTTAAACAAATATTGGTTTAAACAATTTAGATAACAAATTTATATTAACAAAATTTTGTTCGTATATTTCTTGAAGAATTTCTTATGAGTATTTTAAATTGACCATTACATACCTTTTTACTAAGATTATATCTATATCCTCTGTTAGTCTGGTAAATAGTGTGTACACGTAACTTCTCACGCTTCTCATTTTGAGATCAAGATGAAAGTTTGCAAAATTATTCATTACCCCCAACAAAACACGATTTAAGCGAAAAAAGATTGACCAGTTATTTTATTTATAAGTTGTAATTAATTATTCTTTATATAGAATATATAATAAAAACTCGGTAAGCTAAAGGGAGGTTAACCTGTGTAGTGAATTTGACGATAAGAATTGAAAGATAGCTACATTAAATAAATAAATGTTAATGTCAAGATTATATTTACAACTGTATGTTTATATAGGTGTATTATTATTATTATTATTATTATTATTATTATTATTATTATTAATCAGTTGTAAAGAAAAATGTGTAATGTTGTTTTAGTCATCATTTTTTTTTAAATGTTTTCCCTTCTACAAAAATTTCGTTGAAGTAAATACACCGTATAAATATATAGACACATTATACAATCGACGAACTCTTCATCAATTGGTGGCAGAGGCGTCACTAGGGTGGGTGTCACCCGGTGCGGTAAAATCAGGGTGTCACCCCCCCCCCCCAGCGTACCACTTATTCTTCAAATAAAAAACTATCGTTGTTCAGTTGTTGTTTTTTCTTGCGCAATAATACAGTTCGTTAAATGCTGCTCCACAAAGTTTAAATGAGTATCGATTATGTTTTTTTCTCGTACATATTATCGTTAATCATTACATATTAACATCTACGATTTTTGAAATAGAAAGAAATTAAAAACCAACTGAGCATGTTTTCCTAAGTAAGCAATAAACAGTTCTTAATGGAAACTTTTGAATATTATAATCACATATAATGGTAGTTTCATAAGGACAACTAATGAAAAATGCAACTTAATGAAAAGTATATTGATAGGTACAAAAATGTTTCAAGAATTTTTTTAACATATAAAAGTTTACAATAACTTTAGAAAATAAATATTTAAATTTCCTTTTCAGGATTTCAAATAAGAAAACTAGTAAAAAAAAAATTTAACTCAATATATCTTACTACTTCGTTTTCAATGGACAGAATTGCTTGATTTGATTTGAAAAAATAGTTGTTAATTAATGTTGTTAAATGAGAGAACGTTGTTAATTGATGTTTTAATAAGAGACCAATATTAGTTAATGTTTGAATGAGAGAACGTTGTTAGTTGATATTTTAATGAGAGAACGTTGTTAGTTGATGTTTTAATGAGAGAACGTTATTAGTTGATTTTTAATGAGAGAACGTCGTTAGTTCATGTTTTAATGAGAGAACGTAATTAGTTAATGTTTTAATGAGAGAACGTTGTTAGTTGATGTTTTAATGAGAGAACGTTGTTAGTTGATGTTTTAATGAGATAACGTTGTTAGTTAATGTTTTAATCAGAGAACGTTGTTAGTTAAATTTAGTTTTGCAAAGCTTCTTTTCACATGACGCCTTGTAAACATGCATTTAATTCAAAGGCTGGTAGAGATTCGTTGCCGTATTTCAAAACTTTACTGCATTCTAGTATTCTAGTTTTAGTATTTCTGTTCACATATCTTGCCCTCAGGCCCAATATAAAAGAGATTGATGTACTCAGTATTAACTTCTTGTTCTCTATTTGAATAGTAAATCTTAAGAATACTTTCCTGATATTTTCATATTGTTTAAACGTATTTTTCTTTTGCATTAACATGCTAGTTTGATTTGAGAAAAGTTATCTTAATAACAGTTTGAGCTAACTTTTCACATATTTCGTAGAGTAAATGTTTAAGTGCTCGAGCTTAGCCACCACTTTGAAAATAATTAACACTTTAATTTGAAGGTACTTTTGTGTTTAGTTTATTTTTTTTTAGTACATCTGCCAATAAGAAAGTCAAGCAATGAAAGTTATGCATGTATTCACAGACAGCTGGCAATCATATTTGTGCTGCGCCTCTAGTGTTTGTATTTTCAGAGAGACGGCAAAGATTTTCGCCGTCACACTTTCATAAAATCGTTCTTTCATGGATCTAACAGCAACACCATGAGCACGCCAGCGAGATGTTCATATGACACGCTGTCATTAATTATATTATCCTATCTTTTAGTATTAGCGGCAAAGAAAGAAAACCCTTTTTCTAGAGAACCAAGAAAGTATAATTAGAAAATATTTTCCGATTAAGAATTTGGACCACATAGCTTAAGTAAACGGTGTACACATCTATTCAAGTTTCTTTTCTGTTCTTCATTTATTACTGCCTGCACCTCTTCATGAATCCTTGACATTGTAGCTGCATTTCCATGTCCATGAGCTCATCATATCGATACGTTAAGCCCATCTCTTTTCAGTCGTTTTAAATTATCAGAACTGATACACCAGATTTGGCCCACATTAAGAGGAGTATCCTATATTTCTGTCATTTCAACATTACCATTGCTACTGTTAATATATCTTACAACTTCAGAGATCTATGTTAGGTCTTATCTTACACGTCCACTATTTATCAGAGAAAAAATCTTGCTATTGATGTTTTCCCATTTAGAATAATTTTATTCAACAATTTCTAAGGTTTATGATTTTGCTTCTGTCACATTTTAAAGTTGGTAATTTTTTTTTTAAAGTGCCTTTTTACACTTGGGTGTCACCCCCTATCGGGTGTCACCCGGTGCCGACCGCACCCCCCGCACCTGCCTAGTGACGCCTCTGATTGGTGGTATTTAATTTTGTTTTATTTACGATTAGGGACTTAAACCTTGCAATATTGAGACATATGCCAGTGATTTTTGTGGTTCTTCCCCTTAAAACTACTTTTTTTTTATTTACACTTTGCTTGTTCCATTCTTCATTGTGCATGTCTAACATTGAAGAGGTTCACATTGGTGTCAACTTTAGATTCTGTCTAATCTTGGAATGTCAAACAAATGTCTCACCTTATGTTTTGTACTAAATCAAATAGTTATGTGTGGTGACCCTCTGTTTATCTATACTTACAAATTTAATCATCTCAATTAAAACCTAAAAATGGTAATGAAAGTTTACCAAGATATGTGGATTTAAACTGAGGCCTGATATACCAATCATTATTCTCACTGTTTATGCTACAGTTTAGTTTGGCAGCCTTGACGCTTGGTCTGAAAGTCTCCAGCAAAATTGTCAATTTCACATCTGGCGACTGGAAGAGTGTTGGTGACATTGCTACAATCTATGCTCCCCCAGCGTTCCCTAAACCTGAGGTGAGTCAATGTCGTGAGCTGTATGTACTTCATGTGCGATTCATATGTATGGCATACAAATAGAGGAAGGGGGGATCACTGATTATTTTCTTTAGGCTAATAATCTGCGTAACTAGAAAATAATAAGAAAGTCGAAGCTCCGACTAAAGCTATAGGCCGCAACTTGCACCCACCCCCTCCTGCAAAAAATCCTGCGGGTGCCCCCCTGTTTGTAACAAAGACTTAATGAAACACAGGTGACACCAAAGAATTAACGCTAACTTTCAAAGTCCCCTTCTTATTGGTCATATCTTTTTTCATATACAAAAATTATACATATAAGAATGAAATTTAATTCGTTTATAAAAGAGTGAGTGTAGGCAATTAGGTCCCATGCATCATGACTCCTCTTTGACCTAATCTTCTGCAGAAGATGGCAGAAGATAGAAGCGGTAAGGATCTGTCTGGCTGGGAAAAAGTTAGTGCACGTTATTTCAACCGACATTCTGGGATCAAGTTGAAACTTTAAACAATTATTCATTGGCGTAGAGTCGTTGACAATACATGAATAAAAAAAAATCAACCAATTATATAGACATTTAATTATTGTTAATTAACTATTTCGTTTAATTTTGAATAAGGGAAATAGCATTTAGATTATAGAGAGATATAGTTATAAGTGCAGAGTTCTTCCCCTTAGATAAGCTTAGGGTTTTGTTGTTTTTTTTTAAGAGGAATTTTTGTTCCCCATTTATTGCTTGTTTTTTTTTTTTATTGTTTTTTTTTGTCACTTCACTTTTAGAGGGCTCCATTTTGGACTGATGATCTGTCATTTGCAAGGCAGAGATTGGCTAGCGTTAATCATTCCGTCATAAGATTAGTGACACAGATTCCCAACAAGTAAGTTTCCTGGATATATTTTGAAGTTTCTCAGCAACAAATATTGCCATTTTCTTGTAAACCATCAGCAAGTTATAAATCTACACCGGTTTTTTTAAATGTTTTTTTTTTCTTTTGAAAGATTGCCAGTTACTGATGATCTAGTACAACCCCTGCTAGGCGGACTGACATTGCAAGAAGCCATACATCAAAAGAGGCTGTTTATTTGTGATTTACAGATTCTAGAGGACTTACCAGTGAAACAGGGTCGAGTGGTAAATACATGATTTATCTCAGGACATGTCAAAAAGTCATGATTAATGAGATCCTGGCTGTTCCTTAGTCTAATTTATTTTACCCCTCATAATGTGTAGCCAATGTTCTTAATTATTATGGACTGATCCCCCTTAATTTTTTAAAATATTAAAATATATTGTTGGTCAGATTTAGAGTTGATTCATTTATATATTGTGTCTATGTCAACTGTAGATCTGTTGGTTATGTGTAATGCACAATTGTAAGATGAAATTCCTTAAGGATAATAAATTTATTATTTTTACTATTATTTATTGAACAATTCTTAAATACAATTTATTCTTTTACTTTACCACATCAAATATTCATATTAAATGAGCTAATAATAGCCTATAATTGAAATATGTATTTTTTCTCCAAATAAAATCATACAGCTATGTTCACCAATAGCTCTCTTTTTTGTGGACATGTCAGGGCAACTTAGACCTATTGCAATCCAGCTTTTCCAGAAACCAGGGCAAGACAATCCAGTAAGATCTTCATATATTTAAAAATATCAAGTTTTTTTTTTAATTAATTAGTAATCGATATTTCTTAATTTAGTAGTGGAACCTAAAACCATGTGAATAAGATGAATTTATCATTGACATATTTCATCCTTAGATTTTCACTCCTTTATGTCCCTCTTTAACATGGACATTGGTCAAGATGTGGTACAACAATGCAGACAGTGCTCACCATCAAGCCTTAACACATCTAGGTCAGTGATGTAACCAGTTTGCTTTGTAGTCAGGTCATTCTACATAATAATAAAAAAAAATTCTTTGATTTCATAGACTTCTATACTAAAAAATAATCTTTTTTATTTGTAAACCTGTGAGTAAAGGTGTTAAGTTAAAAGCTAAAAATAGAAGCAATGTTTATATATATTGAATGTTTGTTTTTTTAAGAAGGCAGTACAATGTGTTATGAATTATGCAATAACAGTCCTACATGTTGTCTTGACATTGATGGCATATTTTTTGTGATACATTTCTAGTTTTTGTTATATTTTAAGGTTGTTTTCTGTTGTTTATTTTCATGTTTTCCTACTTACCTGTTACCTGTTACCTATCCTTTAGTCTGGTGGACCGTTGGGGCACCAAGCAAGACTTGTAGACCGCCCTTCTCCATTCCTCTCTATCCTTTGCCCTGATTAGAACTTCTTTCAGTGGTAGGCCCGTCCATTCTTTTATGTTGTCTTCCCATCGCTTTCTCTGTCTGCCTCTTCTTCTTTTTCCTGGTACTGTTCCCTGGAGGAAGGTCTTTGCGAGCCCCAAAGATCTTGTTATATGGCCATAGATGTTAAGCTCGCGTTTTTTTCACAGTAGTTAGCAGGTCATCATGGGGTCCGATCACTGCAGTAACCCTGTCTCTAATCTCCTGGTTTGTGACGCATTCTTTAAATGTGATGCCTAGGATTCTTCTGTAGCATCTGATTTCCATTGCTAGGATCGTCCTCTCTAGCTCTACAGTCAGGGTCCAAGACTCACAAGCATACAGAAATGTGGCCATGACTAGGGAGCGCATCAGTCTGATTTTGGTGCCGAGGGCTAAGCCTTTGTCTTTCCATATTATTTGAGTTTAGAAAGGGCTGCTGTGGACTGTGCTATTCGGACCAGTAGTTTGGGTTTTGTTCCTTCATCCGAGACAATAGCTCCAAGGTATTTGGAGCTACTTACAATGACAAAAACATTATTGCTCCTTATGATCATGATCTTATTTTACATGTAAACATACTAATTGCACTTCTCTATCTAATTAGGTCCTTGTATGGCTATCTGGTTGTGCAGTCTGCTCACTGGACTGTCGTTGGGTCATCTCTATGGTCCAGGGCTCACACCCAACCAGCTGCCATCCTGATGGAGGTTTGGGTTTGGATGTAGCTTGAATCATCATTTAAAATATGTTCAACATTTACCAAACATTTACTTTCTGGATTTCTGTAATCTTTTTATATTAATTTAAACACTTCTTTGAAAATAATTTCAAGACCAAACCTCCTGCTAGATGACAAAAGAAGACAACAATTAAGCTTTCAAATGGGGACCATCATAATGGCAGAATAGCATACAACAAGCCCCCTGGCCACATTTACCTCTAAATCTGGCACTAAAGTTGCAAAGAGAACGATTTTGAATTTGGTAGCCATTAGCTGACAAAATTATTATGCATTATTAAAGGACATTGGCTTCAGTTGAATGTTTTTTTAATTTAAAAAAAAAGCAGTGAAAAGGTTGTACAAAATATTTGGTAAACAAATTTTCCTTTTCTTTTTCAGGTTTCACCCATCTACTAATCGAGTCATTTTCCTTGGCAACTCAACGCCATCTGTCACATTCACATCCAGTTTATAAAATCCTAGCACCACACTTTCTAAATTTGGTTGCTATCAACAAGTAGGTGTATAGATATAACTATAAGGGTGGACATATATGTGTGTTATTTTAGAGGGAAAGGCTTGTTTTTTATGTTACTGCATATATTACATATGTGTTGAACCTCCATTCTTTATAGATCTCTAGTTATGCCCCTAGGGCATAAAAGGGGGCAGATCAATCAGAGTAAAATCTATCAAGGGAGGGAGGGGGACACAAAATCTGGAACAAAAGTCAAAAAGGATTAACAGTAGATATCTCTCGGTATTTAAAAATGTTTCAGAATGAAATCTTAATGCTTAATTCATAACATATTTCTTCTCGTCATAATAAGTAGTAAGGTATAAACATCATGAAATCTTACATTCAAAACCCAGAATCTGGACAAACCTTTCTCAATAAATAAAAAAAACAAAGGGCCTTGTCTGATCTGAATTGCATAAGAATTATGTCTATACTGTAATTAGATATAAAAACTTTGATCAAAAGACAATATTACATTTAAGTATTTCTACAATAACTATTAGAGAGTTCAACTAAGTAGAATAGCAAATTGTCTTTAATACTAGATTTTTCACTGCATGTTGCAGCCTTGCTGTGTCTGAACTGGTTAGTGATGGTGGCTGGGTAGACAAAACTATGAACTATGGCAACAAAGGAATGTATGCTCTGGTAGTTAAAGGGTAAGTGTGTGTGTTTTTTATATTTTGTTTGAGAATTTAGAGAATGAAGTTTAGATTTACAAAATAGGTAGATCTATACTAAATGTATACATTTCAGATACAAAGACTGGAGACTGGATATTGACGGAACTCTGCCTGAAGAGCTGAAGAGAAGGGGAGTAAGTCAAAAATTATTCATGCTGAAAGAGATAAAACTTATAAACAGACATTATAATGACATCTATATATCTATTTATGGGGGGGGGGGGTAAAATTAAGGCCAAGATATGTTAAGTTTTCCTAATAATCTGCAGCAGCTTATATCAGAGCTACATACCCTTCTAAATGGCAATCACAATCATTTTTTGCAATCTTTGCAACACTTCATCTTTTTTTGTAATCAAATTGTGTTTCTAATTAAGGTTATACACACTCTAATTCCATTTTAACAAAAAGTAAAGACTTATAATCAAGTGCGCTGTAAGAAAAGGTAGTATTAGTTTTGTTAAGCTTTCTTAGGATTTGAGCTTGATGCCCTGGTAGGAACCATGAGATATTTACTTGTGATTATAAGCCTGCTTTGAAGACGTCAAGTATTACTTGTCCTCAGTTGTGGGTATTAGCAGTTAGTTGATGAAGTTGCTATATAACATTCCTGGACACCATTAGTAGGGCCGGACTTAGGTATAGGTAAACTGGGCAGCTGCCTTGGGCACAGGACTCAAAGCAAAAAATTTTTAGAGAAAAAAAATTTTAAACTTGGATCACATCTCAAATATAGCAGAACTCTATGACTCAATGTCTACTAGCATAGCTTTTAAGTCTTTTCTATGATTCAAGGTTTATTCACAAAAGTTTATATCTACCAAACATTTTAGAAGACCATTGGTTCTTCCTTATGGTGAAATGTTGAAACATTATTTCTAGTCTGGTAATTATGATTTATTCTTATGAAGCACATTTGTGCTATCAGCGGTATATAAATCTAACATAATTGTTGATTTAGATAGGTTTTTAATTCATTACATAATTTTTTGTCTTAATTTTCATTTTTCTTGTTTTATTTGGGCCACCTTATTTACTTTGCCTAGTGCTTTCATGTGCAGTTCCCATAAGTCATAGAAACTCTTCAACCCAGTCACCAGAGCCTTGGACCTTCAGGAGAACTTAAATTTAATGTTGATAGGGAAAAAAAGAAAATGGAACTTTTTAAAAACATCATGATTCTATTGATTGTGTTCTTTGTAGATTACTTTTTTTGTTATGTACTCTGTTTTCTTTGATCCTTAGCTTGATGACTTCAATGTTTTGCCTGGATATCACTTCAGAGATGATGCCATTCTGCTATATAATGCTATTAACAAATATGTCCATGACTACCTGAAACTATACTACAGTATGTAATCACAATATACTGAGATAATGCTTTGTACTTAATGTCAGTGAGGATATTTTTTAGAACTAGGGTATCTGTTTAACTTGTTATATCACATAAATTTTTAAAAATTACCATAAACTCTCAGAATTAAATTTTACTTATTATAATGGTTTATTTGTAAAGCACTAGTTAATTTCCTCAAAGATAATAAAGATATTATTATTTCTTATATTGAGGTAGGATATTATCTTTAATCACAGATCATTGGGGGGGGGGGGGTCAAATTAATGTAGCTACATTTAATTAATGACAAAAAAATGAAAGTGTGTTTTAGGAGAACAAACTTAAAAACTAGGAACAGTTTTCTAAACAAAAAGTTGTATAACTTTAACAATTAAAATTTAAGTTAAGAAACAAATATACTGAAGTTTTCATAAAAAATTATAAATCACAGCCATCTTTACAAATAAATAACTGCAAAAACTTTAAAGAAAAACCTAATGTCATTTTATTCAAGCTACACCCGAACTGATCAATACTGATCATGAACTTCAAAACTGGGCTCAAGAATTGGTAAAAGAAAGAAACTTTGCAGAAGGTGGAATGGGAATAAAGGTAAATAAATATTTTTTTTAAGTTAGTAATTTAAATGATAATAGATATGCGAGAGAATTGTGAAAAATTGAATTTAATTGTTCTGTTATGCAAATTATGTTATTGACTCTGAACTATTCAGGGAATTCCTGGCAATGGAACTATCAGTTTTGTGGAACAACTGCAACAGATTGTGACAAGTATTATCTTCATCTCTAGTGTTGCACATGCTGCTACCAATTTCCCACAGTACGAAGAATATGCTTTTCCTCCGAATTATCCTGCAACTCTGTTAGGGAAGCCACCAACAGATGCCGTAAGATTGTTTTTTTTTAAGTTAAATGTACATATTCATTTCCCATGAAGCTAGAATAACATTTTTCTTTGGCAGTGTTTATTAGGGGTGCAAAGGCAGTCTTTTTTTTAAGAGACCAAAAATATTTGTCTGTATTATTGTAGTTATACATCTATAAAAACATTACTATTAATTAAGCAAGATTAATTAAACTTCGAGATGGTTTTTCATCTTCTGAGTAGTATCTTGTATGCCATTTTCTAAATAGACATTTACAGTAAGATTGGCTAAAAAGGTTCTTTCAAAGAAGACATTTCATATCTGCCAAGACTTAAGGTGGTTGGATTTTCTCTTATTCTAATGCTATCACTCTGTTGACTGGGATTTTCATTTCGTGATCCTTGAAGCCTCTGAGTCCATCCACCTCTAATGGGTACCTGACATTAGTTGGGGAAAAGTAAAGGGGGTTGGTCATTGTGCTGGCTACAGGACCCATCTGCCCTATAGACCACAAGGTCTGAAAGGTGAACTTTACATTTTTTTTTATCAAACTGTTGACATCTATAGCTTAGCAAAAAGGAGACTCCTCAGAAGACACTTTAATGATCTTAAGTTTATAATAGACATTCTTATGCTCTTTGTGCTTCAAATGTCACATTTCAGAACTGACCTATTCCACTTCTTCTTTATGAGATTTAATGTAACCTGTATTTTTTTTGCCTGGATGAAAAGGGCAATGTAGATGTCAGGAGAATGTATTTCTGTAGGTTAAGAATATGAGGAAATGCTTATAAAAGTCTATTAATAAATTTGTCTATTTAAAATGTATTCCTTTGTTTCAAATTCAATTCATTTTCCAGAAAGCAGTTATCTCTGAGGAAGACATTCTGAAATCTCTGCCCAACAAAGAGATGACACTTGAGATTATGACTATGACTAAAATATTGAGCACTAAGGGTACTAAGAGTCTTGGTGACTTTGAAGTCCAGTATATTGTTGATCCTAAGGCACTCGCTGTAGTGGAGCGGTAAGTGTCAATATAACACTTGTGTGAGGATAATTTCCAATTTGTAACATAACTTTAATTTTAAGAGTGAACTTCTTTCACAAATAAAAATTAGTTTATTGTAAATAATTATAAAATAATATTTTGTCTTTTGAGCCTACATTTTGTTTGTTAACAGTGCTCTATAAATAATAATTATTATTATTTCTCTTGCTCAGTAAGGAATTTTTTTACTTTGATTTTGTTTCAATTAATTCTTTCATTCTAAAACCTAGATGCAGTCTATATTTGGAATAAGTAGTACTGTAAGTGGTACTATCCTGTATACTAAGAACTGTGTAACAAGTAATGACTTGTTATGCAATGAAAAATGTTTCTTATGTGATGAAAATAAATATGTAATAGTTTTAGCTCAATGTTATGTAACTCTTTAAGCATTGCTAGAAATTTTTTATTTTTTTTATTTCAATTCGCTTTGATTTTAGATTCAAAAAGGACGTTGCAGACATCAGTCAGACCATCAAAGCTAGAAATAAAGAAAGATTCCCTAAATATAAATATCTGGATCCAGAATTCATTCCTAATAGTATCAGCATCTAAACCAGATAAGTTGATAGTAACATTTTAAATACATAACTTGTACAAGTGTTATTTTCTTTCGTGGGCATGACAGTGAGAAGTAATTATTAAATGCTGCTGAATATGACGAATAAGATTTGTGCCTTTTTTTTTTAGGAATATATATCTTATGTCTTATGGGATTGAACAAAAAAATTACTTCATATTCAAATAAATATGATTTTTATTTTTTATCTGATTTAATTACTTTGTTGTGATTAAATATGGTATCTACTTATGCCTGATGCTCTACCAACCTCTACTGAACCTCAATCATGTGTATCATGTAATAAATTGTGTCTACTCTGTTCATAGGCATTTACAAAGTGTATGTATGAGTAAAAAATGATAAATCTTGCATGAGTTGTGTTGCTATTGCTACCTGCCTAAATGAATGACATCCATAGTCTGCTTAACAAAAACAATAAAGTTTAAACAAAAAAAAAAATAGCCTACTTTTTTAAAGGACAATTTCTCCTTTGAACAACTTATAGAGCAATTATTTGCTCTTATTTACTAATGAATGTTAGGTTTAACACACAAAAAAAAAAAAAGGAACATTTTTACACCCCTTTTGACTCCCCCCTAAAAATCCTGATAAGGCCCATGCATAACTCTACTCAGAGTATAGAAGATTCTGAATTAGCTGATATAAATCCAGTCTTAAAAACATTAAATGTCAGTAGACTAGACTTCTAGGCTAATTAGAGATAAAGTATTAATATTGTGTATTGATAATTTGTACAGGTATTTTAATACATGTACATAGTCACAAATTAATTTTAGCAGTCCAGCTGTGATCATTTTTACACAAGACAGTGTGCAATATGTTCCTGAACTATTTATAAAATATCTGCAAGAATTCCCAGTGACATGTACAAAGCTACTTTGATTTTAGTTGAATTTATTTTTCATTTTCAAACTTTGACAAATGGAGTCTGTCTATATTTGGAAAAAGTAGTGCATGTTAATAAATAGGATTGTATACAAGATATATCTGCTATAAAACAAATACATTATGTTATTAATTGAATTGACACCATTTGATCTAAGACTCCAATTATCTTGTAGTCAGCTATGATTCTATATTTGAGAACGAACATTTAATGCAACTTGTAGGTCACTACAGTCACATTCATTTGAAAGACTTTCAACTAAGTTGTAAAACACATCAAATAGTTCCAAGGCAATTTATTTTTTTTATTTATTTTTGTACAGTGAAGAAATAAAAAACAAAAAAGCTACTGCCTTCAATTCTAAAACCTAAGCAACTGTGTAATAAAACATTGTCATAAATCTAGTCACATTTCATGACAACAATTGGAATTGAGAAGTAAGAAGCACACATTGAGACAATAAACATTTATATATAAGTGTATATATAAATTATAAAGGTGACCTATAAACACATTTTGATGCAATATACTTCAACAGCTTATAGTGTTGATGTTAAAAACCATTACAATTTTTTACTTTGTAGAATTATATAGCTGATAACTCTGGGTGGGAGTAAAGGATTTCAAAATGAAAGTTTGTCATAAATGTGTATCTAATACAAAATGTGCATCTAATACAAAATGTCTATTGAAAGACGCATGGGTTCATAAGAAACACTGAAATTTCTAATGTTATTAGTCAATGTGTCTTTTAGCCAAGTCTATTGATCTGCCATTTACAACAATGTAGCCCAGATAAACCACTTTCTGAAGCTTGACTGCTGCCTGATACAATGGAAAGACCAGATGAAATAATCCATTTATTTCTAGCAACATATGGGAGATACACTCCATCACAACCTACCGACTAGAGACACATTAATTAAATAAGAGAGAATGGCTAGCAAGTAGATATATCCCAGATTTGGTGGGAAATAAATGTTTTTTAATCAGGTCTGAAAACTTTGATAGAATTTTTAAAACAAACCTTGATACAGGAACTGTGTTTAACTTGTTACTGTTCTTGGCAAATACATGTCAACAAAAATCTAAACTTCTTTAAAACATACAAACCTAGAATAACAGACTGTGCTTAATAAATATTAACATCAATTTTTAAATATATCATGACATTAAATAAATATATTTTAGCCTATAATTTATAAATTCAACAAACTGAATTCAACTAATTGAACTGAAGATAATACATCAGGTTGTGGTGTAACAGGAAGATGACTTCAGCTAGATCAAAATGTGGTATGTGCTTAAACTTAATTTTAAACAACAGTTGTTTATAGAACCTACTGTGGTGAATTCTGCATATCAACACAACATAAATAAAATGTATACTCACAACCATTTTGTTATAATTTTGACAAATATCAGCAGTTTTCACTGTAATTTTGAGCTTCTAAAGTTTGATAGTGAGCAAGATATAGAAACAGAGGAAAGACATCCAGTAACATTGTCTGAACATTGTTCACAAGTGTTTTTGTTCTTTGATATAACAGTAAACAAAAAAATAAAGTAACAGAACTGTATAGCAATATAATGTAAAGCTCCTGACTAGGCTTTAAATTTTAGAAAAAATCTTAATGACACAGTTCAGAAAGTAATACTGCTGTACATTTGTTTGTACAATTGATTGAGACATGGAATAAATTAAACTCACAACATTGCAACCCCACAAGGAATTCTGCAGATGATGCAATACAAAACTTTTGGTATCACACAAATCAAATCCTTCAAGATTATCACACACACAAGAAAAACAATAGGAAAAAAATGCACAAAAGTATTTCTAAAAATAAATCGTAAAAGCAAATGTATTGACTAGTCGTGCAAAAGTGACCAAAAAAAAAAAGTTACTGCATAAACTACTAGAATTATGTATAAATGACCAGAAAAAAATATTTTTTTATGGCTAAATCCAAACATCCAAATTGTTTTCTGTATGTAAAAAGCTACATAAAAAATTACCAAATTGAATGTGGGTATTTTTTATTTAAAAAAAAAAAAAAAAAGTAAATATGAAAATTTTGAAAAACATAAATTTAGTTGAATTATATCAATTAAATCTAACAAATGCTAGGCAAAACATGGCTAAATTGTGCCATGGTGCCAAAAAAAACCAAACCAAATACCTAACAAATGCAGCAAAAAAAAAATGAAAGCAAAGATTTAAAAAGATAACACAGAATGAGAAAAAAACACACATACTAAAAGCCCTTGTAGCATTGTTTTAGAAAAAATAAATAAGTACACAAAAGAGTACTTAATTTAATATTCGCAAAAAAAAACCAAGACAAAGTAACCTTCCATGAATGCTACAAATCACAACAAATAAAAGCCACATGAATACTATTTCCTACCCAAGCCATTTTAAAGCAGATTTTTCTATGAAAAAAAAAAGAGACTATAACTAAATATTGAAGAAAAAAAAGGGGGAAACATGAACTCCAATTGGAAACTGATGAATCTCATGTTTTCTGACCATCTAATTATCACTTTGCTGATTTACCTCTGAAGCGATTGGACAGCCGAGCAGGGTGTTTCCGTTGCTTTTCAAAGACCACATTTTGAGCCCCATTCTCAGGATGAACATTTTCCTTGTCAGAGTTCTTCATTACTGGATACGGACTGGATGGTGTATTTCCATTACTCCCTTTTGACAGTCCCTTGAGGGCACCATCTTCTCCATGTAAGTTACCATTTGCTGGTGACTTCTGCTCAGAGTTCTTCTGCTTTAGGGCCTTGGCAATCTTGTTGAAAAAGTTGGCAAGGGTTCCTGACTTTCTTTCTCCCCTTTTGCCATTCCGGACAAACTGTCCTGTACCCAGATCCTCATCATCGGTGGAATGGTCAGTACACTGAGGCAATGCAATGGTTGGGCCAGCTACCAGCGAGATGGGTTGTTGGTAGGGAAACTTTCTGCAGCCAGCTTCAAGGTTCAGAGTGGCTAGCATCATAGAGCTCTCTGGTTGAGCCAAAGGGACGAGTAAGTGATCCTGCTGGGCTTGCTCTTGGTACCTGTAGGATTCATTGTAACTATATATGACCAGCCGTGTAGAGACATTTGTAAACAATATATTCATAACAATTGTAGGAAACCCTAGCTAGTCTTACAATTTTTAACAGAAACATAAGGCTAAATTTCTATTTTGATTTTTTAAGTGTAAAGATAAAG
Organism: Biomphalaria straminea; assembly: GCA_021533235.1. NCBI lineage: Eukaryota > Metazoa > Mollusca > Gastropoda > Planorbidae > Biomphalaria > Biomphalaria straminea. Next base: position 15,623,840 of record JADKLZ010000728.1, on the reverse strand, counting down.
AGAACAATGATATTTTTTTCTTAATATCTTAGAAACATATAGAAAATATATACTACTTTTCATGTTATTTCTAACTGAGCCTAGATATACATTAAACAACATCATTACCATTTTCCTTAATATTTTTTTAAATACCGGTATGAAGTAATGTTTTTTTAATATTTTTTTTAAATATAAGTTAATGTTTTCATACATGGTAGAAAAAAAGATCTACTAAAAAAAAGTCTGTTTCCTACAATTGTACTCATTTAAACTTCTACTGACTTACAAACACTAAGCTGTTTGGAATTATAACATTCCTCTAAAACCAGACTGACCTGATCCACTTTTGGGTTACATTGATAGAATCAGCTAAATCACTTCGGCTTCTGTGGTGTGTCCTGGCAGTGTTAACTTTTGTTGGCACTGCAGGTGGTTCTCTTTGAAGACCGCTAAACAAAGTCAATGGAGCAGAGTGAAGATTTTTTACTGTAAAGGAAATAAAACAAATATTATTTTAAAAATAAAGTTTTGTTGTTTATCCACAAATTCATTATGACTCAAAGCATTAATTAGAGGAACATCTCAAGAATGTAATAATTTCAAACTTTTCTAAATCCTGAAAATTACTATCCAGAGTCCTAGGAAAAAAATTTTTTTTAACCATTTTGACAGGGGGACAAGGTGCGTCTCAAGAAACTAAATGTATGTGATTAAATTATCTAATTGATTAAGTACTTTTATAGACAAAGGGGTCAATTTTTATTGCTAGCTGCTAGCCTTTCATTTGGTCAAGAGTCTCAGGGGCCTTCGGCTCAACTCTTTTTGGACACACTAAAATGGGATCATAAAAAGAAAAACTAAAGCAATGGCTGACAATCAATAGAGACTGTAAACACTAATGGGGAAAGTAGAATCTTTTGTAATAACCTGATACCTTCAGAAATTAGCTACCAAGGGTTAAGATTCATGCACATTTTAAATTATAATATAGATAATTATAACAATAATAATCATTGAGTAATTTATACAGCACAGAATCATTTGTTTGCCTCTAATTTTGTTTCAGTTACAAATTCTTATTCAATGTTTTGAGCAACTCACTGCCTGAGAGGTAATGGTAGGGCCTTCCCATATCCTAGGTCTTTGGATGTTTTTTTTTTTGTTTTTTTTTTATCTTGATAGAGAATAAGAAAATGTTAGTTTAATGGTGGCTTCAAAGTTCATTTAGAGGTAACGGAGAAGTATTGCCCTACTGGTACCGGCATCGATTGATCAAAATAAAAAAAAGGTTTTGTCAAAAAGTATACCTGAACTTGTAACTATTTTAGGAGCTGTACTCATAGCAGTGATAGTCAGGTCTGCGTCATACATTTCACTTGAGGGCCTGTTAATCATTGGTGTTCCCATCAATGTAATCCCACTCAAGTCCATTTGATTAAGGTCACGATCCGGTGTGGTGCAAGACTTCTTTGGTGTGGTCTTGGGTGAGTTCTTGGCAGACAGTGCACTTGGATGTGAGGGCTGTATCAGTGTTGGCTTAAAGTTACCATGATGAAGCTCTGTCAACAAAGTTTCTACCATTGGCTTCCTCTCTTCTACCATGGATGAGCTGGCAGCTAGCACAGACAAATAGAAATGACATTAAGAAAACAATGACACACAAATACACATAACAAAGGGCAACAATACAAATTACAATTCAAGAAAACCTAAGTGTGTAAACGCCTGAAAGTTTTTATTATCACTTTGACAAAAAAAAAAACAAGGATTAATAGGATGGGTATAAAAAAAAAAAGGTATAAATGTATTGTTGTTTTTTTTATGATTTTACAGATTATCATGACCTAATAAAATGATTCCTTAAAAATATGTGGCAAGCACTTTTCCAAATTTTCTTAATTTTCTTATTTAACGCTTTTATTTTGTGCATCTCACTAATCTTTAAGCACAAAAAGGTAATACTGTTACTCTATAAAACATCGATATAAACTATCATAAAATATTCTAATGTGTTTCATTTCTTGCCTAGATTGTTAATTTAAAATCCAGGTAATACAGTAAGCATTATTTGTATAAAAATAAAAAAATAAAAACATGCCTGCATCCAGACCAAATTTAAGGGCCAAATGTTTGTTTCTCAATTTCTGATTGAACTGGTCATTATGTTTCTCTGCTATACTTTTCTGTTTTCTCATGAGTTGTACTTCCTAATAAAAAGTTGAAATGTCAACACTAAAACATATGTTTAAAAAATTCAAGTCAAAATATCTAATATTAAAGTTACAAAATGTATTCTTATAATAATTATTGTAGAAAGATTTTCAAGAAAGTAGAATAGTTGGTGGGGGCATGGTGGATAAGCACTTTTCTTCCAAACCTGGGGTCCTGGGTTTGAAACTCTGTGATTTTGAACTTCAAGATTATTGGGGCGCCCTGAGTCCACCCAACTGTAATGGGTAACTGACTTATGTTGGGGAAAGTAAAGGCGGTTGGTCATTGTGCTGGCCACATGACACCCTGCTTGTTAACAGGTGGCCAAAGAAACAGATGGCCTTAACATCATCTGCCCTATAAACTGCATGGTCTGAAAGGGTAACCTAACTTTTTTTTTTTTACTTTAGAATAGTTGGTACCAACATATGGTGCTCATTCTGCATGTATCAGCTAAGAACTGACTCTATTGACAGCATTAAGTACTCAATAAAAGTTTGACTTTTTATTATAAGCTATAAATGATACCAAATCATGAAGTCTTTGATTACCTGTCGACACTGACGCAACTGTTTAAAGAAGTTTAGTAGTGTTGTAAAGCAGTACTGTATGTCAAATGTCTCCAACTCACAAAAATATTCTGCTAATCTGTGCGTTTGAAGTTTCAGTTCTGAAATGTGACCCTGTAGATCTCTAAATGTACACTTGACCTCCTATGGGAATGAAAACAATTTTCTTATGTTAAATAAAGTTAAACTTTTATCTAAAAAGTAAATACCATTCTATAACCTTTTTTTTTTTCTTATGCAGATAATTGTTCTAACGACAATGCAGATTTCAAAGTAAATAAACTAGTATCCTTCAAAATGTAGCAGTATAGCATGCTGCCATATTCATCTATTGACGAGGTGATATTTGACCCTTGAACTTCTGATCACAGTGTATAATGAAGCTTCAGAAGGCTTATTTCCTCTGGAATTCTTTTTTTTTTTTTTTTTTTGCATCAAAGAAACTAATATTGTGTTTTGGAATTTATATCGCACCAAGGCAAAGAAAGGTTGGCAAGACTCCAGTATATGGTGTTAACTAATAAATGATGTTTGAGAATTGAAAAAAAAAATCCAAGGAAAAACTAGAAGGATTATCCAGTTTATTAAAGTTTCTTCTTACTTATTTCAAAATGAATACTTTCATTTCAATATTAGCCTCACCTCCAGAAAAGCATCAAAATCTTTTCTAATACTTGGACTAGCATTGACCATCAGACGTACAAAGGTATTTATCTCAGAATTCATTTTGTCAAAGTCAGCTTTAATTTGACTTGGACTGTAGCTGTTATGGAGTAAGAATAAAGAAAAAAAGGTTACAGATTTCTTAAAAAGTAAATGACATTTTGAGGAAATAAGATTTAGCTGCTGCAAAGATTCAAAGGAAAGTACCAAAAATAAATGCTTTAAATTAATTTTTCAATATTATTGGAAGCTTTCAGAGCATCAGAACAAAAAAAAATCTTGGTATTTTTGTAATAAAATTGTTTCAAGTCAATGGTTGAAAGTTTCTACTGGTACCTGGCTGCTTTCTCAAGTTTCGGTATTTCATTTAAGAATGTTAAAAGCTGCTCATCTGTGCTATCCACCAAACTGACCATGAAATGGACAAGATTATGTCCGGGTTCTGACGTTTTAACATCTGCTAACCTGGACAAGCTGCCAAGTTTAAATCCACTAGCATATCCATTGTACTGACCCTGAAAGTTATCATAGTCAAGAATTATTACTTTAGAAGGGCCGAAACTGTAAGTTGAGATATAAACAGAAGAGAATGACTGTGTTAAAAATTTGAGGAGGAGCATGAGACAATTGTTTTTAAAGAGACTAAAAGGCACATACGGTACCATCCAGATAAATAGAAGTCAATTAAATATATACAAATCTTAAGTTTTTACTTCTAACTAGCAGAAAACCATTTTCAGCAATCCTTAAAACTATTAAGCTTTCTTCAGAAAAAAAAAGGGGGATTAGTCAACGATTTAAACCCAAAACTTTATATTACAAGTTAAATTCAGAATAATCTAAGCACTAACTAAATGTGAGATTAAAAAGCAACAGGGATGGGAACAGACTCAACAAAAATTTTCGGAAATTCCCCCCCCCCTCCCGCCGTTTTGAACTTGCCAGTCACAGAGACTTAAAAATTATGTAGAGTCATTTTATAGAATATTTTTTTTGAGAGGTGTAGCCTTCACATTATGCTGTTAATTGCTCTAATTATAGTCACTACAACACACTAAATCTAGCGCTGCCTTCAAATAAAATAATGCCTGTTGAAATGCTTGCTTGGTGTAACCAAAAAAAAAAAACGTAGGTTACTGCAGTAATTAATATCGTAAATAAACAGTAGATACCGGTATTGGGAGGAAAAAAACTTAAGGTCCAGTTTTAAAATACAAGTTTTTTTTTTGTTTTTTTTTAACGAAATTTAAGGCTTTTTCAAGGCCTTAAATTTAATAATGAAATTCAATGTGTTTTCCAGGTTTTAAAGGTGGCTACGAACCCTGAGACTGAGATCTAGACTTACGGTTAGTTGTTAGGGTATCTAGACTTAGGGTTAGTTGTTAGGGTAACACGGTAACACGAGATTTAAAAAAAAAATAGAACTTATAACTGTGTCAAAAGACTGGATGTGAGCATGCTCAAAACAAATCAAAAATATTGTTTCACATTTTTTTCCGAAAATGGAAAAATAACAATATCGGATTTTTTTTTCATTAAAAAAAAAGTGAAAAAAAAAAAAAAAAATTCGGATTTTTTTTTTCCAAAAAAAAAAAAAAAAAAAAAAAAGTCGGGAAAATTTCGGATTTTTTTGCTTGAAAATCGGATCAGAAGTAATTTACTGAAGAAAAATCTGTTACTTACATGATTCAGAAAATTTCCAAGTCTCAAAATTAACATAAACATTTCCTTAAGACCCTCGCTGACTAAAAGAGATCTAGAAGTTTCCAGCATGCTAGTCAAAACTTGGTTCAGCTGTGAAGTCATCACTGTGAACTCTGCTCTTCTCAGCTGGCCCATAAGTAATATCCTGTAGTTCGGCAAGTCCAAGAGATGCAATAAAAATTGCTCTGCTTGACCCAGTTCCAGCAGATTGCCATTGTAATATTTTAAGTGTTTTATCTGTAATGGACAAAAACTTCATTGTAGTGTAATAAGTTGTTATAGCTACTCTTTTTCAATTCCAACTATTAACTTACACTCTCTTTAAGGGTGGGTGAAATGTGGAAGGAAAAATGTGAGTCAAAAGTCTGGAACTGACAGCGTGTGTAATAACTTGAATGTTGTGGGCTCAATTGGCACACTGTCCAATTTTTTTTTATGATGATTGATCCAATTTTATTTGGACATAAAGTAGGAATAAATTTGCTAAAATTTACATTACTTGTTCATTTATGTCTGAAATTAGAAATTTAAAAAAAAAATGGAAAGGTCATTACAAGTATGTGCTGATTACAAACATGAAGAGTTTGTTGTTTTTTTTTTTACAAAAAATCCTACCTCATCATGATCTGGAAGAATATCCATCAAATATTTAATTAAGGGCAATGGAAGCCATGCTGTATCTCCAGTGGACAGTTTCTGAACAAGTGCTATAGGTTCTTCCTCAAGGCGGTTCAAGAATAGATTGAGGCTGAGTCTAGTTGCATTGCTTAGTAAGGATGTCTGCAAAACAAACATATTTTCTGAACCAATAAGAAATTGTGTTTATCAATCAGTTTCAAACCTAGTGCTAATTATGACTGGGACATTACCTCTATAATGTCATTTTTGGAAACTTTTTCTTTGAAAACTTCTTCTACTTGCTGAAAGTCTGGCTGCAGCTTTAACTTAGAGACATCACAATTCAACCATATACAGTGTGCAAACTTTGCTGCATGATAATAATAATCTTAATTAATCATTAGGAAATTTATCTTACAATTGTGCATTACACATGACAAGCATTATAAGATAAAACAAGATTCACCATATCATACAAAATATATGGTAACACCACAATTTCTCTTCATTACATTAATCTGAAATTTACTTAAGAAATTTAGATTTCATTGTAATGATGAAAAAATCAATTTAAGGTTTGGACAAGATCTAGCTAGCTTTATTTTAAAATGCTAAAAAATGTTAAGAGAAATCCAATTTCCATGTTTTACTTACCAATATCCGGTTCATCCAGTTTTATCCATTTTAGGTTTTTCATATCATACGCTGGATAGGCAATTTTATTTCGTTGGTAGTTGTAATAGTTGACACGAGTGTATTTGTCAACTGGACTTTTTTCCGCATCCTTTTGTAAAGTGTTTAAAGAACTCTGCCTGCTGGGTGCTCTTTTCATTGTCAACACTGCTTGAGCATCTTTCTTCAAATCCAGGGCAATAGGAGAATTGATCACGCCACAAGCTTTTCTCTTTCGAGGAGAAGGTCCAGCATATCTGGGTGGAAGTTTGACGGGAGAAGAGTTGTCATACATGCTGATCCTATGGATGTTCTCAGCACTCCCAACATTTTCTTTATTTTTCTTGTTATGGAAAGTCAGCTGTTTTCCAGCGTCTTGTAATAGTTTGTTGGAAATAAGATGAGTCATAGGACTGATAGTACCAAAGTTGAAAGTTGTGCCATTGTCAGCTGTGTAGCTGGGAGGGCTTAGCTTATCCTCACATCCCATGTATCCAGAATCAGAGTAAGCTTTCATCCCGAAACTTTCCTTTTTCAAGGATGAGCTGGTCTGGTTGGTCACCTTAGTGATTTCCACAGGTGTGATTTTCTTCTCCGCAATCACTTTGGGGGTGGAGGCCAAATCTGCTGTAACCAGTGCCTGACAAGCTTGCTCTGCATCCATTTGTGATAAGCTTGTGACATCACTGCAGCCATGCACCAAGTGATGTGTGTGCCTCTCTAACAACTGCCATAAAATATCACTGAAAAAGTAAAAAGAATTATTTTAGTATAACAGATGTTATGATGTGTTTCAATTGTTTGGTTTTTTTTTGCTAAAAGAAATACAACTTTGTAAAACAAATATTTCAATTTTTATAATAAAAGCTTAAACCTTTTTTCTTTTTCATGTATCTCTATAGCTAACAGATCTTGAAGTATATTCACAAATGATACCATTTTGGAACCTCCAAAAACCTAGACAAAGTAAACAAAAAATGAAAGTTAAATTTAATAACAATATGTTTACCTAATTAATATCAGCACTGAATATTACTTTTGAAAAGGATTGTTGCATTTCAAAGGATTAAAGATTTATTAAGTAATTATTAATACAAATTTGCTAGAAATCCACAAAACACAAAAAGAGAGGAGAAAACTTGAAAACTTTTTAATTGCTTTCTTGGAGAAATTTCAATTTGATCTTAAAATAAAATACTTTGCATAAAGTTTGATCTTCAAAGGAGTTTCTCAAAAAACAATAATTTCTTGTTATGGCAACATATTTTAAATTATTTCTTAAAAAGATTTAAATTTGTTATCTTTATAGATCTATAGATATTATAGTAATTAAACAAAAATAGAACCCTTTTTTTTTCATTATTTAGAAAGGGAAAAAATATATCAGGTACTTGATTGTTCATATGTGTATAAACCGAAATGATATTAAAATTATATATATATTATTTATATATATATACATATATTATATATATATATATATATATATTAATATAGACCTATGGATAGATAGATAATTTAATTCTCATAATCATGATAATGTGAGAATAACTAGTAAATTTAGAAACTAAAATTTCTAGCCTAAATAAATATATAATATAGTAATATAGTTTAGATCTAGATTTATCTAGAGACTATATTTTTGTCTCTCTACCAACTAGATCTACTATCTACCTAACTGTTAGATTACAGTTAGATATAATCATATCTAGATCTAACTAATACTCCTATTACTACATTAATTTATATTAATAAATTTCTAATAGTAGTCCTATGCCATGGCATGCCTATAGACTTAGACTCTAGTCTCTAGAAATAGTAATAGATAGAGATCTAGACCTAGTCATTGCACTGCACTTTTTAATCTTTTAACCTAAATCTAAAATAAAATCAATAAGCTAGATCTAGATCTAGATCAGATCTATCATCTAGACTCTAAAATGTAATTCAAAGTGAGTAGTGAGTGTTACCGTGGATTGGCTACAATACTTATACTATTATATTATGACAATAGGACTAACGTAGACCAAGATCTAGAATGTAGACTACTAGAACTAGATTAGATAACTAGAGAATTTCAATCTAGATCTATCTTTAATAGGCTTAGACTTAGACGATAGCTAGGAATATTATAAAAATATAGATCTATCTACTGTATTTGTATAATAAGTATTATAAGTAGATCTAGATTATTCTAGATCTAGTCTGTTATACGATATAGATCTAGATCTAAATCTAGATTCTTAGATCTAGAGGTCTATTATAGTATACTAGATCTATATACATCTAGATCCATATTCTAGATCTAGCTAAAATACGATGTTTAGAATCAATAGCGCTTCGATATTTTTGATTAAAATTAATACGGGAATTTTTTATTTTTATTCGACTTTTTTTTAAGCTCCAAATTAATTAATTTCTAATGAAAATAAAGTCACGTTGGTGACTGAATGATATCAAACAGCCTCTCGCAATCGCTCTTGCGTGGTACCAACTCCCTTCTCCCACCACTCCCGCGTTCTTCATTTGTAGACTAGATTTAATTGCTTGATTCCAATCAACGTAGATCTAGATCTGGGCTCAATGTGTCCACCCCACCTTTTCTGTTGTTTTTTTTCCCCCCAGGACGGCTTAGCGCGTGACCTCTAGGTCAAAGTTGCCGCTTAGCGTGACCTCCGTGGCCGCTCGTAAGCTAGTTTAGAGAGGAAAAAAAAAAAGGTACGAAATGCGTAACGCGACGGGTTGAATTCGTATTTGCGTACTCGCGGTCATTTTTGGGCGATTTTGCGTAACGAATACGCATTTTGCGTAACGGTAGGCAGGTATGTTCTATATTACAGACATTATCTCAAACAATTTTTTTTTATGTCCTACTCATTTTATGTTTTAACTTACTCTACTTTGAATAGCATCAGCCAAGTCCTGTGGGCTACTTAAGTCTAAATTTGAATTGATATCTACACTTGTTTCATCTTCATGTTTTTTTTCAATGAATGTCTGAAAATAAAATAAAAAGTGTGTCAACTTAAATAAAGTCTTTTTTTTTTCTTGTTTGCTTTAGGTGAAAGAGTTGTGTTCCTCTACAAACATTCTCTAATAATACTCACTTGTAATTGTGTATACAAGTCTTCATCAGTATCTTCTCGCTGAAGGAAGGACAGCACATCAAGTAGTGACAAGCCTAGACAAACAAAAGTAATTAAAATGTGTAATTTAAGCAAAAAAACTTGAATAAAAAGCTACATTTTTGTGTTATGTCTTGAAAACTGTCTTGAAACTGCAAGAGTTTTTAAAATTTGTTTATCGGTTAATGAGGGTGTCATGTGGTCAGCACAAAGAACAATTACTTTTACTTTTCTCCAACTAATGTCAGGTACCTATTAGAGCTGAGTGGACTCATCAGAGCTGATGTTCTGATGTTCTGGAAGAAAAGCGGACAACGCGGAAAATGGCCAGCTCCTTTACCACTGTAGCAAAGACCACCTTTACCTGCGATACTTGTGGACGGGAGTGTCTCTCCAAAATAGGGCTCCACAGTCACACGAGGAAGTGTGCGAGATGAACCATAGTCGTTTTACGACTGAAGGAGGCCAATGATGAAAAAGGACTCATCATCATTGTTCCTTAGTGTTCCTTGTGGAACATAGGGCCTCGACAAAAACACACCACTCTCTTGCAAGTTTTTTTATGGCTTAACAGCTCTTATTGCGTTGGGATATTTAGGACGCCTCTGAGTGAGTGGACTCAGAGGCGTCCTAAATATCCCAAATTAAAAATCCTAATTTTCACCAGGATTTGAATCTATGACCAAAGCCAAGCACCATCATGATATGTAAGTTGTACTTATAAATCTTGATCTACAAATGGTTTATGTTTATTAAAAAATATGCATATTGATTTAAAAATTAAAAAAAAGGATTTAAGACTAAGACTACTAATGCTTTATTGATCCTTATGGTAATTTGTTGTGATTACCAGGACTCTTTCCTAATATAAAGACTAAAATTAGAGCATAATACAGACAATCCAATATTAAATGCATTTTTCAGATATAAATTTGACAGGGAGACAACAAAACCATCATTGCCGTTTGAAAATTAAATAGAAAATTCTTTCAAAAAACTAAAAAAAATTACCAATAAACTCATTGCGAATTCTGCATCTCTGAAAGCGATCACTAGTTGAATTGATGATAGCATTGATGAATGTCAGTACAGCTGTCTTGTGGGGCAATGTCTCAGCAGCTTTCAGTTCATTAACTACAAAACTGAATCTGTGGTACAAATGCCTGGATTTCTAGAAAGGAGAAAAAAAAAGGCTTACAGGTGACCTTCAAATCATCTGCCCTTATAGACCACAAGGTCTAAAAAGGGGAACTTTATATATATATATATATATATATATATATATATTTTAAAAATTGGCATAATGATTAGCGGAAAGCCATACAGTAAAGTTCGAAATCTTGAAAATAAAAATAGATTTAGGTCTATGCAGTTAGATCTAGATTTAGTAAGCAAAAACACCCAAGGAAAAAAGCATGCAATGGTCTTGTTCATGACAGAGTACACAAAAAGTCTAAGCCTGAAGTAACCATGTTCGAGTCAAACTCACAGACTTTACCTTTTTTTGGGGCAGGGAAGGGTGCGGATGAGAATGCAAAGTGTTTTTTTTTTTATTGAGTTGGTTATACTAATCCTTTTAGATATCTATACAACTATTCCAATGACTATCAAAGCCTATGGACTAGGCCTAGCAACCAATAAAAGAATGAAGCAATGCAATTGGTATATATCTAGATTTGCTTTCAGTATTGTTGAGGAGATTGACATAGATAGACATACCCTAAAAACAAAATCTCATATAATCCTGTCTTTTTTTATTTTTGAATTTTAAATGTATTAAATATATGCTTTTTCTAAGCAGAACTCTAATAAAAAAAATCTTATAATGTTTTATTGTTACACATTTTTATGCAGAATTTATATATGTCAATAACTCAAATTTGAAACATTTAAAGACACTAAAACTTTTATAAATCATTTATAATAGAACTAGAGATGTAAAGAAAGCCAATCATGGGACTTACTTTATATTTATCCAATGCATCCAATAGTCGTCTATAGGCTAGTTTATTATAAACACATATAGCTGAAAGGATTTCTACAACATGTTTGCGTGGTAGTGTGTTGGCCAAATCAAATCCTACAAAAAGAAATGTTCAAAATAAATAAATATTCTCAAAACTATTGGCTATATTATATTTTATATAGATAAGGCCAGTACTTAATAAAATTATGGAATGAAGTAAATCAGAGGGAAAATGTTTTGTAAGCCAAAAAAGATCTTATTACTGGGTCTAGGAGAGACAGCAAATGTTTTTAGCTTTGTAATGAGTATTAATTTAAAAATATATAAATATATATAAATATTAATAAAAGATGTGGACAGCTTATGAATGGGAAAGATGGAAGACAGAACCAAAGGCAAATCGTGAACAGAGTTGAGTGGAGCCTAATCCTTTTAGAGAGCATATTTATCATATAACATAGAATACAATAATAGAAAAATAACTTTTGAAATAAATTTATTTTTTAACAATAAAAAAGCAAAACTTAAAAAAAGGAGTTTTTCTTTTGTGTTGTTTATTTTTAAGAAAAATAAATACCATGGTTAGATTTTTACTAACTTAAAAGCAAAGTATTACTGATATAACTATTGTATAATACTCTAATCGAGCAGTCCCCCACCCTTTTTTTTATCATAGACATCCAATTTATAATGTTTAATGTATTTTTTCAACCTCTTATCCTCTACTACAAAACACCAACTGAATTGGGGAAGTTTTAGAGAATGAGACAGATAAGAAACCTCACAGCCTCTCTATATGCAGGTTTTTGTCCTGGACTAGGGTTACGGATTTGAACCTTTCGGCCCACAACTGAAATGGAGTTTGATGATGATTATGGCCTCTCTAAAATATTTCTTTTTGTTGCCAAATAGAGCAATCCGAATTATATGCAAATGAATTTGGTATATTCCATTAGCTTCCCATTGTCTTAAATCAGAGGCTGCCATGACTATTGTAATTTTGTTATCTGTTAAGCATGATAAAACAATTCACCTTTCAGAAGTTTGTAAATTCCATCTGTGCTATTGACTATTGTGTCCATGCCAACACGAGAATTGAGTACAGCTCTTATACAGGATAGGCAGTCAATCTGCAAGATGGCATCAGTGAAGCCTGAATATTTGGAACCAATCATGTGTCCCAGGGAGTCAAGTAAACTGTCAAGTCCATCCAGAGAAACAAATTCCTGCATGATTTAAAAATGAATATATGAAGGTTCTTAAAATGATACAATATAACATTAGTATTTAACAGCCCAAGTGCTATGGTAAAAAAGACATACAGAGCACATTTCAGTTAAAATACAATTCAAATTTGCATTGTAAATTTTTTTTTATTTCTATTAAAATTAACCTGACAAAAATATCTTTATTCTTTCATCTTCTTTAACTAGCTAGCTTTTTGCTAGCTGTAAGCTCTTTTGCCATCTAAACCAAGTAAAAACATAAAGAGAAGTGCTTATGCTGGGTTGTTGTGGTATTAGGGTCTGTGGTGAATCAAGCTGAGGCATTCAAAGAGGGTGTGAAAAGTTTATTCAATCTCTAGGGAAAAATTTAATGATGTAAATCCTGTTTTTAGGTTCAAGATTCTATATAGGTTTATAGAACATATTTGACGTTTCACTTAAGGTAAAAATAAACAAGATTACAAAGAGAGTTTGTGTGATACACAAACTCAGAGGCGGCCCCGTCGGAGTCTGATCTCTGTCAGATCCGCCTATTCGCAAGATGTTTCGGATGTTCTTTCTAAGTTGAAAATAATTAACTTCTCGCTGGACGACGGAGGATGGCGAGCAGGGTATAAACCTGTCTTATCTTGATGTTTGCGCACTAGACTGTAGTTCGGATTTATCGTTGGTCCCTGGCACAATTCCTGCATGCTCCCATCCTTAAACTATAGCAATATTTCTGAAAGAACAGTAAAGGTTAAATCATATTTTCAAAAGCCTTTAGTGTTTTTTTTATCTAACTGTGACGGACAGACCAACCAACAGACAAAACGCACAAAAATATGCTTCTTTCATTCTGTGTGTGATATCTACATGAAAAGAGCATTTCTTATAGTAACATTTCCTCCCTTACATTTACGTAATTGTTTTAGAATTGGTGTTTTGTTATTAAAAAATCGCTTGCATAATTAATTTTATAAATTAAATGGTTTGCTTTTAGAAAACTAAAAGTAGCCGTTGCACCTAAACTTTTCAAACCGCATTTAATGGTGAAAAAATATTTTTCGTATCTCTTCTAGTTTTGGCGCCCTGAGTGTGACAGACGAACATTTTGCACAAACCTAATAGCGGCTTTTCCCTTTATGGGAGCCGCTAAAAAACTAACCCTTAACTATCTAAGAAGTTTTTAAAGCTGTATACCTGAAGCCATGCTTCTGAACTATTTTCCAAACGACTTCGAAGAGCATAGTAGACTTGAATAGATGGTGAGTGTGAATACAATATACATGATATTGGATCACACCCATCCAATTGATGCTCAAGTTGCTGTGATGATACTGTAGTATTTCCTACACCAGTGGGTCGCATTTTTAGAATGTGTCAGCATCAGCACTTCACAGAAAGAATAATTATCTTGGAAAGCTGATAAAGAAGAGAAAATAAATAAATAAATAAATATATATATACATACATATATATAATTTATAAGTCATACATGTTTGGATTTGTTTTTAAAGTATAAAATACAAGACAAAATATTCTCTTCCAATACAGCCAAAGTATGTTGCTTGATCACTTATAAATGTAGTCCTGTAACTGTACATAGCAACTTTTCATATTTGCTACTTTAGCATTTTGCTAGAAAATTTCTATAAAGGCTCATTTTGTATTCCATATACTAGGATAAATTCATATAAAAAAAAAGGACGCCTTCTTCCCATTACAGCATGGAACAGGTTGCATAATCAGCCAGGAAAACCTATAAATGGCTTCTAAGTCTCTAGTTAAGATGCAAAACTAGATTGTCTGAAGGAACATCAGTAATTTAATAGGTAAGATAGTCATCAAAGTTTTGTTGTTTGTTTTTTGTTTTTTTTTTGGTTAAGTTTGATGTAGCTCTAAATGACAGTAAATCCTTCCCGTATGTAATTTCTATAGTCTTGAGAAATATATTGAAAAATACTTATAAATGATGTATGTGAATGGAATCTTGTCGCACTGCAATATAGATAACCTGAAGCAACTATTCCTGCTAGAGGGCTTTAAATTAATATTATTAAGATTAATTTTATTAAGACTTTAATTTATCTGTGTTCAATTCTTCGATTCTTTGTACACAATGTCATATATATATCATTGAATGTCAGTAAATTGTAAAATGTTCTGCATGTTTTGGATGTTGCTTCAGAGCTAAAGATATATATATATTTATCTATTTCCTAGCCCAAACCTCCTGCAGGACAACGGGAGATGTAGTGGGCAGGTAATGAACCTGTGATCATCAAGGCATCCTATTTGCATACAACACAACCAAAGAACTATCATTAAAGGTTAATAGTTAAGGCTAAGGAGATCTATAATATTTAGAATGTCTTTATAGAATTGATCTCTCCTAGACAGATCTATATAGATCAGATTCAACCTATCTATAATTATAATTTTTATATAGATGTACAGATCTATATGATGATACTATGTCATTATAAAAGATCTAAAAATCTAAACTCTCATCTAAATCATAAGAATTCAAAATGTTTTAACAAGATCTATATATAAAATATTAGCTCCTTTGTCATCAAAGATGAACACATTTCTCTTTTCCTATGAGCTTGAAGATGACTGTAAAAGTCCAATCCTCTCTTTAAAAAGCTGGCCATTACACACTGCATAGGAAAGTTGGGTCTACTGCAGATAGTCCAGCTTCTTCTCTCACTTTTTTTATGGCTATGCATTCTTTCATGTTGGACGCTCTCCTTGCCTCATATATTGAAACTCACTGCTCAAGCCACAAAGAGCCATCGAACGCTAGTGTCTACCAGCCATGAATTTCATTATCACACTCCTTGAGGAGCTCTTAAAGGTGTCTTTGTATCACTTGTGTTGACCCCACCCAGAGAGTGCTTTCCTTCATGATATGATACATATGATATAAGAGTGAAGGGAGGACTACAGCGCTTTCAGTTTTGTAGATTATATGCTGACTTTAATCTGTTACCATACACTGCCAAAAGAAGCACTGGTATGAGCAACACAGAAGACTAACTCATCATCTAGGTTGGCATTGGCAGATGTGGTACTTCACAAGTATTTTTCAGCTAAATATTGTTGGTGCCAGCACACAGCCCTATGCTTTGCTCCATTTGAGACAGAAAAAGGCTTCTAAAGAGTAATCGCTGTTGTTTTGGACTCTTGCTTGAATGTCATCGTGTAATTGGCGCACCATTATTATGAATTGGTCTGGGCAGCTAAATTTTTACATGATTTGCCAAAGACCTTCACAAATGAGGTTATCAAATTCTGTTGTCAAATCTATTAAATGATTATAGATTTGAACTTTGCTCTCTACATTTCTCCTGGAGTTACAGATTGCAAAGATGAAAGATCATGTCAACTGTGCCTCTACCCTGCCTAAAACCACACTGAATCTTCAGAAGCAAGCCAGTTTTTAGGTGGTGGTGTTGTCTGTTTAGCAAAACTTTAGCGAGAATTTTGACAGTAATGGATAGGAGGGATATGCTATTTCCCTTCTACTAGTAAAGATGAATAATGGAGGCATCATATAATATTATAATATAGATCTACTTTATATTTATTATAATTTATTACAGATTTAATATATTCTTTTTATTATTATTTTGTGAGCTAAAAGGCGGTCGACGTAACAAAGGCCCCCCACAGAAACGCTTCAAAGACCAGATTAGGCGTCAACTTTCCTTGGCTGACATAGAAGAGAGCACATGGCTGCATGCGGCGTTGGAACGAGACAGCTGGAGGTCCCTCACAAAAGGCTGCAGGATACACATTTGAGACCAAAAGAAAATCTGCCGCGAGGACAAAACGCAGACGACGAAAAGAAAATCTAAACCAACCACCTGCGGACAATGGTTTTGCTTGTCCTGGATGTGGCAAAATATGTAGGTCACAGCTGGGACTGCACAGCCACGGGAAACACTGTATTCCTTACTAATCTTCGGATTCGAAGACAAGCCTATTATTACAACAAAAATGATATAATAGTGTCAGTGATATAGTATAGATTCTAAAGATTGATTCTAACGATCAATCTAGACATAGGCTTGATAGACATAATCAATGTCACATAGAATATAGAATATCATAGATAGATCTAGAAGATCTAATTATATATATAGAGCATTTATATTTTATAGAAGAGCCTCAGTCTAATATAATCCAATATTAAATATTATAAAATCATAATGATAATGTATCTAAGTTTGCATATTAATATCTCAGACTGTAAAAGACAAAAGTTATTAATACTTAATTATACTTAATACTAAAAATATTATTTATGATCTATTCATATTCTAGTATATATAATATCTATATAGTCATTATAGATCTGTAACATAATAGTATTATATGTACATTTGCACACTAGCGCGTCAGTGCAGCACTGCTGGTGTTTACGTAATAAATGGAGTTCCTAATATGTCTTCCCTCTTAAACACTACTTTGTTATTTGTGTAACACAAATATTCTACATGGTGTCAGAGGTAAACTTAAAAAGCTGTCCAGACAAAGGTTTTTAGTAATCTAATAATGGCTTCTTTTTATTTTGAGCAACCTATCTTGAATTGGAATGCTAAAGATCTGTATCAAGAGTTTTTAAGATTCCAACAGCAGGTGAGCTTTTGTTTCAAAGGACCGTTAGCTGGTGCCGATAGTAAACAAAAAGCAGGATGGCTGGGAATGTGGATAGGTCAACAAGGCCGTGAAGTTTACAAAACTCTAAATATTACTGATAGTGAAGAGGGAGATCCGCAATTGCTATTAAAGAAAATAGAAGACTACATAAGGCCGAGACAAAATAAAAGAGTGTCTAGATTTAGAGCACATCAGAGAAAGCCACTACACACTGCTTCTTCTAACACCTCTAGACCTCATGAACCTTACGTAACACGCTCAGGCAGAGTAGTTAACAAACCTAAGAGACTTGATCTGTGAACTTGATTTGTGAATTGACTTTTTAGTTAACTAGTTTAGAGTTTGTTAGTTATTCTGAAAAATAGATTTTCTAAATTAAAGAAGAGAGATGTAACATAATAGTATTATATGTACATTTGCACACTAGCGCGTCAGTGCAGCACCGCTGGTGTTTACGTAATAAATGGAGTTCCTAATATGTCTTCCCTCTTAAACACTACTTTGTTATTTGTGTAACACACATATTCTACAAGATCTACATATAATGTACTAGAATTTCTAGTAGAGATTTATAAAGACATTTAGTGAAATTATTAGAATGTAAGTCTAAGTCAGTCTAAATAACTAACTTTAACTAAGTTTAACTAAGACAAGACCAGAGTCAGATATATCTAGTCCTAGTAAATCTAGTTATTCTAGTAACTAAGTAAGTCTCTAGAGTATCATCTAGTCAATAGACTCAATAGTAGTCTAGAATCTGAAATCTAATACTAATACAATACTTAAGACTTAAGTTTAATATACACTTTACACAACACAGTCATCAGATTACTTTAGTCTAGACTTGATATAGAATATCATAATAAAAAATATAGAATAGATTTAAGATTAGATAGATCTAGAATCTAGATCTATCATCTATCTTAGTTTATACTATTTATAGTATCTCTAGTTTAGACTTTATACTGTCTATAGACACTATAGAGTCTAGTAATAGTTTATCTCTAGACTCTAGATCTACAGTTAACATATTTAATATTACTGTGTGACTGTGATTACAGACATTAACTTTATTTATAAGACAAATGACTAGATTAAAAAACTAGATCTATTCTAGATCTACGGTACACTTGCAGTAGATCTAGTCTTCTAGTAAGTAACACACCTGATTCTGATGCGAGAGGCCAGCTGAGCGTGAGCCGAGTCCGAGTCAGTTCTTGTTAAACTTAGTAATTTAAATTTGAAAAAACAATTTTTAACTAGATCTAGATCACTAGATCTAGATCTAAAATAATAGATCTATGTATGACAATTAAATTACCTAGTCTAGATCTACTGATCTTGGTTTATTAATTTTAAGATATTCTACTTTTAAAAATTCGCATATCGCCACATTCAAATGTCGCACACAAACAATACACCGTATTTACCTTTTGTTATGACTCATTTTACACCTCTTTAAAACACCCGCCGCTCTGATTGGCCAAAAAAAACAACAACAGTAGATTGTAGATCTAGCTACCAATATTTTATAATGAAAATTTGTAGAAGCTTAAAGTTTTTAATGACAAGCTTCTTACGTTTTTTAAATTAAAAAAACTAATAGACTTTGATCGAGATCCATGTGTATAATCAATAGAATATTAGAAACTAAAAATGTTAATTATTTTCTTGTTCAATTAAAGAAAGTGTCTGTTGTTTTTTTAAACGCCAATCAGGCAAACGTTTTACAATAAATAAGTAGCCTTCTAGACTTTAGATCTAAGAGATATTTCATATTCAAAAAATACTTTTATAAAATCTAGATCTATAGCCCTACCGTTTTCACCAGAGGCGTCTGCAACAATATCCACTAAAAACGTTTGAAATAAGTTATTTGAAAACGCGCTTGTACTCGACTAAAAAAATTTTGCGCAGTAGATTCTATATCATTGATAAAAATATTTTCAATCGCTCAAATGTAGGCTATTATTGTTAGTCTACATTCCAGATAGCTTAGATAGATAGTAGGCCTATAGCATTAAAAATTAATAACCTGTTATATGGGCGTAGCCAGAATTTTCTTCGCGGGGTGGGGAGGAAAAAAAATCCTGGCTATATATGTATGTATGTAGACTATGTATACGTGTGTGTGTGTGTGTGTGTATGCATAATTAATCTTTGGTACATTGTGACCCTTCATTCTCTCTGAAAACATTTATGGTACCCTAGAAAAGGTTCTTCGTGGAGTTAGTTGAAAAAATTGAATGCTCCACGACCTTGACCTCTGAAGCCTCTTTCCCACCTACTTTGAGGACCTTCATGAAAGTGTAACGCCAAGGTGTACTAGTTTGGGCTTACCTCGTAATGGCCTCCTTATAATCCCAACTCTTATTGTGCGTAATTCATTTTGTCGTGACATGTCCTGCAATCCTCATGAGACGCTCTGTGACCTAGTTACAACCTTACTAAGGGGTCGACTCCCAGTTCTGCTTAGATATTCTTTAACTGAGACCCGATCTCTATAACTGACTCCTAAAATCCGTCTTAACCATCTTTATTGAACCACATTTAGCCTAGTCATTTTAAATTTTGGCAAATGCATTCACCGCACTTTATTAGGCTAATGGAGCCCAGCCACTGGTAGAAATTTATAATTTTCTTTAGATTTTAAATCGAAAAGGGAAGTTTTATCGTCAAAATCAACTGTTGGGGGTTTTAAACTAAAAAATCTCTTTAAAAATTTAAAACTCCCTTAGCTATATACGCTCATAGAATTTAGTGACTAGTTTGCTTTAGAATAATATTGAAGAGACAGGTTTTTAACTTCAAAACTCTCTGTAGGGGGATTTAAACTCAAAACCATCTTTAGGGGTTTTAAACTTAAAAACGCCATCTGTAGGAGGGGGGGGGGTAAATTCAAACCCCCCTTGGCTTGGCTACGCTCATAGAATTTTTAGTGTGCAATTTGCTTTTTTTTTTATATATTGAGGAGATTTTTTATTTTTTTTAAAACTCAATTAAACCCCTTTGACTACGCTTTAGAATTTTGAGCAATTTGCTTTTCTTTTATAATGAAGAAGTATTTTGTTAGCTTTGAACCCCGCTGAAGGGGGTTTAAAATCAAAATCTTCCTTAGCGGCTGGATGGACAGTGTCAATTTCGAAGAATGGTTTTTCACCATTGCTGTACCATGGGCCAGAAGAAAGCAGGGGCGTAAAATAGTGATTGGGATAATCTCAACTCACATATCAGTCACTTAGTCTTGAAGAAATGTGAAGAACAAGATTGGTTTTATCTTGCTTCCACCTAATTCGACGGACAAATGCCAGCCCCTGGATGTATCATTTTTCGCTCCTCTGAAAAGAGTGTGCAATATTCCACCCAGACATAGAGAATTGATATAAGCTTTATAAAAAAAAAGTCTGCAATAAGATCATTCTATGACAATCGCGTCCACAACAGACATAAGGGTGCTACATTTTCATCAATGCTGCCTTCTTCTTTATTAGACATAATCTGACATGTGTATTGGGCCGTCTTACCCTTTTTAAATGCAATATGTTTTTGTTATTCCACATGAATTTTTGCTATTGTTTACTCCCCCCCCCCCCAAAAAAAAAAAAAAAGCTTTGTAGACACCAAAAGGATGAATTTCTGAAACTGAGAACGAGCAAAAAAGAAAAAAAGCTTGGCGCCTAATATGGGCTCTGCCGCTTACACGCCCCACTAGGTCCCCTTGCTGTCTCTCCAATACGATCTTCAGATTTTTTTCAAAAATAAAAACTTTAAATTATTTACGAAACTATATATTTTCGTTTAAAAAAAAAAGAATACACGGACTAGTTTTATTAACGAACTTTCAATATCTAAATTTGGATTTCAGACTTACCTGTAAATTATGTTATAGGCCAAATTAATTTATGTCTTTAAATTTCTTTTCCTTTTTAAATAACCTTCTTAAAATCCTCACATTCTCCAGTGTGGGAGTTGACATCGCTCCTCTAATAAGCTAATATAGTGGAGGAACTAACGATTTTTGGGGAGGGGGGGGGGCGGGGGCACTGCACTAAGTCTATGGTACCGGTATTAAATAAATATTTTCGATGGTTTGTAGAGGTTATATATGCTTCAAAATTTCTTAATTAAACATTTGCAATAAGGACAAAAATAAGCCAAATTTGACGTCTCTGAAAACGTGTTTTTGCCTATAGGCTTACATTGAATAAGACAACTGGAGAACTTTCAAGATATCCAAAACTGAGGTACTCGGGCGTTATAGCATTTTACCAACCTTTGAATTTTCAGTACAATATTAAATTACTGTCAAGCTTTTAGCTGTCCATCGCTGAGAAGATTCGAGTCATGAGAATTTCCCTGCAAAAGATACAATATTGGGGCCCTCACCATTGTATTAATAGGCTATTAATACGAATTGAGAAGGTCTTTCAATGTGCGTCTTATGGATTTAGGGAATAAGTGTACATTTAGCGCCAACCTAATTTTGAGCTGCAGAAATGTAGCCTATTCGAGCAGAAGTACAGCGCTGAGCTTAGGTGAAAGCAAAACCTCTTTTTTTTTTAATGCTATAGATGGGTTTTGAACATTGTAGGCATACAAGCTGAGTTTTGGTGTGTGCGTGTGTGGTGGATGATTTTTTTTTATAGGTTTTACGGCAAGTGCAATGTAGGCCAATAAAAGAGGAGGGCCTATCTGATGAAAAGGACAGACGGAATCAGCGCAGAGTGGGGCGGGCGGGGCTTAACACGTAAAAACACATACACATAATTTGTCTTCATTAGATCTATATAATACAATATAACAATATGAGAGACTTGCATCCTCCCGCGCCTTGGTCAGCAAGCTGTCTCCTAAAAGATCTGTCACTGGTATAATGACTGGAGCCTCTTCCCATCTGATGTCCGCTGCTCTAAGGTCCTCCGTGAAAGTATTGGGCCAAGTTATACGAGGACGTCCCTGTTTGCGCTTTTCTCGTAGGCCTAATCGTCCTCCGATATCTGCCGGCCCCGAGAGAAAGGAGGGGGCTAGCGACCCTACCCTGAAAAACCTTAATTGCTATAGAAACGGTAAACTTTAAACATAAGATAACAATATGAAAGGACAATAATGAAATTAAATAGCAGTTTTTCTCAACCCTTTTACTGGTGACATCCTATCCCCAAGCAAAAAAAAATAAAAGTATTCCGAGCTTGTTTTAGACAGAGAGTCTATGGGAGTGCTAAAAGGTCCTCCACTAAGCAATTTGTTGCATTCTGTACTGCTCAGATGCATTTACTGCGAGTGAACAAAAACTAAACTGAGCGGGGGAGAGGCACAGGCCGATACTGACGTACCGGTATAAGGAAAAAATCGATGCGCATATTATGTAGCATAACAACTTGGCGTGATTTTCTAGTAAACCAAGACGCCCTGTTTTGGTCAAACAAAAGACGTAAACAGAACGATTTGACCGTTTCAACGTGAGAAACGTTGGTGAAATTTGATCGCGTCAACGAAGAAAATGTCAATTTTAATGCGTCCAATAAAGATATTAGGCCTACTTCTTTTAATGTACCGGTAAATGTTTTATTTTATATTATTAGTAGGCCAATAGTGTTATTTTTATATGATCATTATTCATGATTATGGCTTTACTAAAAGAATATTAATTAATATAACATATTGGGTCCCTTAAATTCAAATGAACACCTTCGCGCCTCTCCCGTCAGCATGTCTCTTTTCGTTAAGCCAGAAAAAGCAAATTTAGAGGAAAAGTGGAGAAAAAAAAGCGAGGGGGCGACAATGTCTCGGAATATTTATTTAAAATAAAACTATCTAGGTAATCGTACCTAAGCAATTTCGTTTATGACGTACCGGTATGGAACTCAATTTTTTTTTTATAAAGAACTATAAATAGTCATGCATAAGTTCACAGAAGAAAAAAAAAACAGTATGGGAAAGTAAAGGACTAAGATTTTAGTACCGGTAATATAACAATTTGATGTTAAAGTTTTAAAATAAAGAAAACCTGCAAAATGATATTTGCATGTTGTGACCTTATAAGACTTACTTTTTACTTATAAGACTATCCTGTTTTAAAAGCTGGATATGCAATGAAGAGCTGGGAGGGCAGTAGTGTGAAAATGCTTAATTAGGTATAAACTCCTCTTCAAAGTGTCCAAAAAATTTTTGAGATAAATCCCTTTTATGAACCTTTGACACAGGAAAGGTTTTTATCCTGTGGCCAGGATGAAAGATGGCTTTTCACAGACCCTTATGACTGGATGACTCTATCAACTAGATTAATCACATCCATTTTTCACAGTCCCTTGATCCAATTCAATGGGTTTCCCCTTCCCATGCAAGGATGAAGGCCAAGCCCACAAGGGCCTATACTGAACTATCACGTTCTGTGGAGGAGCCATCATCGCCCTTATTGTCCCTGCTGGGGAATGGTGCAACAGATCGGTCAGGGTTAGTAAGGCTTTCTTCCATCCTCACCACATGCAAGTATGCTAGAGCATAAGATGTGGTAGCTTTCTGGAGGCTATATTTGCTCTCATACTTTGACTGCTCGCTTTACTATTGAGTGATTTTTTTTTTATTTGGAAGGGAGCAACAGAATACATTTTAAAATATCAATTATATACCTTAAACTTTTTGTTTTGAACAAATTGTGTACAGGTAAATCCTCCCTCTTTTCTCAAAATTAGAATTGGTCTGTAATTAATAAGATAGATATTCTCTGAATAGAGGATAGTTTTGTTTAAAGCATAGTAGAAAATCTAATCTAAAAGAAACACAAACACACCACAAATAAAATACAAAACACATTAAGTTATTTATTCATATAAAAATGTATTGTTAGAATAATACTAAAAAAAGCTTTCTTCCTCTATCTATATGTGGGTAATCCCCAACAAGAACACCTTTGAAATGTTTCATGGCAATGTCTATAGTATTTTCTACTTGTTTAACTGAAGCTGGATAAAACTGTATTACAGTTTTGCCCTCAGGGGCCACAACTTTCCTTAAGGAACCAAAGAAAGACTCTAATTGTTTTTGCCATGGTCCATACAACAGCCACTGAAGAAATGAAACACTGATCACCAAGTCAAAACTGTTTTCTTTAAAGGGTAGCCCATATCTTAAATCCCACCTGACAAGGTCAAACATTGAACTGTTGCACATATTTATCTTATCTTTTTCATTACCAATGAATTTACTGTTGGCATTAATAGTCGTTGTTTGAGACCACAGAGAGACATTGTTTTGTATATTGAGGAGACACTCCTTATCGTCAAGATCATTTTTAAAACCAACAAGAGACTGCAGATTTATATCCACACCGACACAATGGTGCCCTAAGTTAAGGAGAGGCATCATGCTCATGCCGTCACCACATCCTATGTCTAAAACCATCAGAGGAAGTAAATTCACATTAGCTGGACTATTGAAATCTACCTGTGATGTATTACACTTAACAATATCATTACTTAATTTTAAAGCCATTGAGATGAGTTCATGTTGAATTCGTTGATTTTTTATAAGCTTCCTTATACTGACTTGGCTATTGCAGGTTAAGTTACTAGTCACACACTTATTCAAATGAGTTTTTGAACTTTTGATTAAAAGCTCTGGTCTGCGTTGGAATCCACCGGTGATTGATTTTATTTTAAAATCGCTCAACTTCTTAAATATTTTCAAGTCATTTGGAACTCTGATGTAATTAAGAGGTGTATTGGGAAATAGAAACATACATTTGCTGACATTATGTAATGATGCATAATACTTTTTTGGTCTAGAAAAAATCAAACTTTTGCTTTTTGAGCTTAGAATGTTAAAAACATTTTTTTTCATTCTACAAATTTTTTATATATGGAAATGAGGTGTTAATATACCAGGTATGGTACAAAAATATATATATATATATGAAGAGATTTTTGAACAATATAATTATTATAATGGCAATATCATACACCAGTCACAGTTCACAAATCAAATGTGTATGATGTACAGCTTAATAAAATTAAAATGTCCCAAACTAATAAGGACAAGATGTAAGAAATAATATATTAAAATTAGCAGACAGAATCTATAAAAAATAGGTCACTAAAAATAGTTCTTCGACAAAAAATCTTTTTATGCATTGTAGCATTAATCATACTAGATCTAGATAATATAAGATATTAATTACCGGTATCTTTATTTAATAGATTCAAAATTGTCAATTATCTCCCCTGTTTCACATGGTTTTGATTTCTATTCTATTCAATTTCCCATTTAAGACATTTACCGGTACTGATTTAGCATTCAATATATATTATAATTATATTTATTTAAAAAAAAACAACATAAATTTAGATCTCTACGACTACGTAGTTTTATAACTCTTTTACTAATTAGTTTTACTTTTAGATATATATTTTTATATAGAATCTAGTCTGTAGACTAGATCTATATTTGTCTAGATTTAGACTTAAAAAAGAAAGGACATTTTCAACAATAACATTTCAGATATAGATATAGCTCTAAAAATGCTCTTTTGTTTACAAGAGATCATTACAAGTCTATTGAGACTATTGCATCATATATCAAAAGCAAAACAACGCATGACAACTACGATGGGGGCTACCATTTTGGATTAATCAAATGTCTCACAAATATGAAAAGTATACGAATCAAATTCTTATTTTATTAGAAGTTGACAACATTATTTATGTTTGCTCAATGCTTTTTTTTTTTCATATTTTATCAATAAATTATCCAGATGTAATTAAAATAATTAGAAAAACATAGATCGAGAATTACAGACTCTAGATCTAGATTAAATCTAGGTTCTAGATCTATTTTATACTGTATAAAACAAACAAACTTAGACTTTTAACATAGCCTGCTGTAGGCCTGTGTTTTTCAAGCTTGGTCTTTTTTTTTCCACAATGGCGGATACAGATAAGAAACAACTTGAAGAACAGATAAAACTCCAAGGCGAAATCGTGAGAAAACTGAAAGCTGAGAATGCAGATAAAGAACTGGTGAGACTAGAAACATATTTGGCGTTTTTTCCTTAAAATATCGGCTACTTTTAATCTACTCAATTTACATTACGACATGATCTCATACCGATACTGGCGATACTCATCTCTGATCTCAGACTGAGTCAGACTACTCTAGTCTACTGTAACTGTCCTACGCCTACACTACACTACAGGCTACACTCAAAACTGACTACACAGTGACAGTCACCTCACACACACTGACAGTGACACACGGTGCCGGTTTAGTTATATTTATATAGTCACGATGACAACAGTTGAACAGAAAAGTCAATGTGAGCACACACTGAACAATCATAATAAATAATTATATGATAATGATGATAATATCAATGTGTAAGTGATGAGTGAGTGGAGTCATGGGCAGTCATGGAGTGACTATGTCTATGACTATGAAGTCTGGAGTAGAAAAGATATTAAATATAATATTATATATATATTATTTTATAATCTAGAAATATCTAGATTCTAGATCATTGATTTATCAATGGGGTCCATTCACCAAATGTAAATAAACAAATTTAGCCATGTCATAATATTGATAAAATAGTGAAAAATATGGATCACGTGACACCCTTTAGTCCTTACGGATTGTGTAATTTGTATAGAACATATAGATCTAGAGAAAATGTTGTTTGTTTATGTTTGGTGAACGGACCCCATTTATGATTATAAGTTTAAATCATTATGATTGATCATGATTCTTGATAAATGATTCCACAATAATGATTAGATTTTTTTATAACTGCTGGTAATTTTTATGCACACTATTAGAGTATCATATGGTCCTGAGTTCTGGGTCCAAACCTTACCTGCTACCATCCGGTGACCATCCCCTGCTACCCTGCTGTATGTTTTTGCTAACATGTAGCAAGTTTCACCTCTTACACTGAAGAAAAAACTGAAAAACTTCAACTACACTGATATGTCAATCTAGATCTACCTGTCCGTATGATAGCTCTATTCTAAAAAGTAGATTGCATCAGCCATAATTGGCATGGATATTTGTCTAAATACTTACAGTATTTTTATATAATTTTATAGTAATTATAGATGAATCTAATGTCCTTCTTTTTTTTTTTTCATGACATAGAGTTCTATGATTCTTAAATCTTACTGAAATAATCTCTGCATTTCCAAAAAAAAAAATATGTCGTCTTTGTTGCTTTTAATTTTAATTAATTTATTTTTTGATCAAACAAAGATCTAAATTAAATTTACTAGACCCTGACAATCGTTGACACAATTATTAGATATATTAATAGATATATATATTAAGCCTTAGACCTATATAATATATGCAAATTTATATGAAAAGGTCTATAGATTTATATTTTTTTTTACATTATCGCTTCACAGCTTTACAATTAAGATACTATATAATAGTATAATAATATAAATATTATTGGCAGTTTTTATATAAATTTAAACATGTGGTGTTGGTGGCTTAGTGGTTAAGCACTTGGCTTTTGAACCAAAGAGTACTGAGCTCAACAAGACAGGGATTTTGAACGGCTTTATTTTAGGATGACCCTGAGTCCTCTACTCCAACTATAATGGGTATCCTAACAAGTAAAGACGGTTGGTGTGCTATCCATATGACACCCTTGTCAACTCTGGCTACAGAAATAAGAAATAAGCTTTGCCCGTTGGAATTAAAGGCGGTTATCATAACAAATTAGAGTATCAACTAATGTCCTATTAGATGTAGTTGTATTTGTTAACTGATTAGGCTAAAACTAAATGTTGAGACTATGTA
This sequence comes from Biomphalaria straminea, assembly GCA_021533235.1. NCBI lineage: Eukaryota > Metazoa > Mollusca > Gastropoda > Planorbidae > Biomphalaria > Biomphalaria straminea. The sequence goes on along the minus strand of JADKLZ010000728.1, from coordinate 15,595,660 downwards.
ATTATTTATCAAGCAAATTTGTGGGGCTTGTTAATTTTCATTTTTCCACCAGAAGAACTGAAAAAAAAGGAATATTTTTTTATCTTCATATATTGATGATCCTGTGTCCACTTTATGCTGATTGGGGCATTTGTGTAATATTATTTGACTCATCCATTCTTCTGAAATTTTCATCACAACCTTTGCCTGGGACAATATGATGACTTTTAACCTGTGTTGTTTTTACCGACATTGGCTACAAAAACATGTCGGCTCTGCTATCTACAATTCATTGGCACGGACTCTATGTAATAAGGTAGTTATTTTTCTTAGCCACTTTACTTTTTTTTTAAACACCTTAAGCCAGTATGCACATTTATATCTATAGCTTGTTTTGTTGGTCATTTTTTGCTTTGAAATTCCCAGCTAACTATTAAAGACATAGTCAACATCTATTCAGAATTTTTGATGTCCCATAGAAACAGCACACTTTTTTTCCTTGGCACAGTCTGCAAAAGAGCTGACAGCTCAGCAGCAAAAAACTGGCTAAAAGAAGAAGAAGAATGTCCCATAGAAATCAAATACATACGTATGTGAAACAAAAAAAAATTCTTAATAGAAATCGCCATATACAGTAGTCTCATAATCATATTTATTTTACACCTACCTAAATTTCTATTATGGTTTTAAGTTCTCTTTACTTACTTTCAGTGTATAAATTACCTATCTATGTGCTACATAAAATTAATTCAATCGCATTTTAGTAATTTTCTTAGTATTGGTTTCAACTCTTTAAAACAGCAACATTTTTTTTTGGCTTTTGCTGATGCAATTAGAAAAGAATAAACCTAATGCTAACAATTTTTTTCCCTTGTTTAAAAAAAACAACAACTTTTTTTTTCCTTGGAATAAAATCACGCAGGTAGAATAAAAAAATAGAGATAAGAAAAATCACTTGTGATCTTGATATTTTGTGTTGTTTGTTTTCTGGACACTCAAAGTTTTAATTACAACTAGATAAAAAGTCCTGGATTGAGTGCGGACTTGAATTTGTGCCATATGTTTACAACATTTCATGCTCATTTATTAATTCTTTTCTTTAATTGAGAAAGACAATAATTGGAGTTGCAATGGATTGCTGGAATAATAATTACTATTTTTAAGACTTAGCCAATAATGTCTCTGAGGCAGTTAATTAAATCTGATGTTTGTTTTGAATAAACTTAAAAGGAGAAAAAGAAATTAAAGTGTTGTTAAGATTGTGTAAATATAGTAGTGTTTATTCATGGATAAGTGTGACCTATGCCGAGAGAAGAGTGTCCCTTTGAGTGAGGTCGATTTGGACAACATGGAGCAGTGTGATGGGGGGATACACAAAAGCATTAAGATAAACAGTGTCAAAACAAATAAGAAAACAAAGGTAAACACATCTATCACCTGTAAGAGGTGGAGGAATTTCATACGCAGCTTAGGGTTGTCTACTTTTAGATGACTTCATTAGCTTTAATTTTGCAAAAGGGGAAAAATGACAAAAACATTTTAAAATGGTGTAGTTGTCATGATTAGAGCACAAAGGATGCCTATTTTAAAGAACTCTCATGACTTAAGACCAATTTCTTTTTAATCATTGTTTTCTTTTTATTATTTTTTTCTTTTTTTCTTAACAAATTTCAAAATTAGGACTTTTTAAAATATTATAATAGATTCTCTTTAGTGTTTATGTTATAAGGCATTTTGAGATAATGTAAAACATGTTATGATTAGTAAGTTGGTATAGAAATAGTGAGAGACACATTGAGAATCTGTCATGTATACACTTGAGGTGATTAAGTTGAAAAGGAGAATAGAACAAAAAAAGTGTCTCATTGAGCCACACACACACACACAAATGAAAGAAAGAAGAGTAGTTTTCACTTTCAGATATTTATGTTTTTTTTTTTTCTTACTTAGATTACTGCTGAAGTTAACAAGCTAGTTGACCTGAAAAAGCAACTAAATGATGATGGACCCAAGAAATTTGTACTCAAAACCCCAAAGGTAAGATATATTAATATATTAAGATGTATACCAGGTACAACAGTGATTAAATTTTGCTGATAAAATGTTTTATTTTTATACCCAGCTAAAAGTAGCTTGATATCGCTAATACATTTATGACTAAGAAAACATATCAAATTCACTTAAATTACCATTTATATATTACCATATATATATATATATATATATATAATCTTTAAAAATTGTATTATATAAGATTGGATTCATGTTATTTTATCTTGGATGGCCAGGGTACAAGAGATTTTTCACCAGAGCAAATGGCAATACGAGAAGGTGTCTTCAACAACATCATAGCATGTTTTAAACGTCATGGTGCTGAAACTATAGACACTCCAGTCTTTGAGCTCAAGGTAATTATCAGCTTTTTTTTTTATGTAATTTTAATTTTAATATTGATCATTTAAAGATAAAAATTGAAGCTGTAATGACAATTTTCAATTAAAAAAAATATGTTAAAGTTGTTATTGATTAGAAGAGTTTACAAATAGATCATTTTGATCTCTTTGTCTAATCCTTTCTAAGACACAAGATTTCTACATATAATGATATATATATTAACAAGGGCCAGTCTGCTCTTGAATATTTTGCTCTTTTGTTTAATACAAGTTTTTTAAATTTTTATTTTGTCAGGAAACGTTAACTGGTAAATATGGTGAAGACTCTAAGCTTATTTATGACCTAGCAGACCAAGGTGGAGAGTTGTTGTCGCTACGCTATGATCTGACTGTAAGATTCTCTATATTTATTGAATAATTAATTTTGTAAAAGTTGTCATAAAAGAGTTGAGAGATATTGTAGTATAGTGTTTAATATCATTTAGTGTTTTTAACATAGTCTAACTGTGATTTTAGGTACCATTTGCTCGATACCTTGCTATGAACAAAGTTACCAATATTAAACGTTACCATATAGCTAAAGTGTATCGTAGAGATAATCCAGCTATGAACCGGGGAAGATTCAGGGAATTTTACCAGTGTGTAAGTATACTAGTTTATATGTAGTTTTACAAATGTACTTTATTTACCTAATATCTATCTATTTGTATATCAAAAAATCCAAAACCCATAGGGTCTCACCTTTTACTAATTCTCCCTTTAAGGGGATTGGGAGGAGACAAAAGAATAAAATTGTTAGCCTTTTCTTCCTTACTTTGCCATGCAATAACTAAATACTTTTTTACATTTTTAAAATAATTTTTTATGTTTATTCACATTAATATGTTATTTATTTCCAAAGCAAATAGCTTTATACTTTTTTGAAAAACACTAAATAGCTATAACTGCAGCATTACATAATCTCTCATATAAATTTCTAGGGCTTATAATGAAAATATAAAGTTTACAAGACAATTGATCTAGTGGATCTTCTGTGGTTCATGTCCTGCTGTAAAGGTGGCTGTCTGGTTGTGTCAAAACTGTGATTGGGTGGCCTTGATGATCCCAGGATAAAACGCTGCCTACTGTCCTCCCCTGTCATAGTGCGGAAGGTTTGGGCAAGGATTTAATTATCTTCAAATCGAAAAAACACCCAAAACATGTTAAACTTAAACATTTTAAAAACAAACATTTTTTAACGAGACTACTTGAATTTATTTAAGATAGCAGGCATAAATTATTTGGTCTTCAATGATGAACATAAAGGCAGTCATTGGGCAGTCCACACAAAATCCTCTTTAACCATGGTCAAAAAACATCTTAAATCATGGTCTGCTAAAAGATAACATACCCCAGCTTTACCTTAAAGCCATAATGATGTAGGGAAAAAACCTTAACATTATCTTAACAAACTCACAAATATCTCAATTTCTTTTTTCAGGATTTTGATATTGCAGGTCAGTATGATGCAATGTTGCCTGATGCAGAATGTATTAAGATAGTTGTAGAGATCTTGTCTAGTTTGGATGTTGGAGACTTTGTTGTTAAGGTAAGTAGGTTGAGACTTTGTCAGGTACTCAGTAGAGCTGAGAGCTTCTTGTATCTAAAATGCTTGAGTTATTATTTTTCTATTGATTTCAGGTAAATCACAGAAAACTCCTAGATGGTATGTTTGCTGCTTGTGGTGTTCCTGATGACAAATTTAGACCCATCTGTTCTTCTGTAGACAAATTAGATAAGGTATGCTTCTAGAATTCTTGTATATGCCATAATGTAATGAGAATTACTTTTCTCAGTATAAAAAAAAGTTTTTTAACACATTAGCTTCTATTGCACTAGAATGTGATGTTTATAGTTAACTCCCTTAGTGGTAAAATACTATAGGAATTAACCAGTGAATTTTTTAACTTTAAGTATTAGAAAGCTCTTCGGGCCACATTCAGAATGAGAAAATACCCTTAGGGAAAGTTTAGGAATATCATGTAATGCCTTTTTAACCACCTTCCCTCTCTTGTAACACATCATAACACACACACACACAGAATAACATAACAAGAATGTGCTTTATCTGCCACATCAGGATCTAGAAAGTTTGGCGATGATGTACTCAGTTTTTTCCCCAATACTATACATTTGCATTTAGCAATCATGGTGGTAAAAAGAAATTAGCTGAATATTTTTTGGAAATTTCAGTATTTTGTGAAAGTCGGACCTGCAGATGTTAAGATAAATCAAATGAATTTAATGACAGGCTTAAAAAAAAAAGCAATAATACTTTTAAAAATCTGGAATTTTTTTAAAACATAATTTTTAATATTTTAATTGGTTTCCTCTTGCAGACATTCTGGGATGATGTCAGGTCAGAAATGGTTGATGAAAAAGGGCTGGATCCAAAATCTGCTGATATGATTGGAGAATATGTCAGATATAAAGGTTTCTTGTTTAATTTGTATAGCTGTATAATGTTAAAGCTGTTTTATTTTGTACAGATCTGTTATTTTTATTGCTTGTAAAGACGAAGCATTTCATGTGTTAGGTAGATCAGGTTCATATTAACATAAAAGCTTCAACAAGATTTGAAACTGTTGCACTGAATAATCAAATGCTATATTACTTGGCAACCACTGAGATGTTATTATAGTTTTGATTCCTTAATATTCTTAATTGTGATAATAAAATAATCTACATAATGATATTGAAGTTTGCCAAATCAGATATTGAGTTTCAATGTTGTTTTTTTGTTTGGGTAGGGGGATTGTGTTTTTAAGTGAACATTTTTTTAAAATATAGTCTTAAAAATTAAAATTTTTGCTCAGGTAATGAAAGTTTTCTTTTTCTTTAAGGAAATTAAAGATTTAAAAAAACAACACATCATTATTCTATCTATTAAATGCTTACATGACTCGGCTTAAGTCGTGATTCAGACTCAAGCCTATTGATAGGCAGCCACACAGTTTTACCACTCTGCCACACATCCTAAATTCTTTCAATAATGTTTAATAAAATTTAGAGCTGCAGTTTGCAAAAAATTATATGTAAAAGTTTCATGTATGTTGCTCAGTTATGATCAAATAATTTGACTCCTTTTGCATATTATTTTGCTTTTAGCTTTGCTATCTTCTTAATCATTTTGATAACCAACAGTACATTTTCTGAATAACTTTAATCATTTGATTTTATTGTAATTGTTACAGTAGTTACGCTGAGGTGGTCAATTGTAGTTAAACTTAATTTCCACTTGATTGGACCAATACAAATTATCTTTTTTTTTATCTTATATTCTAGGAGGGTTAGAGCTAGTGAAAGAATTACTAAATGATCAAAATCTTAAGTCACAAAAGAATGCAATAGAGGGTCTGGAGGATCTCAAACTTTTACTAACTTACTGTGAATCTATTGGTGTCACTAATAAGGTAAGTCTTTTTTTCTTTCAGTATTGCTGAAGACTTAGTTTTACTTTGCTATTTCCTGCAGTAAAACAGTTTGAATATTTTACTGACACAAAAGAAATACATACTTTAGCAATTGTTTTTAATCTAGGTCATCTTTGATATGAGTCTTGCAAGAGGTCTTGACTATTATACTGGTGTTATATATGAAGCTATTCTAACAGGTAGTAGTAGCTCATTTTCAGTTTTCTTTCAAATTAATTGTTTTCATGAAATAAGACCTAAAGATAAAATAATAATTTTATGGCAATTACTTATCACTTTCTGATTTGTAAAAAAAAATTATATTTTTTTTTCAATTAAGTAATTAATTTAAGGGTAATTGACATCTATATTTTTTCCATAACTTTGTAACTATTTAAAATATTTAAAATTGTCATTAATATTTTTAAAAAATAATCACAATTATTTAAATTGAATCTTTAATATCAAATTAGCATAAAGAAAAAAATCTTAAAATACAGTAGAAATATATTTAAAATAGAAATTTATTATTGTATGATATTGATTATTGTTTGTCTTAACATGTAGATAAAATTACTATTTAACAAAAATTAATTTTTTTTATTATCTTAATTTCAGGTCACACAGTCCAACTGTCTGATCAAACAGGTGAGGAATCTGTTGGAGTTGGTAGTGTAGCTGGTGGAGGTCGTTATGATGGCCTTGTAGGCATGTTTGATGCCAAAGGGAAGAAAGTTCCCTGTGTGGGTGTTAGTATTGGCATTGAAAGACTTTTCTCTATAATGGAAGCTAAGGCTCAGGTAAGTAAAAAAAAAAGAATCTGCATCTTGAATAGTCTAATAGATAAAGAAAATGGTCTGTAAATTTTAAAATTTAGTTGCCCTTAAACTGTAATCTATATTTATTATGTACATTTTTGTTTTCTGGGTAGTAGTGTTTCTTATATTAGTACTATGTGTCTATCATATTCTTTGAGTTCTGTTTGCTTGTTCTGTAAGCCTAGGATATTGAGTTGTATAATGGTTAGGTACCTACTATTTGTCCATTTTGTTTCCATTACCTGAATTTTCACAAGCAGTCCTGGAAGAAACTGCCATGTGCAGACTTTTTACCAGGTGATGTCTGAGCACGATAAAAGTTTTGTTTTCCTGGCATTAAAGTGTAGGCTTTTTGTTTCCTTAGGCATTTTGTCTCATCCCCCCCCCCCCCCCTATTTTAATGGGAGTTTTTGGACATGCTTATTGCTCCTATATTGAACTAAAAAGCCATCTGAGTTTATCTGCAACTGGAATATTCATGGGACAATATGGAGTTAGCCAGTGGTCCATTCTCTGCCATAGAGCTTTCCAAAAGGAATTTAGCTGCTGTAAGAATGCTACATGTCATGGACATGCTCTGTGCAATCGTCATGTCTTGAAACCAGACCCTTCACATGCACCAGCTTTCACATTGTCCAGCTCCAAAATCTTCATGATGGGTTTTTACATTATATATTAGAGTAGTAGAAGGACATAAACCTCCGTTTGGGATAGTGCAATCCACTCCGCTGTCAAAAAGCAACAAAAAAGGTGAAGTCCACTATGATTCTCCTTTAAAAAAATGCAAGTTGATTAAGCAGTGGGGTTATTTTTACCCATGGTCATTTCTCAAACCATGGTGCCCATATGAGCGTATATCGCCACAAAGTGGAGGTTTGGTGTCAAGAGTTCTTCTAGATGGGTTGCATTATTAGGGCTGACATGCCCCATGAAAGCAAAAAGTGAACTGGTTTGCAGCACCATAGGTCTACATTTCACCACCTTTATATAATTATAAAGACAAAGAAACAATGGTTCATTCACAATGACAGAATTGTTTATTTTGGGCCATCAAAGAAGAGCTGCAATTCTGGCTGTGAAAAAAAAAAATGGTATTCTGTCAAAACATGTTTCACAATTATGTGTATTTGTTAGGTGAGCCTGTTGAACAATGTAGGTATGATAGACACATAAACTATGACTTGATCGTCTTGTCTTTGACATGGGAGGGGAGAGCTTTGGAAGTTTATTCAATATTAAAAGCTAGTTTTACAGTTTGTTGTGAAGGAATTAGCATTCAAATATTTTACATTCTAATAAACTATGTTATACTATAAATAGCATTACCAAACTTATATTACAAAAGCAATTAGGATATATGATATTGTGCAATTTGTTTGCTTTTTTTCTGCAATGTTCAATTTAACAAACAATTAGTATTTATTATTTAATTTGAGGATTAAAAGAAATGATTTTCCTGAATTGTTCTGTAGAGTTTTTAGATGATTGATACAAAATAATTTAATCTTAATAGGCAGCTCAGACAAAGATTCGTACAACAGAGACTGAGGTTTATGTGATAGCAGCACAAAAAAACATGGTAGAAGAGAGATTGAAGTTGACTAATGCATTATGGGATGCTGACATTAAGGTAATTGTCAGGCCTGTTTAAGATATTTATGTAAAGAACAAAAAAAAATCTTAAGATACATTATCCTTTTTTAAACAAAGTATAAATGTCCAGTTGTTCATTTTTTTTACCACCAGACTGAACAGTCTTACAAAAAGAATACAAAAATGTTGAGTGAATTCCAGTTTTGTGAACAACGAGGAATACCATTAGCAGTCATTATAGGTCAGTCAGAAATAGAATCTGGAGTTGTGAAATTGAAGGTTATTGGCTCAAGAGAAGAGGTTTGTACAGATTTAGTAAATTTTTCCAGTATTTTCACTAGAAGGTTATTTATTTTTAAATTATTATAAGAGAAATAAAACAGCTTAATATCATAGCTAGCTAACACTCATTTAACTTAATCATTTTTCTTAACCCACACATTTAACGTAATCATTTTTCTTAACCCTCAATCACGCTATGTTTCAAATTTCCTAAGCCAAAAAAAAAAAAGCCAAATTAATTATTTATTTCTAACCCATTTGATACGTTTTTTAAAATGAGATTTCAGAACAAATTATTCCTTTTAAAGAAAAGTCAGCATTGAAAAGGATACAACCCTAAAAAAAAATTAAGGCTACAAAATGCTTGCTTGTTGTGGTATCAATGGAATTATCCACGACACTGAATTTTATACTTGGAAAATTGAGCCATGCCCAAACTAGTCTGATATTGGAGCTTCTGAGAACATAGTTCTGAGACATACACAAAATGTTCCTTGTCACTTCTGGCTCCAGGTCTATTTGACAATTGGATTAATTCTATTCTGTTCCATTGCCATCAGAATAAAATTTAGGGTAGAAAGTCCAGAAGTCTCTGTTAAAAAAAACTAGCTCCCTAGACCAGGTTGAAATAAATGCTGTGAAGTAGACAATAAATCAGTAACACAGTCAACTACTTTGTGGCTTTGCAACCATTAGTCAAAGTTGTGAGATGGGATAAAAAGTATATAGTCATACTGAATTTGTCCATCTATTATTGTGCTTTACAATTCCTTCTTGGTAGGTGTACAAGGTTCTCTAGCTCCTATTTGATCTGAGAAATAGTATCTCAATGGTTTTTCCCATTTTTTGATTTAGCTGTGATCCAGGCATGGCTGTTATATGTCCAAGATTTTAAAATTTTCTGGTCTCCTAGAAAACAGTAAGCTTGCCTTGTTAGCTCGTAAGAGATTGCTTTATGTTTGTTAAAACAAAAACAAGAAAAGAATGGGAAAAAGAGACTGTTTATCATTTGATGTTGGAAAACAATTGCTAACTATAAAAAAAAAATGTGTCCTAATTATTCCTCTGTGACTCATACGAACAGTATTGGCCACAATCCCATTCTGCCAGATAGCCAAGGCCATTGTAAAATGGCTCACTGCACTGAGCATCAAATTCAATGGTTTCTTTATCTATGACTATAAAATAAAATTGTCCTGTCGTGAAGTTTGATTTATCACAATTTTAATAAGATGTGTGTCTCTGTGATATTTCTAAATGCTCTTTTTTTTATTTTCATAAAATTTTAATGCTATTTTCTTTTAGTTCAATTCTAGTAATAAAAAAAATAATATAAATATGTGTGTGTTTGGGCCTGTAAGTCAGTCAGCATGTTTTTAACTGTTTACAATTTGGAAAACCCATACTATAGTTGTAATTTAAAAATATAATTTTCATTAATATTTTTTTTACACATTGATATGCTATTATTGTTTTTGTTAAAAAATAAATTTGTTTTATATATACCCTTTTGTATAAAATGGTTTCGTATATATTTTGTGATGTTTAAAAAGTATGCTGCATTATTAGAACAAATGATAAAATTAGTCACTTATGCTCCAGGTCCCAAATTAGCTACATTACACATTTTTTTCAAGAAAAACAGGGTTTCACTCATGTTGTAGACTTTCTATGATAACCTAAATCAGTAAAAAGAATTTTTACAGATGTATTTCATAGGATAATGTTTGCTATAAAGGCTTTAAGCTGACAGTATAGATATTTAAATTTACATCATAGTTTATGTCTTATAGTTCAGTCATAAAAGAATTTTTAATTTCAGGATCTCTACAAACTAAAATTTATTTTTTTTTAAACTAAAATATGCACATACTTTTTTTAAAAAAGAAGAATGAGATCAAATGTGCACAAATAAACATGCTTTTAGATAATATTAGGAATAAGTGGATTTTCATTAATCTTTTGAAAAAATGTAGGCACATACACTTACTTAAATCCAGCCCTGTATGTAATATTTTTAAAAAGCAGAATTTTAAAATGATAAAAATGAATAATTTCATTGTAATAACATGGAAAATCTGGAATACAACTGGATAAGTTGACATGGCAGAATTTAGAGAGGCAAGATAGGATAGCTAGGGAGGATGTGGACAGTTAGCTATTTAGAAAATGCAGGAGGCAGGGCAACCAAATCCAAATGTAAATAATAATAATAAGAGAACCACTTAAAAGTTTTTTTCAACATTATTAGATTCTACATGGCAAGGGAATTTTTTTTTACCGCTTGTATATTACACACACTTTTAAAAAGGTGTGATTTTATGTTAATATCAGGTGGCCGAGCCTTGCTCGGTTAAATAATTTCTTAACCCTTAAAATGCGTGTGGTAGTTTAGCCTCTAAACACCAGAATTGTAATTCCATTTGGTATGCACTCATTGTGAAACAGCTCAGCACTTTAAGGGTTTTAAGGAAGGTTATATACCCGAAGTCATTTTGGGAATATTTTTGTAATTACGAAAATTAACGATCGGATAAAGACCACTAATCTGAAGAGTTGCTTTAGTGTTATTTTAGTTCTAAATGTAATTGTACATGGCGATTAAATATGAAATTTCTTAAGTGTAGACAAATCACAGCTCACGTCCGTTTTATACTTTTACAATCCATTTTTTTTTGCATAAAACTATTGTAGGCCTACTATTATTGGCTTGGAAGAAAGACTTTGCTCTGTAACTTCTCAGATAGTTACGTTCAGACATTTAATTATGAAATCAGTGTATTCATTATGGCTTTAGTACGAAAATCAAGTGACTCAAATCTCTACGTTATAGGGTAAAGCAGGCACTTTTTGACAAACTGAAATGGCGCACTTTTTCTTAATAGACTTAAATCATTTCATTAGCTTTCTAAAGAAACATTTCCGTGGGGCACCTCTGTTACGCCAAACAATATGTTCGCCCCCCCATAAGGGATACATGCCTTGCTCAGCCTGACTGTCGGACTAAAAGAGGTTCATACCGGGTTTTGCCATCCATTCATCCAAGTGGTGCTACTGGTGCTACAGCCCAACCCTCCATTCAAATCTCTTTTGGGCCTTTCGTCACCACGCCCAAGCCCCAAGCTTTTTACTAAGGTTTATAGTTAAATCAAAAGTGGCTGCAGCGTACGCAAACTTGTTAACCGCTAGCTAGATATCATTTTCAGTGTGAGTAAGTAAGGCGTAGAGAAGCTGTGTTATCACCATTTCCTTTGTTTTGGTATGGGACATTAAGACACTGAAGCATGAACACATGGTAATATTTTGCCAGCAAAATAATATTTATAAAAAGGCTTGACTTTGAATCAAAAAATTAATTAGGAATGCAGTATTTCCCGTGGCTACGCAGCCCCAGATGGGACCTACATATTTAGCAAAATCAGGGCAAGCATAACTATTGTCCGAGTGTGTTCAATTAAGATTTTCTTTTCTTGTTTGCAAAGAAATATTTTAGTTTACTGCTGTAAGCCTATCGTATGTCCATGACGGTTATTAAGCTCGCGCTAATTCGATGTGTAAATTATTTTAAAATTAAACCATTATTACTTTTAATAGGGTTCCCGTGGTTTCCTTGTTTTCAAGACGCTCTAGGAAATCTCCTGAAACCCATACAAATGTCCTTAAAATAAACAAAATTTTAATGCAAAAATGAATTTATTTTCTGACACAAAAACTTAATTTTTACTTATTATCCTTAACCCTACCCTGACTGGACTGCGTGCAATCCACTTCACATAGGTTCCCGCAAATGTTAGGGTCAACCCTGGATATCATGTTCAGTGTGTGCAAGTGAGGCGTAGAAAAATTGAAGAGTATAACAAAGTATAAAAGTTACTCACGGGTTTACGCAATTTAAGTGTAAAGAATGGACCTCATTCACTGATCGCCACTTGATAATATTAATAAAACAATGAAAAAAAAAGTATCTTGTGACAGCCTTTATGGATTACATAATTTGTATAGAAGATATAGGGAATCACACGACTAAATGTTGTTGGTTATCGATTGGTGAATGAGGCCCATTTACGAAACCTTTAAAACACAATAACTGATCATACATCAAATTTAATTTCATTATTTTTCTTCCATAGTTTTATAATAGATCAATCCACAATAAGATGGAGCGCAAATGTTTAATTAGGTCGATTGATTAGTTGTTCTTGTTTGCGAAGTGTACTGCTGTGAGCCTAGTGACGTAAGCGGTGTCAAGTTTTTTTCCCTTTGACGTCGTGGAAAAAAATTTCATTCATAAAATATTCTAGCCAAAATTTAATTTTCGACAATAAGACATCTTCTTTTCCGATATAACGGTCGACCTCGAGTTTTCCCAATGTGGCCAATAAGTTGAGAATTTTTCTCTCACTAATTTGCAGATACGTTGAAATTGTAAAGAAAATCGTTAGAGCCATTTTCGAAATAGAAGAACTATATATATATATACAAGAATTGCTCGCTTAATAGTATAGGATACACATTAATTAGTGATGAAACAAAGGAAAAAAATTCCAATCATAACTTGCTACAAATTATTTATTTTTTTTAAACACAAAAATGTCTAAAATGACAATAGACATTTAAAAAATTATTTTTATTACCATTATATACCAGGATGCAATGGTTTGAATAATAATTAATAGGATCATTGGTTTGCATCGTGATCATTTAAAATTTTGTTAAAGAAAATCTTTAAAAAATACTGCTAAAGAAAATCTTTAAAAAATACTGCTGAAGAAAATTAGTTTTTTAAATTTGCTGTAAACTTTGGACATACTCAACTAAAGGAATTCAATGTAATGAGTATATTATTATTTACTACATAAGTCTCAAATTTGTCTCCAGTATCCAGCTATAGTTTCAGGAATGGGTGTCACTCCTACAATCATCTTTTTTTTTTACCACACCACTCACTTCTGTTTCTCTGCTAAGCATGAACTATTTAACTGGCAACAATTTTCAACTGCTAGTTTCTCTTCTCTATATGGGCTAGTCTTTTCAGTATCAGGTCCCTACTTCTTGGCAGAGTGAAGAGACAATCTCCCTTTTAGCCTCTTCTTAGAATTGTTTTCAGATCTGCTCTGAATGTTGTGATGGTGCACACATTGTCATAGTAGTTAAGTAGTGATGTGTACCACTATTTTAAGTTTTGTAACTATTTCTTTCTTTTTTTTTTTTTACTTAATATTTACTCTAAACACAATAAATAATTGTTCTAATTAGTTATCTAACTCAAAATTTTTTTCTCCCCCAGAGAGAAGTCCCACGAGCAAACATGATAGAAGAGATAAAGAAAACTTTAGCATCCATTAAAATAGCTAAAGAACAAAATAACCAGAAAGAAAGTTAGACCTCAATAATCTCAGAGGCTGCATTCAAGTGGCAGAAAACTTGTACACACAGTGATATCAAAGAAATGTCAACATTGAAACATAAACATACATTGACAAAGAAAAATGTTTTGAACTGTAATTTATTTAGGGGCAATTTATTTATTGACATCTTCATTTTTTGCAGGTTGTACAATGTATAAATCTAATGATTTTATTTCTGTCATGCAATTAAACAACAATAATCAAATATTGTAGAACGAAACTAGTAATTTGACTGTATAGTCTCAATTTATCATAGTATTAATTATTGTATTATTTATTGAATACTATGACTGGAGAGGATTGTCATAAATGGGAGCATTTGTTTGCACTTTAAGGAATAACAGTAAAGATGAAAATCAGCTGACATCATATTTTGATCCTGTAATTTCAGATTTGATGTCAAGGATTAGTCTTATTAATATAGCAGTGAAGGTTCTGAAAAACTGAAGCAAAATGTATGAACTTACTTCTTTTTATTATTTAAACTTTTATGTATTGTGAATTGAAAAACTATTAAATTTTGATGAAATATTTCTTTCTTTTTATTTTTTTCTGCCATACATCAGTCTTTTTATGACATGTAAAAAACCTCAAACATGTTCAGCTAAATTTTTTTTGTCATTAATGGAACACAGAGATAAATATTTTAAGGACAGCACAACAGAATAAATTCAGTTCCTGTCATATGGAACTAACAAACAAAAAAAATCTTTGTTCAGAATCAACTCATCTGGTCATTTTAATTGAAAATGTGTAGTCCTCTATAATAATTCTAATCTACAAGCTTAAACTGTATTTTAAAAGTGCACTTGCTAGCTCTGAGACTAATGTACACAAAAAAAAAATCCTTTGGAATGGTTCACAGTTTAACAATGAAAATACTTTTTAAAAAATATATTTTTTTTATAGACATTAAAAAATCGCAAAGCATTAAAAAAATTTTTCTTGTAAACAAAAGAATTATATAAAAGCAGTACAATATCATCAGAATGTATAGTACATATTTGTAAAATTTGATACAGTGTCTCCATCATTTCATTCCGCATTACATAACCTTGTGTCAATGAATAATACCAGCACCCTAAACAGGAAGAAAGCAAGTCAACAAGTTGTTACACAAAAAACAAAAATTTTAATACTTATGTATCAAAGCATAGGCAGTCAAATTTCTGTTTATCAAACCACATTGGGACATTATCAGTGATTGCATAAACAATTACTGTATTACAAAATGGTTTTGTACTCAACACTAAGGACCCTAAATAAACTGCTGGTCTGATTTTAACAGGATTCCACGTGTTGATGTTCAATTACAGAAGTAACATCATTATGTACCCAAAATTTATAATAAATTTGTTTTCTGACAGTCTACTGCATCAAACATCTATAAATTGTTTTACACATGTACCAAGTATCCCCCCCACACACACACACAACTACTTAATATTCCTCCAAATAAATATTTTTCAATGCCATACACAGTAACTTTTGCCACAATTTTTTAAGTATTTTGTCCCAATCTCTCAATATAAGTACTACAACTATGTTAATTATTTCTCCACATTACAATATAATAGTGCCAGTGACAACTTTTGTTACGAAATGACCCACACAGTTAAGTATTGCCCCTTTTCAGGTATTTCCCATCTCAATTCACACACATTCAGGCTACGCCTCACCTGTCTTCTGGTATCCTTAAATGCTTGGCAAACCAGCTAGCTACTTGCTTGGCCAGGTCATGTTTACTGGAGTTGTCTACCTTGTCTGAGTTATGGAAGAGCTTTAGATTAAGCATGGGAGCAATGGATGCAGCCCTCATCATAGTGACATTTGTCTGGAGTTCTAGTGTGACGTACTATAAATTGGTAGAAAAAAAATACTCATCAAACATAGATTCATCTGGTCTGGTGTGACGTACTATAAATTGGTAGAAAAAATATCCATCAAACATAGATTCATCTGGTCTGACAGTTTTAGTATGCCCATTAACAAAATCTATGAAATAGCAATACATCCCTCACTTTTTTTTTAGCTAATTTTAATTACCATACAACTAGCATCCATAGATGTACAGGTTTATAACTTCCATATAGATTTGATAATAAACAATTAAAGATCGGATATCACTGTCTAAGTATACAGGTACTGTACTAAAACCCTTAGATTTGTATGGAAATAAATGTAATAAATACATTTTTTTCATTCCTTGTACTGATCATCCAAAACATACTTTCAACATAAGCTTTTATGCCAAAAATACCAGAGAAAAAAATTACACAGATCTAGAGAATGTATATAACAAAACAGGCTTCTTTAGCACAGACTAGCCACAGACTTAAATAAACAACCACTTATTCACACAGCAGGTTGTCATTATCGTTCTGCTAACCAGAAGTGATTTAGTGTTTATACCATAAGATAATATGCTTTTCTACTCTTACAGTAAACAAATGAGTGAAAGCTGGGCATTTTCCCTTCTAGTCCAATGCCTGCCAGATGGTAGACACAACCACAAAAAGCTGGACATATCCTCCTTTAGTTAAATGTCTGGTAAACCTAGTCTTAGAAAGGCTTCTACATTAGCATATATACTTACTTGAACGTCGGTGTAAAACAGCTTGGACACCATAATGGAACAAGATGACAGAAAACTTTCATTTATAGATTTACTGTCGACATTTGTGGTGATGAAAGCTGCCACCTGGACTTTTGCCATTTTTATGTCTGCTGAAATATCAACACAAAATCATTGATTTTGATAGCCTAACAAAATGTTGCTGTCTAAACACTGAGATCTCTAATTGGTCTCTTAGATTACTAAGATTGAAAGGATAGAGAATGTTTATGTATTTTTACAAATGTTAAACATTGAAAACAGTTAAAATATATACAGGAAAGAGTTAAAGTATAGAGTGATGGAATAGTTATGGTAATATTAGAAGTAGGCCTAAATTTGTATTCCAACTGAGAGAGGGGTAGACAGGTTTAATCTTTCCTCTTGACAAACTCTTCCCTTTCTACTAGTTACCATAAAAACCTAATAAACATTTTATTCAGCGTAAAAAAAAAAGTCTTTAGGAAGAAAGTGGGGTAATAAATCTTTATCTATAAGTAGACATAGTATATATATATATATTATATATATATATATAAATATATAAAGTACCAGTAAAAGATTTCTACTGGCTACTAATATAAAAATGATTCACTACACATCAAAGAACATTTTCCCTAAATAGCATATCTAGTGAAGTATTATTGTATGAATTATTTCAACATTCAAAACTGATTGTTGGTATCTCATATTACCCTCAATGGAAGAGTAATATGGAATACTTGACCATTGTCAGTTGAGCTGTAACAAAATAAGATTTTATAAAACAACAAAAAAAAAAAAAATTAAAGTTCAGAAATGATTTTAATAGAACAATTTTCTTTAAAAATATAAATCTTGAATGCACCTGATTCTGCTCCAGCACATTCAGTGTACGACCATTTATTGCACTGCATATATTGTTCTTCTTGCAAAGAAAGTTGTGAGTGCCTAGTTAGAAATGATGCTAGCCAGTCTTTGCCTGCCATTTCATTGTCTATACTGAAATTTGTCTTAATATTGTTTTTTTTAGCTAGCTGATAAGCCATTCTTCGCACATCAGTGCAAGTTACACCAAACTGTCTTGACTCCATTTCAGTTATATAACTGACCAACTCCGCTTCAATATGAGGTGGCAATATTGGTTTTCTCCCTAAGGGAACATTTACCACTTCGCTGAGTGGTGTGTCAATGCATTTTACCTTGCGTTCTAAAGTTGCCCTAGGAACGCCAAAAGTTTTGCTGGCTTTTAAATAGCCCATTTCTTTGTTTCTAACTGCAGTAATTGCTGCAGCCATTGCATCAGTTGTCCATTGCTTTCTCTTATTTTTCTGGATGTATATTCGTGGCATCTATTTTGAAAAAATAGTTAAAAAAGCATTTAGGTCTATGTTGTTGAAAAATGAATTTAATTCATTATTATGATCTATAGGATAGGAATTTAAGTCTATTATCTATAGCCTATTTACTGTGTAGATCTAAATGTAGATATCCAGATCCAGTATAGATACTATTAGTATTACTAACTACTATTTTTACTACTAAGTATTAGATCTACCAGATCTACATTTAGCCATGTGATTCTATATATTTTCTATACAAATTACGTAATCCATAAAGGCTGTCACGTGATATGTATAATTTTTAATTGTTTTATCAATATTATGACGTGGCTAAATGTGTTTATTTATGATTGGTGAACGAGGTCCATTGTTTTGTATATATTATTATAAATTATAGGTCTATAAAAGATCTTTAAATCTATTTTTATTTTCATTTTTATAAGAGCTTGAAGATAAATTAATCAATAATTTTTATTTAAAAATTTAGATCAAATACTAATAGGGCCCTAATAGGGTAATATATGATAGATCTATAGTATATATGAGATGCTCTATCTCATTTTACCCCAGACTAGATCTAGCTATCCTATAAAAAAATATTGCCTCTCTATTAAGTCTAGAGATCTAGGACTAATCTAGATAATCATAATCTATAATTAGTATAATCTATTGACTATAAACTATAATATTAGATTAGAATCATTAGATTATAGATCTAGATAGATGAGGCCCCAGGCCATCCACACTGGATGCAGAACATACAAAATTACTTTTTTTTTTTATTTATGCTAAAACATTAGACTAGATCTAGATCTAGGTCTACTCTAATCTCTATATCGATCTCTATTCTTATAATTATAGAATATCTAAATTTAGAATCTATTAATAATGTAATAATTAGATCTATAATAAAATAAATTACCTTAAAAATGGTGTAAGCCTCCTTGAAAAACAGTATGTAGATCTATGATGTAAATCTAGATTTAAACAGAACAATCGAGTTTCTTAAAAATTAGATCTAAATCAAACGATGCTTCCTTTTCCAAAGGTTGAAATATGGATAACATTTGCCGCCGGTAGCGTTAGACTCTTATAGATCTAGATCTAGATCCCTAAATATAGATCTAGGGTGGCCTCTTTTTCCCTTTGGCAAATTTTATATTGCACAGACCTATACAAAGATATCTCTGATTACCCACCATCTCATATTACCCTACTTTCACCCAAACTACAATATAGTTAATATAGACTAGATCTAAACATTCTTGGCCCTCTGTTATAATAACACTAAGACATTTTCAAGATCGAAATCGCAACGGTTAAAGTTGCTAAAGACGATTTTTTAAATTCGCTAACTTCAACCTAGTATTTTTTTTCCACAAAGCCAAAATTTAAATGTCAAAAGTACACAATTGCCACAGAGAGTTTAATTTTAATTTAAAGCCCTTTTTTTTTTTTGGGGGGGGGGGGATGATACGTAATACTGTAAAATGTGTGTAGTAAACTAGGATGCAACGTGTGATTCAAAGAAGTGTATGCTGGGAAGTGTATGCTGTAAGTGTTTTCTATAAGTGTATGCTGGGAAGTCTATGCTGGTAAGTGTAGCCTATGCTGGGAAGTTTATGCTGTAAGTGTATGCTGTAAGTGTGTGCTGGGAAGTGTATGCTGTAAGTGTG
>JADKLZ010000728.1:15536358-15557961 GCA_021533235.1 Biomphalaria straminea | reverse complement strand
TGGAGCCAGAAGTCAGATGTATTCTGTAATGTTTAGTGTTTACAGGTACCTGGAGCTAGAAGTCAGATGTATTCTGTAATGTTTAGTGGGACTACGTATGCACAATACGAAGTCAAAATTTTAACGAAAAAGTAATTATTTTTTTTAGCGATGTACATATTTCATTTCCTTACCCACTGCTCTGTCCAAATTTAGCAATGCATGTATCGTTATGGACTAGCGAATAGTAGTTGACTAGAACTGTCTGGACATCTTCTTCACAAGCAGCCAAGGAGTCACGAATACAAAGTGTCGTCTGAAGTAATACACTGAAACAATTTACATACTTTGTTATTTATCAACGCGAGTCTCTGTGATTGTTGTATTGCTAAAGATAGATATAATCAAAAGTATGAAAAAGTAATAAAGCTATTGTTAGCAGGTATGTCACATATCCTCTGCTGTCCCTGCTGATATAGAGTCCATTTCTGTATGTAGCTCCAGACAGCTAATTCAGCTTACCCTTGAAGGTGACTTAATCATCTTGATACAGAATTTGAATGAAGCAATAAATAAGCCTCCTCGTTTAAAAAAAAATAAACTCGATTTTTATGAACAAATATTTACATATATATAATAGTTGTTTAAATGCTTATAGAGAGAATGTTATATATCTCACTTTAAGAATATTTCTTTTCTAATTTGTTACATCAAGCTTTGAATATAGATCTAAGCCTTGTTGTTTTTTTTTTTAAACAGGAAACTATTTGCTACAAACGTGAAGAACTTACTCGCACGCCACGTCTCGGAGAAGTTCCGGAGGCATCCTTTTATCTGTGTGCAGCCCATAGATGTGAGCCAGGCCACTGCTGAAAGAGCCCAAACAAGAGCTTGCATGGGATTGATTTGACGTTACAGCACAGCCAAACTTGTCTTTCTTCTCTGAGGTTGGTGTGAAATGGGTGAAAATTAAAAAAAAAAAAAGAATATTTCGTAAGAAGACAAAAAGTGGGCAAGATGGAGTCCAAGTGTTTCTTAATAATAATATGATCGATTTAGCAAAGTTACCCATTATGACCTATAGGGCAGATGATATAAAGGTCATGTTTCTATGGTTGACGGTTGACAAGGGTGTCATATGGCCAGCACAACGACCAGGTACCCATAAGAGTCGTTTGGGCTCGGGAGGGGGCTGCTCCTAAAAATCCCGATAATCAAAACCCCAGTTTTCACAGGGATTCAAACCCAAGATCCATCGAAAGCCATTTGCTGTATAAAGTAAGTTTCCCTTTCAGACCTATAATGCACAGGGTGTTAAGGTCATCTGTTTCTTGTGCCAACGGTTAATGAGCAGTGTGTCACGATGCCAGCTCAACGACCTACCGCCTTTACTTTACCCCAACTAAAGTCAGGTGCCGATTAGAGTCAGTGGCGTAGCATCCATAGCAGGAAAGGGTTCAATGAACCCGGGCCCACGACTATTAGGGGTCTACAGCCTTTGGCGTAGAAACAATCTCAACGGAGATTATTGCGCTTGGGCTATGACTCATGACCAGTTGGGGCCCACATGAGAACTTGGGGATGACACCATAGTGAACTTAATAATAACACTTTTGTAAGAACCGATTAAAAAAAAATACAAGTTAAAGAGTCAGTGACCAGCGGTTTGGATGACTCACTCTAATGTAAGGAAGTGCTTTCCGTTATGTTTATTGTGATGGGGGCTAACCCTTATCGTGCGTTTGAGGGGACAATTACTACCAGATCGTCACACTCTTTTTTTTTTCTCATATTCATAAAACCATTAATACATTTATAGGAATGGAAAGGGGGGGGGGGAGAGTTTGATTAAGAAAATATTTGTGTGGTATAGAAACAGAAAAGGAAAGGAGTGACAATTACAATAATGTCTTTAGGAATAATCTTGATGGTCACGAATCAACATTTCTACATAGCTGCTAATTATTAAATTTTCATAAAGCTCACTTTGTTTCTTTTTTCTGTATTTGAAATAAAATTAGAAATTAAATCTTTTCATGCACATACTTATGGTGTCTTTGCAAAAAGATAAGTCCAACATCTTAACTGACTTCGTGTTTGATAAATAACAAACTGTAAATAGCAAGCTGCAGCACTTTTTAGAAAAATTAGAATCATTCTATAATATTGTTCTGCCTATTGTCCAGTTCAAAATTGTAAGCGCAATTAACGTTGTGTCAAAAATATTGGAAAGTGAGTAGCAAGAAATACATAAATCAGAAAGTCCACTGAAGGAGATCTTGAATGAAGTAGGTAACTAATTAGAAAATGACTTTTAGAGAATTAAAAAAAAATTAGGCTGCTGAAGTAGCTGGGGATCTTAGGCTGTTGAAATAGTTTTTTTTTTGTTCTACGCTTGTCTTTGAGTCCAAAGATTAATGAGGAATGCAATATTTTCCATGTCTACATATTTTGCCAAGCAAGCATAACCATTGTCCGCAGGTGGTCGATTAATATTATCTTTTCGCCGTCTGCGTCTGTCCTCTACAGCGGATTCTCTTATGGTCTCAAATTTGTTTCCCGCGGCCTTTATGAGTGACCTCCAGTTGTCTCGTTCTGAGGCCGCCTCAGGTGCTCTCAGGTGCCCCAGGTGCTCTCTTCTATGTCAGCTAAGACAAGTTGTCGCCTAAGGGGGTCTTTTAAGCCTGCTCCTCTTAGCAGCCAGAGGGACTATCGCCTCGTATCCGGCTCGAGTGACCACCATCTACACGAACGGCTCCATGCAGACGCTCAATGGCACTGTGAGAGCTGGGTGCTCTGGTCCGACTCTCTGGCAATCCCGAAAGTGTGGAGCTGAGTGGACCCTGCAATGGGAAAACAAGCACGGAGCTGAATTGGAAGCATTGAAGTGGGTAGCGGAAAGAGTCGGAAATGGATCCACGGCCCCAGCGGACGTGGTCATTTTCACCGATTCGATCTCTGCCCTAGATGCTCATGAAGGGCAGCTTGCAGGCGTCGGAAAAGTAGAAGCGGACACGAAAGCTGCTATATGCCGATGATATCGTTCTCTGGTCAACCGGGAAGCGAGCTGACCAAATACAGGCAGCACTTCAAGCAGACCTCCATACCATCTCCTCGTACTGCAACAAATGGCAGATTCAGAAAAACGTTGCCAAAACGACCTGGTCCCTGTTCAGCCTAGGAATCGACATTCTTAAGGCTCCATTCGAGCTTCAACTCGGTGGGCTGCGACTCAAATGCGAAAACACGCCAAAATATCTAGGGTCGACCCTGGATAGAAAATTGACAATGCACTTGCACATCCAGGAAGTAGAAAGGAATCTCCGCGTGAGTCTATCACTCATTAATGAGAAGAAAAATTCAAGATTGAAAAGAAGACTTTCAAAAGCAGAGTATTTTACCGAACTATCGATGTCATTGTTTCTCAGTTTCGTGACAGATTTCATGGGTACACAAAATTGTCAAAATGTTTTAGTCGTTAAAGCACTGTTTCAAGTGCAAATGGCAAAGAGTTTGAAGAGGTCAACGTGCTTCTAGTCATATCCAGATGATATTGCCGTAGACTATTGTTCAGAGATGCAAATTCGTCTAAGAAGCCTTTAGAGTAAAAACATATCAAGTCTGTGTTCAATGCTGTTTATTTTTTTATGATAGCTACATTTTATCATCAAGTTTTCCGAACCTTGTCACAGCATGCATCTTAATTTCTCACTTTGCATCAGTTTGTTTAGAATAGCGTCATGTTCGAAGTTTCGATTAAACAAACAAATTATTTATAATTTCTAGGTTAGCTTCACTTTGTGTTCTTCCCATTGAGCGAGAAACAGCCAAAAGTTCTAGTTACTGACATCTCTTATAAGAAGGCCAAAAAAATGTTAGACGATAAATGTTTAGATTTATTTGACGTTAAATTAATGCATGTAGAATAATGAATAATGAACATAGAATCCAATAATAGTTTGTATCAGTGTTTAAAAGTTTTACACCTAGAAATGTTTTAGAAATGGAAACGTGTAGAATGTAGAACTCATAAAATATTTCTTTTTTTATTTGAAACATCTTAGTCGTTTAATTATGTTAGGAAATTGTACAAACATGACTTAAAAGTTAAAACGTAAAGATATAATTAAGCCTACTTTTTTAAAAAAGCTACATTGCTACTACATTGGAATGTCTTTTGGCAAATGAACCAATACATTAAATTGTTTTGTCACACACTACATTTGTCTTATTGGGGGAAGGGGCCCACCAAGATATTCTTGAAGTCGGGCTCATGGATACATTGCATGGCTACAGATTAGAGTTGGGTGGACTCAAGCCTAGCGTTTAATCACTCAGCCACAGCTCTCCCACTGGAGAAAGTACTAAATAGATATTGACTAATGTCATCGGGATGTGAAAAGAGCTTCATTCAAGTATGTCATTATCTTTATTGCAACAACAATTTCGACATTAAATGGTAAAACAGAGACCAGCAGGTTAGCAGCATCTTCGGCAGTCCCAATGAGTGGTAGTCATAAATAAACGCCTCGTACCATTTTATATAATAATAAAAAACTGAGCTCTCTCAATCAGAAAGATGCTTTTATCATTATCACTTGAAGGGACAATTTAATGGCCTCTGCAAACGAGAATTCAGTCGCTAGTTTATTAGCAATTCGTTTAGCTGTAGCTTATCTTTCAGGGACAGGATGTGAAAATAAAAATTATAGCACTTGAACCAACTTGTACGAAAAAATAGTATCCCCAATCAAGAGAGTGAAAGTAAGCAGACATTGGTTTAATTCTTACCAGACTCTACATCGGTAAAAGACCGTAAAACCCTTTTATTTTCGTCAGCAGATAGCCAATTACAGTCATGCAAGTACGCTTCCAACTTCTCACACACATATATGTACGTAAACGAAGCTTCAAATGATTCTTATCCATACTGAAGAAATAATTCTGTGAGGGATAATGAAACTGGACACAGCCTATGTCCTTGTCTTACCTTGATACCGACTGCATAGCTCAACGCTCTTTCGTCTAAGTCGCTGCTGGTTAAACGTCAAGTTAACAAAGAAGTCAAAAGCATTGTTGAGTCCACTTGAACCAAAGTCTCGGGACAGACAGCCAACAATGGTTTCATTCTGTCTATCAAATATAAACATACATGTGTTTTTTTCATGATATGCTTTCATTTATTACATAGGCCTACCATTGTAATTTTTTATGAGTAATTAGGTGATCTATATAATATGACAAATAGAGAAGGTTATGAAATTAATGAATAATTAATAGGTCTACATAATATGGCTAGTAGGCCTAATAATGGCTTGTCTTCGAGTCCGAAGATTAATGAAGAACAGGAATGCAGTATTTCCCGTAGATACGCAGCCCCTACACTTTACCACATTAAGCGCAGGCAAATAGACTGTTATAAAAAACTATTCTACTTTCTATTTATGTAAGTTTTTAGTTAACATTAACTAACATAGCAAAGGAAGAACGAGTAGTGGGGAGACCAGCAACACTTTTTTATTCAGTTCCTACTGATAGCTAACACTTTCGTCAGAGTTCAAAAGTCGAAAATTTGAATCTTCTATCCTTGACGACTTTTTTCATTTTCCTATCGAGCTGAACTTTCACCCCAAAACTGCGTGACAAAATATTTTAATAAATATTCAGAACGACCACTTCATCAATTATGGGACTAAGAATGCAAATGTATTACCGGAAACTCAGGGGAACTAAAAACAATTATATGTTTCTTGTAACTTGAGTTCCAGTAATATCCCTTTTGCATATCCCCCCCCCCCCCAACATGCTAAGATGACACATGAAAAATAGAGTATAAAGGTTTAGTTAACTATATTATTTGAACATAAAATAGGAATTTATTAGATATGGTATCAACTGTGTGATTCTGCACATAAGAAATTAAAGCTCTAATTAGTTTAGAACCGGGTTTAATGTCAGAAACAGGTATGTTGAGTCTTACAAAAAATATTGTATTGTTAACTAACTTTCTCCCAATCTTCCTTTTTTTTTATCTTACGTTTTTAACGGCTCCCGAAAGGGGAAAAGACGCTATTAGTTTTGTGTGGCCTGTCTGTCCGTCCGTCTATCTGTCTGTCTGTCTGTCCGTCCGTCCGTCCCGTTTATACCTCAGAAAGTAGAAGAGAAAATGAAAATCGGACATCACAATATTTTAGATCATTCAAAGTTCTGATGCAACGGCTACTTTTTTTTTCTAAAAGCTCAAAATCTAATTTTTTAAAATATTTTATGCAAGCAGTATTTAAATAGAAAAAAACCTAATTAGTATGCAATATAAATGAGACACAATTTAAGACAATTAATAATGTTATAAGTTGCATTATAGTTCACGTTTTATTTTGTTCCAACTTATGAGTATTTACTATCTAAGTTACCAACTCATAAAAGAGAAGTGGCAGTTGCGTAGAACATCGGCTTTACTAGGCAAACGTTGAGAAATCAAAGCACGGAAGATGCATATTTTGACCGCTGGGGCACTACATAAGATCTGTCATTTATCTTTGATATAATTTCATTCGGATGTTCTTCTGAAAATATTGAAACCTGCCTGGGTGGACCACTTCGGGGGCCGATTTTAAGTTTGTGTTTCCACACAAACTGTCTTTGTAACCTTGTTTTAGACTATCTTAGAGGACCTCCACATTTGTCAGTTTAGCTTTTTATTATTTAATAATTTTATGCACTGAAAGTATTTAAACAGAACATTGAAAGCTAAATTTGAAAGGAATATTTTAAAAAACAAAATGGAGGTGGCCAGGTGGGGTTGATTTCGTAAATTCGATGTTATCACTAGCTGTTTAAAGAAAGTTTTTCTAAACAGAATGACCGAAGTCTTATGGTTGAGAATTAGATGTAGATTTATATTTGAGACTGAAAGGGAAAAAAAAGTTCGCTTTGCCGAAAATACACGTTCGACACAATCTAGTATCACAATCTAGCTCTACGACTTCCGGCGATTGTAGGGAGAAGGCGGAGTCGACGAAACCTTCAGCTTCAATGCTGTTGAGGTGATGGGGCATCGGAAAAACAAAAAGTAGTCAGTTTTGTGACAGCGTTTGTTTATGCGTTTATCTCATTCTGGGATGTTAGAGGGGCGAACCTGGAACGGAGGGGGGGGGCTCATCTGTCTCTTTTTGTGTTTCTAAACACCCAAGTCAACATACTACGCCCAACGTGAAAGGACAAATCAGAAAACACACGGACACAGAGAGGGGGGGAGGGTTGACGGGAAAGGAAAGAGATAGCAAGATGGCTTTCAAATGCAAACACGGAGGCTTCAAGATGGGCGCATGTGTGCACGGGCAGGCGGTAAAAGGGATGAGAGAAGGGGTGTGTACTAGGCCATGGGGTTGTCCAGAAGCACCCCCATCCCGCTTTCCTGGGCAGCTGCAAAGTGAACAAGGCAACCGACTGGCAGAGAAAAACAAAATATTGCCGATGGAAAGCCAATATGAAGAGCAGATGGGGGTCCAAGCAAATAGAGGATTTTAAAACGTGTGAACATTTAATAGAACGTTATTGTACATCTGGTCCGTAAATACAACAAACCAAAGCAAGCTTTTTATTGTAAGTGTTGTGCATTAAATCCATAATGAATTTCTTTCAATAATGTCTTAATATCACCTTGGGATAGCGTCGATATACTTTTTGTATTAGACCCTGAATCCAGCAGAGACTTATTTAAGGGAAGAAAAAGAACATTCTCTTAACAAAATAAAATGATTTTAATCCTTAGTCATAAAATATTGAACACAAACTATAAGCACCATCTAATTAATTTCAATAGTATAATTTACAAAAATAGACATAGCCTACACTTTTTTTTATTAAGTTCAACTTAATAATCTTGCTTAGTATCTTCCTGGTCTTGCTTAGTATCTTCAACTTTAATTATGAGAATGAACTCAACATTTAATTTTAGTCCTAGAGAAACCTGTATTTTTAGTAGTATGAGCACTCAATTTGTTGAAAACATCTGATTTAGCCAAACGATTAGACCTAGACCCGTACATTACTGACATATAAAACTCTTGGACCTGTCCACTCACTGACCATCACTAATTCTCCCTCTTGCCATGAACTGTAATATGCTAAAATTTAACCTGTTTTCACTTTTCAGCAGTATATAACGACTAAGTTATTTTCATGATCGAAACAGCAGCTTTACATCTACCAAAAAAAAAAATTCTATTCCTAATTTTGACCTTATATGTTATTTAAAGCCGACATTTAAATTTCTGAAGTACAAAATTAAAATTCCTTCCGATTTATATTAGGCATGTCTTTGAGTCTAAAGATTAATTAGAAGTGCAGTCTTTCGCGTCGCTACGCAGTCCCAGCTGCGACCTAAATATTTTGTCACACTAAGGTTTTATGTTTGCTCTATAGTTGGAACTGCGGACCAATAAAAAAATATTTGGTCAAAGTCTACAAGTGTCTGACAGACCACGGACTCTACACTAACTGTGTAGGCTACTTATGTCAACTTCTGGTAGTGTTAACTAGTCACACTTACTGGCACCACGACGTCAACAAGTTGACCACCGTTGTCTCCTCACGTGGCCTTGACTGACCCACACACCGCAGCCACACAGAGCCATCCTGTTGGGTTATGTTTCTTTGCCCCTGACCGAAAGGACTCACAGTTGATGTTGTGTCTAAAAAGAAGAATAATTAAAATATTTTACAGTTTTCAATTGTGGCTTAGGCCTACATAAAAATTTACGATAAGCCGACATCTATTTTGTTATAAAAATGATGTACATCAGTGTAGGCTATATCAGTTTAATTATGTTACATTTAGCCTAAATACCTTCGGAAGACCATTGGTAGACGTTGTACCTGTTTTGTCAGCTTAATAAACATTAATTCGAAAGTGATAGTAGGTTTTTCTAAAGGGGCCACTAATGCCTTATGAGATTTTAAAAAATATCTGAAGCTTTTTGAAAGTGATGTCTGTCAATCTAATCTAATTTAATCTATATATCTAATCTATCTATCTATCGACAAAAGATATAGTCCTAAATACATACGAAAACCATTCAAGGCTGCGCCAAAACGTCGCGTAATGTGTCTGTTCACCCATAAACAAATGTATATTTTACACAATAAATGCAAAATATATATATATATATATATATATATATATATACTGTACTTTGTTCCTTGTTTCCTGATAATGAGAGTGGTCTGCAAATAAAACCGTTTTTACATCCCCCACCTCTCTGTTTGAGGTGCATATAGCATAGAATAGAACCATGGAAGGCATTGCATGCTGGCAAATTTGGATCACGGGACTATCGCTTTGACAATCCAGAAGATTTCCTTTAATTGCACCAGGAGCGGAACTGGGTGTCAAAATCGGCCAAGGCATTACCGTACAATCCGGGCCACTAATAGCGTTCCATATATTGTGTACTTGTCTTCTTATGGCTAGTAGGCCTATCACATTGTAAAGTCTGTAAAAGATCTTTTTATAAAAGGCTGAGCGTCACTCAAGATATAAGGAAATATAAAATCGTTTCATACTTTCATTTAAAATGGCTCATTTGTCGACAGCCCGACCATCCCATTGTACATTAACCCAAAATGCTCATATAACCCGCCCGCCCCTTAATCTAACCACAATATGATAACTACACGCTTCTATCAAAAACATTTCAATGGGCTATTTAAAAAAAAAAATAAAATAAAATTGTACCTCGTTCTGAACAACTGAACCAATCTCGCTCAAATTAAATTTCTGTAACCATAGTTACCTGGTCTGAAAGTCTGAGGTGAGCGCCTCGTTGTCGTCGTTGATGTAGTTGTGGAGGACGCCGCTGAGGTGGTGCTGCTGTAGTGCAATATTGGTGATGGGGATGGTTCTGTTGGTAATCTTGTTGTTGACTGTGACTGTCCTAGATTTGCACCCAGATACATCCAGGTAACTAATGTGATAACTTTAAAAATAAAATTGATGATGTTATCTGAATGTTGTTATCCTGTAACAAAGATGAGTAATTAGGCCTACTCTATTGGGGATTTGTATGATAAATGTTAAACAAGGAATTTCGATTTTAGCATTAAAATACAGCAACATAGAAATAGGCCTAAAGAAGATATAAAAAAAACTTTAAAAAAAACAAACAAACAATATATCTTATATTGATTGAAATTGCATTAGGCCTAATTATTTTGAATTAATGGTGTAATTAATTTTTAGTAGATCGAGGCTAACAAAAATAAATTTGTGAGATCAGAAATAATTGGAATTTAGCATGCTCACTGAGCTATGGTCCAATCATTTTTGTGGGCCTGTTTGTTTGTGTGTCTGTGTGTGTGTGCGCGCGCGTTCTAGCAGAAGGTTTCCTTGCTGCCTTTACAAATGCAATATTTAAAAAAGAAAAGGAGTTGCTCAAGTCTGACTTTAAACTCGAGCCTCCAAGATGAATTCCAACTTGATAGCATCTGAACCAAATGCTTTCTAAAGTATAAGGCTTTATAGTGTATTGTTAGTTTAAAATTTTAGCGAACGACCTAATGATCTATACAAGGATTATCGTCCCTTAGTTTAGTAGGCCTTGCTGTATCTATAAAATTAAGAAAGTAATGACGACTAAATGATTAAAGTAATTTTTTTTCATTGATTCATCGCTAAGGAATAAGTGTGCAAAGTTTCAACTTGATCCAAGAATGGGAAGTGAGGGAATACCGTGTTTAAGATTCAGCCCAGACAGACAAACAGACAGACTGAGCTGATATAAGCTTTGTAGAAAAAAAAAAGGCGATATGGATACATTTGGAGACAGGGTAACCAAATGATTAATGTTAGAAAAAGGAGGAAGATTGGGAGATGATTTTAAAATAACTAAACATCATTAGAAATTTGATATTACAGCGTAAAGAAATAAATATCGCAAATTTTTTTAAAATGTGTAGATTTTCAACTTTCAATATTCTGTACACCGAACACACACGCACATACAAAAAGATAATTAAACATAGTTATCCACCCTAGACGGAATATCCGGTTAAATAAGACTAGTAGACAAAGACTACGTGGATTAGGCTGACCCAAACTTGTAAACTTGTTATAAAGATTTGTGGAGCGAATACTGTACTAGGTTTTGACCTAAAAAACTTTACAATAAGTTCTTCGACAAAAGACTACAGATTCTCCCTTTAACTTTCTTTCTTTCTTTCTTCCGTCTCTCTCTCTCTCTCTCTCCCTCTCTCTCTCTCTCTCTCTCTCTCTCTCTCTTTGTTTTTCAGTATTATCCGTCTTTCAGTTTGAGTATTTTATCAATCTTTCCATCTTTCTCAAATATCTTTGGCAAAATGAAATATTTTGGTAATTTTTTTTTCTGAACTCTAGATTTCAATATCACTTCAGAGCTAAAATTTTGGTTTAATCTCTCATTGTACCAGCAAATACACCAATTAGAATGTTAAAGAAACGTTACTGAAATAAGAGTAAATCCCGTTGTTGTTGTTGTCTATGTGTGAAAAAAAATCTTAGTGAGTCGCATTAATAGGTCTAATTAAAAATAGATCTGTGAGTATGAGAACCTAAAACACAATTGTATTTGTATTTCCCAAGATATTTAAAATTAATTTGTATCTATTCTACAATATCGAATAATGAAACTAATATCATTTGTAAGTTTTACACAACACTCGAAATTGTAATTAGGAGGCTAAACATGCAAAGAAACTAGCCCAACTTAATGAAGAAACTAGCCCAACTTAATGAAGAAACTAGCCCAACTTAATGAAGAAACTTGCACAACTTAATGTTAATATTTTTAACATTTTCTGTTTTATTTTATTTTTATTTTATTTCTAAGAACATCGTTTAGAAAAAAGAAAACACTAGCAAACACACTTGACAAACACAAACCGACTCTCTGTTATCTCCCCTGTTTTATGGGACAAAAGTAAATTACCGTCTGTCCAGGTTTTGTCATTTGTTAACTAATCAAAAATTAAACAAAGGTCTATGTAGTTGGAAATGTTATTAGTCTTTGTTAATAATTTAAATTGTTGGCTTCATTATGCGGAACGTTTATTATTATTTGTACATTGTATTTATTGTTTAATTCAAAGTAAGATATATGTTTATAGGCCTATGTTCAGTATAATGTAAGCATATTAGCAGTTACTAATAATCAAAATTGTTTCCAAGCAATATAGGCCCACAAATACATGTTGACTTTAAAATAACAAGGATAACTTACCCATTCCATACATTCTTAATATTCCTCTTCAGGAACTCCCCTTAGCCGACAGACATACACGATTAACGAACCAAGTGATAGTTGTTACCAAAGCTAAACCATTTTAATTGATAAATAATCATCAAAGTCGAAAATATAGTTATTGATGTCATAAAGGATGATTAAACATAAATTCCTCCTAAATCAAAATTCTATTATAATCAACCTTTTCTCTTCAATACTGTCCTAATCAGTCGGACAGTTCGCCACGAAAAAAAGGGAGTTCGGTGTTGAACTTGCGCGTGTTGGTGGGTTGCGACATTCCCGCCATCTCGCCCCCACCCTCCCTTTTTTTTTCTTCGCTCTTTCTGTTTTTCGTCCTTCATTTTCAAATTATATTTGCTTAAAGTCCTTCTAGCCAAGTCCATTGTGCTTCTGGGGTAAAATGTCAAAGGTCACTGTTAATAAGGAAAACTAAACGCTTGGAATAATTCAAACTGCGTTGCGCTTGTGTCAGAAATTGCATTGGAAGATCTATTAATGACTCTCCTCCCCCAGAACGTACATGGTCTATGTACTTTACACGAAGCAATCCCAGCAGGTTGCATTGTATTGTGACCTTTTTTTTCTTAGTCATTATTCTTGTATCAATTGAGATGGACAAATGAGTGTGTTGTAAGACAATAAAATCTTCTTTCCCAGAATTAATGTTTGACCAACAAAGACTGACGTTTGACACTGCCACTTCGAGTATTTATCACAAGTGCCTGTGTACGAATGACGCAAACTAGGGAGTCAATAAAAGGAAGTGACATCTGTCAATGGATCACTGGGTGGTATGCTGATGGATACGTTACATCAACGGTTCTCACACTTGTGTCCTGGAATTTTAGTGTAAATGTCATTTGAAATGTAAAAAAAAAAAAAAAAAAGATGACTAAGTCCATCGTGCAAGTTGGCTTTGATTTGTTCAACTCGAGTAGAAAGGAAGAGCATACAAAATCTAGCCTGACTTCACTGTTTTAGGTTTTCAAGAATTTCCAGCGTGCGTCTGTCAACCTTTAGAAGTAATGCTAATTGGGGTAAAGAAAGGACACATGTATTAAGATTTTTTTTTTTAGTATTTAAGACTGCCTTTCATTTGGAACAAAGCATATCTTTCATAGTTTCATTGTGGAACATAGCACATCTCTCTTAGCTCCAATGTAAATCATAGCTCCATTGTGGAATATGGCTTTCATAGCTCCATTGTGGAACATAGCATACAATTGTTAAGTTCCATTCTTTTAATCCTTCTAAAAATGTGTTAAAGATTTTATCCACAATCCATTTTCATATAAATCCAGTTATACTTTTTCCCATTTCAATGCAAGGCAAACATTCCAACGAGAATAAAACCAATGCATGTGATGATTAAGACATAATTTTATTTATGGAGCTAGAAGACACAACAGGACAACAGGCAATCCAAAGTGTACATGATATATAAAGATGATCAATGATTCTGTGGTACCATGTCTACATGACCAACAAATACAAAACCTCAATACATAATCAACAAGGCTTAATACTCTTGCTCTGCAACCTCTGAATTATTCCTACAGAGAAAAACAACAACTCATTCTAGTCCATTAAAAATCATTCTGTAAACAAAACCAAAAAAAAAAAAAATGATGCTAGTTTTAGTGAACAACATCGGTAACTATTTTTAGGTAAAAAAAAATAATTAAAAAAAACATTCTATGTAATTAAAGTAAATAATTTGACTTTGTTCCATACAAATTTACAATGGAAAAATTTCAGTGTCAAGATAAACTAAAAAGTATGAAAAATCAAATAAACTCCTTAGCTCTATACTTTAGGAAAGCTTTTAAACCTTTAAAGTTTATTTCCTATGCATTCATCATTTCAATCTGTATACTTTAAAGACAAAGTGTTAAGTCAATTTACTTCTAGTGACTCTCCCTCACGTCAATCATTCACACTATTGGAAACGAAGACATTTTGTTGTCAGGTATACACAAATCTGTAAGGACATTTGACAGAGAAGCCCAACTCCATTCATGTGTAAACACACATTTAACTTTAGCAACTTAGGATACTAGTCACAATCTTCTATCATTTGTCAGTAAAACAAAAACAAAATAAATGTCATTGCTCAAGAGGTTTCTCTCAAAGAATGCATCTACTGAACACATTAGTCATCATCTAATTTTGCTAACATTTATTTCAACATATAAAGAAAGGCAACACTAAATTCAGTATTTCTTTTAAAAAAATATTTTTTCACAAAACTAAATAATTAAAAAATAATAATAGATGCTACTAAAGAATAAAAATTAAAAAAAAGAAATAAATATTTTGTAATAGAACAACAAAAAAAATATGAGAATGTCAAGGTTCATTGACTTAACACAACTCCATAGCGCTAAGAGTCATTAGTGAATGATTGCAAATAAAAAAAAGATGGGTTCTAGTAAATCAACGGTACACAGGTTATCAAAAATATGTACAAAAATTTTAAAAATGTTCAACACAACTCCTCGCCAGGCAACAGTGTTCTAGAAAAGCCCATGCAGGTCTACGACTGACCCTTAGATGTTAGAAACCAACTCTAATTGTAACCATCATTCTTAAAAGCAAACACCTCCACAAGAATGAATCTTGTAGGCATAGTTATTAATCAAGCCTAAAGATCATTAAACTTCAAGTGTGTAAGGTCCCACTTAAAACCTAGATCTCTCATAAAAAGATTTTATATGTGAAAAAAAAAAGATGGAAATGAATCAATAGCCATCAATACAAAAATATACACAACATTAAAGCAATGGATTCAAATAAAAACATGCATTTTTGACAAAATAATGGTGGCTTTTTTTTTAAAGCCAAAAACTTAACCAATCAATTTTAAACTTTCCTTTCATTACAAAGTTTAAGTGTATATAAAAAAAAAAAAAAATTTGGGTAATTAAACATAAACTAGTCCTAACACAGAACAAAAAAAAAAGGAGGGGGGGAATTAATTTGTTATGGCAGAACCTGGTAAATTCTTGTTCCAATCAAAGGAAGGCCTAAAGTTATAAACATAACATGACACTTCATCTATCTGAAGTTACTAAGATATGAAGGAATGGTGTAATTCAGGCTTCCTTACTATTCAAAAAGATCTGACCGTAAATATGTAAAGCATTTAAGCAATTTACTTTCCACAATCCTGACCTACAAACAGTGAAAAGTACATAGAAAAACTATAAGAACTAAAATGATACATGAATAGAAAAGTTAAAAATATTTTGTTTTCTAATAATAATAAACATCACTTCCATATCATAGACAACTGACTTATACTGTGACATTGGTTCAGATAAATAGAAACAAAAAGATAAGTAAAAAATGTCTTTTGCTAGAGGCTAATGGGAGTTTTCTACTGCTTCTTGGCTAACAAGGCAGGACTTGTGTATTTCTTTAATGAATCTAGAGTTGTTGATTTTGGTATGCACAATTATACAACTGTATTATATTGTACCAAATGGAACAAAATGATTTCACATTTGATGGGTCTAGAACAAGAGATTCAATCAAATATGGCTGACAAGAAAGACAATATCTTTCCTACTGTCCAGAAGAAGAAACCTATATGGGGGTGATATTATTTAAACATGTAGATAAAAAAAAAAATCTAAGATACTTTAAAAAGTAAAGTAGTAACTAAGTACAGTTGGACAATGTAGATGAACTAATCAGCTCAAATGTAATTCAAAGTTTACTTATCTAATTATGTACCAAAATAAAATTTGCATGAACATATATTAATTGTGTACTTATATATAAACTATACAAACCTAACAATGTGGTAAGTTTTGTTTCTCTCTTTAATTAATTACATGTCAAAAAAAATGTACGAGCTCATGGAACATAGTCAAAAGTGAATGTAATTAACAAAGTAATGGTAGCAGATGAGGCAGTGACTGTTTTCATTTGGACGAGTTTTCTGTACTGTTTTCATTCTTATCTCCTGCAGAGAATTCATCTAGAAAAAAGACAAGTACATTTTTTTTTGTTAAAACAATCCAACATAACAGGAGAATCGTATTCAAACTAAACTAAAACAAATGAGGTCTGCAGAACTTAGTGTGACCTATGTATCCCTTAGTAGTGACATTATTTATTGAAAAATCACTAAATTCCTAGCAAAGTTAAAAAAAAAAAAAATTCCCAAAGATACTAAATGAAGATAGAACAATTTTCCTTCTGTTCCTGTTCATTAAATAAGTGGCAGATAAAAATAATTGGGGAGTCATTTGAAAATAAGCATTGGATTATTTAATAAAAAAATTTTATTATTTATTTTTGCACTGAAAAACAAAAACGGGTTAGTTTATTCAATTATACAAATTCAATATTCTAAACTGGAATTGTGTTTTGTAATCTCTTCATACTGTGACTGACATCATGTGAGTATTAAAGTCACTAGATCTAGAAACACTATGACAAAAACAATACAAGCTTGACAATAAGAATGCATACTGAGGTTTCTGTAAGATAAATAAACTTACTAGCAGCTTTGAATACAGCTGCAACATCAGCATCACCATACCCCATCCGCCTGGCTTTCTTAAACAGCTCATTGGCAGCAGCAGCTAGGAACAAAGGCTGTTCTACACTATCCCCCAACCCTAGGACTAGGCGGAGATCCTTCTGCTGGTGTTGTAAGGGGAAGTGAGGATCAAATCTTCCATTTAAGATAGCTGTGGACAGAAAAGCAAGGTTTAATATCAAAGTGTCAAGTCCATGAAATAAGTTGTATGGAACATTACCTAGAAATATGGTTGCTATAATCCAGTAGGGTGGCTAATGTCTTTGTAATTTGTTAACATTCATTTGATGACTAAAGTATGCCAGGGATCTAGAAATCTGATGAGCCAATTTCAAAAGTTAGCAGGAGATATTTGTGTAGGTGAAGGTACAAAATCAATCATTTCATTTCTCCAAGTAGACATAATAAACAGATTGAACACACATTATACATTAATTTCTATATTAGATTCACAAAAGTGTTTCACAAACAACTTGAAACATATTAACTGAAGCACCCCCAATATAAGCTTGTCTCCCCTTTTCTATGTTTTAAAAAACAAACAAACAAAACATCTCAAACAGGAAAAAAGGCTTTTCATTTCTAATTAAATCCATTTTATTTTCCAATCTTCTGTTTCAAAACATGAATGTGTAAGTAAACATCTTGTTTGCACATCTATTGAGATCTTGACTCATACACCTCATGACAATGGTATACTTACAGGATAAGTCCTGGGCATGCTACCCTGCCTCATAGTGGTGCCCGGGTGGAAACAATGGTAGGAGGAAACGATAGGGTAGCAAAACAAGACTCCCGTGGGAGGTGCCTAAGGGGATGCGAGAGCATCCTCATTGCACTGTGCGGAGTTGTAAAAAGCTCCCACAACCTTATCACAATCTAGCTGTTCCTCAAGGGGCCGTTACATAAATGGCGTGTCCCATATGGTTAGCCTTGTATAGAAAAGGAAAATGGCGGTGTGTGTGTGTGTGTGTGTCTTTGTATACACAGCCTCTTGCTGCGAGACAAAACAGTGTACACTGTTTTCATACAGGCCGGTAAGAGGGAGCTCTTTTTCACTTTTGCTGGCCTAGAGTTCGAAGGGCCGAAGGCTCAACTCTACCTGACAGTTTAAGAAGAAGAATAGGATAAGTACAATTATCTTAAGGATAAAAGGCCCTGGAAATTCATATTTGTG
The DNA here is from genome assembly GCA_021533235.1 of Biomphalaria straminea. Taxonomy (NCBI): domain Eukaryota; kingdom Metazoa; phylum Mollusca; class Gastropoda; family Planorbidae; genus Biomphalaria; species Biomphalaria straminea. The sequence continues at coordinate 15,539,972 of JADKLZ010000728.1, read as the reverse complement.
AGGAAAACTGTTGTCACACAGACACCACAACCAGCTCCCTCTAACTCTCCCTAACTAATGATAGTAACCCATTAGATAATGGTGAACTCCAAAATGTCTTAAAAGTAAAATTATCCTTCAGCCTTTCAACTCAACACAGCATTACTTAGACTTAACCCTCCAGCGCTGTTGGGCGCGCTGGGTGGCAAGCTGTCTCCGCAAAGATCTGTCACTGGTAATGTCTGAAGCCTCTTTCCCACCTGTTGTCCACTATTCTGAGGTCCTCCATGAAAGTGTGGCATTATACAATGACTTCCATGTTAACATTTTCCTCATGCTGGCCTCCATGTCATCGCAACTCTTGGTATGCGCAGTTCATTTTGTGGGAGAACATGCCCAGCAAACCTCATGCGACACTCTGTCACAACCTCACTAAATGGTCGACTCCCAGTTCGGCATAGGATGTCTTTGTTTGAGACCTGATCCATCTAACTCACTCCTAAAATCCAGCTTACAGGCTGCAGCCTTTGGAAAGTGCTCCCTGTCTTTCCTATTCAGCATGCTACGTCACCTACATCACGGTAAGCATCCCAAGACAACATATTCAGTCACAAACATTTACCTAAACTTATGCACTATCAGAGCCTCTAATGATATTACAAGTAGGGTTGCACCTGATAGTAGCTCCGGCTCCAGTTGAGCTTTCGGCCTACTATCACTACAGGATAGTTGGCTGGATAGTATAAAGTACACAGTAATACCTACATTTCTTGTAATATGTATTAAGTAGGCATTGCTCAATTAATGTTTAACTATAGAATACATTAACTTTTTTTATTTGAAACAAAATAATTTGCTTAAAAATTTATGAATATGCACCAAACATCTTTAATTACCAATACAAGGCATGCTAATATAAAAAGAAAGAAACTTAACATTATTAATGTGCATTACATATAAAGCAGCAATATGTGGCACATTTTTTTTTATTTGTTTGTCTTGACCTTTGAGTGGGTTAGTTTAATATGTTATATGCCTTAACTACTTCACGCTGACCACATGTCTAGCTGAAGGGTATATCTTCATATATCTTAGAGGTAGAGATGAACAACTCCTACCGCTTTTATCTGTTTACTCCATCACATTGAATTCATAGAAAGAAAGGTGACCAGTCAGAACAGACATAATGTCAGCATGTTGACACTATCTAGAGGTCAAACCTTAAGAGGGAACTGAGTAGTTTTACTTGGTAGTAAATCTTAATTAAAGGGATGGACTTCAAGTCACACCTCTATACGGGTAATGAGTTTGCTAACTTTGAGAAAAATCTCAATTCGGGGGACTGGTTTACAAGCTACACCTCTAGACGGATGCTGACTGTAGATCTAGACTTATTCTAGACCTGTATCTCATTAATAAGCCTACAGATTACAGTTTAATTTTAGCTTTAACACAATCTAAGGCTGAAGCTATAAATAGAGGTTCTTGATGTTCCTTCTGTTAATAACATATCATTTGATGGTAATGAATTAATCTAAACGATAAATATTGACCTACGTTTCAGATTCTACTATAACTTAAAAGCTGCTACAAGTATTAGGTATTTAGAAGTTTACAAGTTTATTACATGACATGTAGGTATCTGGCCCCAGCGGATTATATTTTACTATTGGGCCATATTCAGCTCAGAGCGAATATCAAAAAGTACTTATCCAGTGCAACCCTAATTAATACATTTTTTTTTATTAGATAGTGTCATAGAAAGATACTTCTAATGCCACATTTCCAAAAACCTGATGCTTCAAAAAATACTGTTAATTTAATATGGTCTATGTCATTGTACAGAAGACCAAGAGGTGTCTAACTGGCTTGAAACACTTTACCCAAGTATACAAAATTAGTCATATTTGGCTAGACCTAAGACTGTGAAGAAGAAGGAATTTATTCTAAATGTATTTTCAATGTAATTCAGCCTAGGGCACCGTACCTTGACTTTTGTGATTGACTGTGCGGCAAGCCAAAGAACCAAGAGAAAGAACTTCAGCAAAATCCTCCAGATCTATGCCTACTTTCTCTGCCAAAGCCATACCCTCGGCAAGACTGGCCACAATATTGCCCAGGATCATGTTGTGGATTAGCTTCATACGAGTGGCTGTTCCCACTTCATCTGGCAAGATGAAAACATAAAGGAACATTTTATGGCTATTAATTAACTATTCAAAATATAAAAGAAACATTAATAATATTAATGTGATTCAATAGAAAATAAATTTGATTTAAAATTAAAATGTTAAGCTAAATAGCTCAAGACAAAAATTAAAGTCAACAAGAGTTATTCACTAACTTGAGATATCTTTCACAAAGCTAGATACTCACTTCCAAGATAAAATGATTTTTTGCCCATGGCTTCAAAACATGAGTAGCAATCATCAAACAATTTTCTGTCTCCTGAGGACAAAATCAGTAGTTGACCTTCTAGAGCTGGAACACGGCTACCACACACAGGAGCTTCCAAAAATGCACCTCCTCTGGCCATGATAGCCTGACAACAGAAAGAAAAGTTTTAACATTGTTATTTTTTCTTGCCACAATTAACTAAATATTTTGAAAAAAAAAAAAAAAAAGACTATATTTATATATATTTTATAAGAACAAACACTTCAATGATTGCTTTTCTTCAAACAAATGTTTTTGTCAAGTACTTAATCAGTTGATCATGGTAATGAGCCAATACAACATTTTCTCACTAGAAGCTTCCCTTATGAATTGAGTATAAAAAAAATACTTGAAAAATAATGTCAAGTATAAGACCATTTTTTAGCAAGATAATTGTAGTTCTGTTTAAAAGAAAAAAGATTGTTTTCCAACAGTGTGAGGGAGAAAACATTTTGAATTAAGAACATAAACAAAAGAACTAGACATAAATGATTATAGCAAACATTTTTGGGTCATTATTTAAGTCAGCTCAAAAGATGAGTTATAATTATTAAGACAATAGTATTCTTTTTTTTTTTTTAAATTTGAAAAAGGGGGCATCACCAGTCAAATGCGTATAATAATACCTTATAAGCTATCATCTCCCCTTGGAAAAAAAATCTTTGAATAGCACTGAGCTGATAAGAACCCTATTAAAATGAGTCCATAAAATACTAATAATAAATGACAATGTTCTGTACATTTGTAAAGGATTCAGTTTTGATAACTAGCCATGGGGTGAGCTTTGTTTACTCATGTAGTTTATGTAGGCAAGCAAATGGTGATATTAGTAGGAGAATTTCCTGATTAAGAACAGTGACCATGTATGCACCTACATCTGCAACATCTTGAACAGTCTCTTCATCCACTGTGGACATCTCTACATAACATTTGCCTTTGGAAATACCATCCAGGACACCCATATTTCCAAACATGATCTAGAGTAGATTCAAAAAGGTAAGAGGTGAATAATAGGAAGAGATGTAGAAACAATAATTCTTAGAAGTTAGCTCTAAATACTACTGTTTGAACTATTCTTAAAAGTTAGCTCTAAATACTACTGCTGGAACTATTCTTAGAAGTTAGTTCTAAATACTACTGTTTAAACTATTTTTAGAAGTTAGCTCTAAATACTACTGTTTGAACTATTCTTAGAAGTT
>JADKLZ010000728.1:15509961-15536348 GCA_021533235.1 Biomphalaria straminea | reverse complement strand
ACTACTGTTTGAACTATTCTTAAAAGTTAGCTCTAAATACTACTGTTTGAACTATTCTTGTCAATCTAATTAAAAAGCCTATATCTTTGTTTCACACACATCTCTGACTGCTGTGGAGTCTGCTACACAGGTAAAAGTAATGTCACACGACTGCACTACATCTGCTGGGTTGTTTCCCTTGAGTGCTCCAGCCTTGACAAACTCACGGCACTGTGGATGAGGTACATAGCCAGATAAGTGAATGGGCCAGATGAAGGGTTTCAAGCAGAATTATTGTTAGAGTCTGCCTAGGGGAGGGCGGTGGATAGGCTAAAAATCAACTTAAATGACTAATAGCAAACCAGACCTAAACTCAACTGATTTCAAAAGAGATCTGCGGGGATGTGTTTAGTTTCTCTCTAGTCCTGAAAGCCATATTGAGATCATTTATCATGTAATAAATATCAATAACGATGCACAAGTATACAACAGTTCTGGCGAGAAATATGATCTAATTAAATATACAATATATGTTGTGACAGATTTCGCGCACTCCCCCCCCCCCCAAACAGACACAGCTCGGGAGAAACTGTCAACTGTCTCAAACGATGCCCCGTACATCTCTTCTAATAGCATTACCTCCAGCGAGCGACAGACATCTACATCTAGTTCATAGGCTATGCATAAGAATAGCGGTAACGTTAGCAAGGGACATGCGCACTGCATCGTTACGAACACATACACTTGTGCTCAGCCAGACCAGTGGCGTGATTTAATGAGCAGGCCTAGCGCAGGTTTTGTGTGATACCAGTCTACACTGCTCACCAAGTCCAAATCAATAAATGGACTAGTATATTGGGAAGGGGGGGGCCGCTATAGTAAACACATAGAAGACACGCACACAGTTTCACACGTACACACAAACTAGGCTGAGGATAAATGCTAAAACAAAATCAATCACTAACTTCTTCCAAGTTTATGAGCGAGTAAATAGTTACTCAATTGACTATGCCGGCGCCCAGATTGACTCAAGTATCGAGCCATCACGCTAAGCTATGGTGCGTAGAGCGATAGGGGTTCTCAGGGATTGTAATAACTAGATTCTGAGTTGCATTAACAATTAAAACATAGTGCAAAACTAATTCGGAACATTGCTTTTAAAAAATAATTTAAGTCAACCTAAAAGTGGCCATAGAGTTCAACTGAGCCCACCAACACTTCTTGAAGTGATCATAAGCTAAGAGGAAAAGTCTTGAGTGTTAAGTTTTTGAAACACAGATTCATGGGATTAATGAAAAAGCCTTCCTTTTTAGACTCGTATGGAATGTGTTCAGGAAATGATGCACTACATTGGGACAGGGACAAGAGACGCGCGTTAACAAACACAAAGTGGTGAACCAAAATTCGTGAGACAGAAAGATGACTTCAACTATTTTTTGTTAGGTAAACATTTGAATTACAAAGTGTGTGCAATTGATTTAAAGTTCAATTGTTAACCTGCCTTAGTGTTGCTGCTAGACTTTTGTTGCTAAGCATTAAAACATTTACGTTATATTTATATATATATATAAGCAGCCCAGTAAGCTTTCATCCAAAGAGTTCAAATCCACTACATTGGAAAGAACGACTAGTTGGCGGACCAGAAAGTCATCTCTGATGAGAATGAAAACAAAGTTCTTAACAAAGCACAAACATAATGGGTTTTAGACAAGTGCTTCTCGTGACTTCCTTTTCAGACTATTGTTGACCAGACCGAGATCACAGACTAGACTTTTAACTATAAACGAAAAACAAGGCATTTGACTTTCTTAATTGCAGTACGGTTAAACGGAGCTGATAAATGCAAAAACTAAGGACATACATAATTAAACAAGTTATAGTTTGCTATGCTGATTTTCAACCAGTAGGGTTACGGCAGTGTGTAGTGGAAAGGTCTGATGATTGGGATGACAAGCATTATCTTGTGCTTTAAAAAAAAAAAAACAGTAGATATAGTGTCTGTGTAGAGGCAGGCCTAGGGGCTGACAGGTTTTATCTCTGTTATCTAATCACATTGAAACATTTCTGTCCAGCTTTATCTACCATGCTCGTGCTCTGGTCTACACACTGATTAGATAAATACAAAGTTAACAGACTAGTTTCAGTCCATGCGTTCTAAATGAGGCAAAACTTGATCAAGACGTTTGTATTCATTCTCATCTTAGATGACCGTTTACTTTGTAAAAAAAACAAGACCAGCTCTATGGGAATGTACACATCTAATAAAACAAAGTGAACGACACACTGAAATAAGACTGTGGCTTTAGTGGGTAAGAGTCATACTTACTTACACTGCTATAAAAAAAAGAGAGGTTATTATGTACCGTCTAAAGTTTTTCTTATAGTTTATTTTTACCCGATCCTAAAAAAACATTTGCTCATCCTAGTGTAACGATCATCATCATGAATACGGAATACAACCCATAGCACCTACCACAAACCCAGAATACAGCCCATAGCACCTACCACAAACCCAGAATACAACCCATAGCACCTACCACAAACCCAGAATACAACCCATAGCACCTACCACAAACCCAGAATACAACCCACAGCAAACACCCAAAAGCCTACAGCATAGGCCAAAACATCTCTTGAAGATTCATAACAGTATAGCATACAACTACTTGTTACTTCTGTCCAATACACTCTACAAGTTATAGCACAGCTCCGCACACACTCGTCCTCGCACAAATGTACGTAGATGGGAGGAAATCCCAAGAAAATTACCCAAGGCCTCCCAGAAAGAACTATTGATTTCTGCTGGGATCAAACAAGACAACTCTACTCACACCCTGCCATGATCCGCTGTAAGAATATCTTTACATGACCTTTCCAACTTGCTTTAACTGCTGTGACACAATGCTTCTCTTTTAGGAAGGGGGGGGGGCGGCGCAATATCAACAGTCTAATAAGCTTAGGACCAACGTAATAAGGCGTGATTGGGAGGTGTAGCCCGAGGAGTCAAACCATACATTGCACCGTGCAGACAAATTAATCAACGCATGCACTGGGCGACTCACTATAAAACCTTGGTATAAAAAAAAACATCGAAAGTGTATTTTGACGTACGCAGTATGTTGAACTAGAAGATCTATATGTTAAACAGACTAACTACATTTATCAAAAAAAAATACGAGTTATAGATAAAACCAGGATATAAAAACAGGATAGAAAGTTGAATATAACTTGCAGGTATGAACAAGCGTTAATGATGTAAGTTCATTTTCTGTTTATGTGTGGTTCCTGTGAGTTAGTGGCATGCAGATACTGGCATATATAATGAATGATATTCTTACAATCATTGCTATTCTGGTCTACATAGTTCAATTCTTGAAACTATCTACAAATATCTACACAAAGAACTGGAATTTAAAAAACAAAATCAATATACAGTCGTCAATGAAGAATTATTGTTTTAAAATGATTTTTCATTCTTTGTTCAGTCAGGTAATCAGTGCTAACAACTCAACTCCCACCAAACAATGCAGAAACTTTTGGGAAGAGCAACTATTCAAACGTGTGTGCATGATAGTGCATCAAGGAAGAAATACTTTCAGAACTCAAACCTACAATTCTTGCTGTTAACATTCCATTCAGTGACACAACTAAAGCACAGAAGAGTTTATATATTCCGTTTTATTTCAGCAGCAATGAATTCATTTCACACTTTTCTGAAAGGATCGGCAACTTTAAAACGGTGATAACTGTTCATCTCCCCCCCTTCCTTTTTCAACAAACAAACAAAAAAAAAAGTCTAACCCTCGACAAATGTATGATGCATCATTCATTTGAAGTGAATACTTATGTTTACAATATTGTTTTGCTTGACCTAATGTTCAGAGACCTGTCGATAAGCGGTCAGTGTCTGAAAAGACTCTGTGTTGGACCTCACGTTAGCCGGGAGGCCAGGTGAGCACCAACAGACGATCGAAAGCAAACACAGAGGTGAGCTGGGCTGAAAACAAAGAGAGATTTGTTTTTCCATTTCCAAGCTATTCATAGAACAACGTTACAGCGCTATCGAAACAGGGAAATGATTTGGAAAGTTGGATGATTAATATCCTTGGACCGGACAAGTTCTAGTCACATTGTTAGCTGATTAGTTCTAGAGTCAAAAAAAAAATACAGTGTTTCTGAACAAATGGCAGTGGCCACCCATGTTTTCGCGCGCAGGGCACTAATAGTTGTCTTTTTATGTCCGGTCTGAGACAAGTAATAGAAGAGTCTAGAAACAACTCTCTCCATTTAGGTTCTAGCCACTGAGGATAATGTTAACGACTCTTACACATTTGTGACAAATACAAAATAGTCTTTAACAACATATTCAATACAATTATCTCCCTTTGTCTTGTGTGTATTGCTTGATAAAAGCTGCTCCATTGACCTGTGCTTATGTTTCTCCAGTCTCGTGTAATGTCAACTTCGTGTGGACGTGGATTTACTCAAGTCACGGGTGCGGGACACTAGAATGTAATTCATTCGACAAGGAAACATTTCAAATGAAGAGTACAGAGCCTAGGCTGCTGCCCACGGCTTTCAACTGTCATCACATATAGATCTAAGAGATTTGAAAGCACAAACAACAAGACTGGTGATGTGGCGGTGACATCGAAATATCGTCCATCTGAATCAGCGAGTTCTCAACTCTAGTTAGCTTCTTAGATTTACATCGGCTGAATAACAATTTATGCAAGACTTCCTCTTGCGCACATCCGGTCAATCAATCACAAGACGGACAGAGCCATCGAACTTTATCGTCTGAGTATTTGTAAGGGGGAATATATAGAATTGATATTAGATTATAGTTTTGTTAGCTGTCTGGACAACTGAAAAGAATGGATAGGCATCTTTCTCGAAAAAATATTACACGAAGAGCCAAGACACCCCTCCGGCGAAAGTCAAAGGCCATAAAATAACAAATTAGAAGCTACTCTGCTTTTATTTTCTTTACCAAACGTCAACAGAAAGGTTCATTTTTTTTTCAATGGTAAAGTCTTTATTATTTTTACATTTACTGTCATTGACTGGACATAATAAACAACACTCTGAAACACGCTATAAGACATGAATAACTTTAGAATAGGTTTACTACTACTAACGGTGTTATAAATAGTTAAACTGCAAATGTCTGATATTTACTGGAGTAGTCGGACTATCCACACGTAGCCATCCAAGACATTTATGGTGTGGAGTAGGTCTGGATAGTTTGTTTTCAAATATGCACAAAGTACTGACAAATGTAAATATAACAGTTTGTATAGTTTGATATTTTTAGTTAGCATTAGTTAGCTAAGGCTCTTGGAGTAAAAAACTGGATGCCCACAGTAACACTGATGACTTGGCTTCTAAGCAGTGACGTTATAACACTTTAAGTGCACTTCCCACTGGCCTTTTATTGAGCCATTAAAACCTCAAACGCTACAATAACTAAATCCCAAACACACCCGTAATACTGGATCATATATAGTGTACACAAGTCTTTGTAAGGAAACAAATAGTTTGGACTAGTCTTAATAAGGCTCCACCAAATCGCTATGTGATCTCACATAAGTGGATATCTACAAGAGCTACTATACAAGATGAACTTAGTATGAACGGGACAGGGGATGATAAACCGTACACCATTAGCCTCAATTATTATGTACTTTTCTCGGGTTTTAAATCTCAGGTGTCTCTGACATAAAGGTTGTTGGCACGAGACAACACAAACAGTAACTTCACTGGTGTAGGAAGACATGTGATCCCAATAAGAGTTGAGTTGGCTTTATTTGGGTGGTGGCTAGCATCACGGTGGCGGGGGAGGACAAGGCTGGCTACTTGTTGGAGAGAAAACCAAGCGGAGACAAAGGCCGCCATAAACTCAAATTTAAAAAGAAAAAAAACTGAAAGGAAAAAAAAAAGAAGCACACAAAGACGAAGGTGGCCCAGAATCCGCGCTGCGAGACTCGAGGGCAGATGAGGCGAATTGTGTGTAACACAGACCGAGACGGGCTGGCGTGTTCCATCTCTTCTGTGCATCGAGCTGATGAACAACACGGCTGTGTACTTGGACGGTTACATTTTGTTGTGGTTAAGTTTTGTGCTATTGGGCTTGTGCTGTTAGGAAAGTATCAAAGTACTAGAGCAGGTTAGTTCTTTAGCAATGTTGAGAGAAACAATTGTGAATTCGTTTATGCATTTGGAGTATGATAGAGAAAGGAGCGGGTTATTGTATGATTTAGCTAAGGCTAAGAAGACTCCATTATTTTCTCGAGATTGAGTCACCAAAGAACATTTACTAGTTTACTAGTTTAAGAGAAATTTTAAGATTCTCTGCCCGATTATATAAGGATGGAATCTAGAGCTAGAATCGAGGGTACCCGGTATTACTTAGTTTAGATGACCAGATATTGGTTTATAGCATTTTCAGACCTAAGCCCAATATATTAAACATATTTTAGAGATCTAGTGTAGTATATATCATTATATGAGTTTGAGTTTTGGAACATTGTTATCACTTAGGCCATGTCGTGCCCGTATAGTAAATAGTCATAGATCTAGATTCTATGTAATACACTTATAGTTAGTTCATAGTACATCTTTATCATGCTAATGTGCAAAAATAAAAATAATATAGTTAACATAATCATAATTCTATTCAGCACTGACCATACAAATTAGGAACTTGTCAAGAGTATATCATTTAAAGCCTCTTATTCATTTGTGAAGATGGGTAGTGAAAAATGAATGATACATTATTATACAAGTTGCTAGATATATAAAATATGCTGCACTAGCTAGAATGACAATCTTTCCCGAATTTTAAAAATGGATTATAACACATAAATTTAAATGCATTGTTTTTTATGAGCAAGTCTAATTTTCAACAATTATTAGGCATATTTCTATTTTTATTATAAATATATAAGCGATACTCATAATTATGTTCTAAGAATATATTCTACTATACTTTAAAAAAAAAAAAAGTCATTACAAAAAAAAAACTTCTTGGGTAGTATGTAGATTTTGTTTTCTATGACAATAAGAGCATTAGACTAAATGCAAAATACCTGAAGACATATATTCTGTTGAAGATCAATATTTTCTAGTTCTCTAGCCAAATTTAAATTAATTTCTTTTTATACTTTGGCTACAGTGGGGGAAAACTTAAAGTTTGACCATTACAATTTTCAAAGAGCTAGAAATTCTTTTCCCAATTACCGGTATCTACATCAACTGTCAAATTTCTAGGAAAATCATTTGAGCTGTTTTTGAGAATTGTGTCTAACTACCTTTGCCCACTCCTAAAGTGTGACTGGTATTGTAATAAATAGAACATATGAAATCATAAATCTGACTTCCTTTATAGTGGTATACAATTATACAATGGAATGTAGAATGTTTTGCAATAAGCTGAATGCTTTGTGGTAAATGTGAATAGATGAAGTAAAGACTTGACTTAGCAATAATTTATACAGTTACAACTATTTGTTAATTAAATGTACACAAGCGCATAATTATCTTTTCAGGATGCTCAGAATGTCTGACAGTATACCAGGCCAAATCTGATGAAAAAGTAAAGTTCTATCAAGAGAGAGGTTTTGACAAGTGAGAGATGGGAGAAACCAGTGCATGGTCATCTCAAAGAGCAGATTTTTTTCTTAACATCTTCACTTCTAAGCCAATTCTACTCTTCACACAGAAATGTCCAGCTAACACATCTCTGTGGTCAGTAAAAAGATGGGTCAAGCTTATTTTCCAGCAAATTTCCATTTCAGCTTTTAGTTGGCTGGACTCTGTCTCTTTGACAAAGATACTCATTGTATTGTTGGTCTTCTGTTTATGTCAGACTTCCGCAGCATCCAATAAGTTGCAATGTCCAGACCTGTGCACTTGCTTCAGTGCAGATTCCATTTCACCACGCTCTGGTGCCTTAATGTCAGTTGATTGCTCAGGCATAGGTTTTTCTCAAGTGGTCTTTAAGCCTTCCAATAGTTCTATTGGTATTACAGATGACAACATTACTTTAAACGTAGATGACCAGCTTAAAATAAATAAAAATGATCAAGTAAACAATACATTACTTATCCAGGGCCAACCTTTTGATTCCTTTAACTCAAATCATAATGAACTAGACACTACAAGCTTTCTGTCGAATAAGGTGCAAGTGTTGGATATGTCCAAGAATAAACTTCAGTTACTGACAGCAGAAATGTTCCCACAGCTTGGCAGCTTGGATTATCTCAACGCAAGCCACAACAGCATTGATCATATTGAGAATACAACCTTCACTGGCATGGTCAGTTTACAGCTGCTTGATCTCAGTCACAATAACATTAATACATCTGTCTGGGACAGCTTACACATTCTCAGTAGAATAAGCCAATTGCTTTTAAACAACAATCGCATGCAGTTCCAGGCCAATTCCACTTCAGTGTTTTCTTTCAATCATCTGACCACTCTGGATATATCAAACAACCCTTTGATGGAGCTACCTTTGGACTTCTTTCAACATTTTCCATTCATCCAATCTTTAAATTTGGCCAACTGTTCCCTACAAGAATTGAGTGCCCATTTGTTTAAGGATATGAAACACTTGGAGAAACTTAATCTCAATTCAAATAGCATTAGAATCCTGTCTCAACCACTATTTCAGGAAACATCATTGAAGTGGTTATCTATTTCTTCAATGCCCAACCTGACCACTCTGTCTCATCTAACTTTCCATGGATTATCCCAATTGGAATACCTTAATTTAAGTAACAATCCTAACTTGTACTGGATTCAACCAGATCTTTTCACACCTCTTAAAGAATTAAAAATATTGGATCTATCTCATTCAAGTATCAAATATTTATCTGAAATAACATTTGTGAACAATGTAAATCTCATGACGGTCTTTCTCAACAACAACCCATTTCACTGTTCTTGTGTCAATGCTTGGCTGGCAAAGGAAGTACTTGAAGCCCATTCTAAATTTGTGAACGTTTCTTTATTAGAATGCATCAATTTTAAGGATAAAACTAAATCCTCTGTTGCTGAAGCAGACTTTAAATGTTATGAAGTAAAGATTCACAATATGACTTCTAGAGTGTCTGTTCCACTTGGATCAAGGATGTTACTTGAATGCAAGTACGACTCAGATGAAGCGGCTGTTATAAAATGGACAACTCCATCAGGGGCTGTCTATTACCATCATCATTTTTACACTAATGCCAGCCAGCACATGCTGTCCCCACAGGATGTGCAGCCAGAGTCTGAGTTCCACATTGGCCACTACTGGCACGACAGTAGCTCTTATCATTCTGAGTTATTCTCCAAGAGCAACAGGATCATGATATTATCTGATGGCTCATTGTACATTGACTATATGATGAGGTCTGACCCTGGGCCATACACATGCCAAGTCAGCAACCAATTCTACAACCAATCAACATCCATAAAAATTTATATAGCCTGCAAGCTTTCAGGTGAGGTCAAAATATTTGCTATAGTAGTTGGTCTACTCTGTGCACTGGCATTTTTCACTCTTAATGTCATTTATGTAATAATATCATGGACAGCTAGGCGCCTTGTCAATAAACGAAGAAGAGAAATAATAAGACAGATGCTGGAGAATCTAAACGCTTATAAAACAACCCAAATAACTCGAATTCATGAAAACTATACACATCAGCTAACCCGCGTGAGGAACCAATATCACATTCAGAGAGATAAGCTTCACCGCAATTATACTTCACAAGTTACTAGGGTGAAGCGAGGATGCTCTAACCAAGTAGAAAAAGTCAGGGACAATTACAACTCAAAACTGCATCATCTCAGAGAGTATTCCAGCAATCAAATAATACAGATTAGAGAACGGGCCAATAATCAGATAGTACGAATTCGAGACTATGGCTCATCTCAATTAGATAAACTAAGAGAGACCTACAAACTACAACAGCAGCATGTTCTAAAGCTTTTGGATACAATGAACTTAGACAACTGTCGTCATGTGGTAGAAACAGAATGTATGCGTGCAGAGAGTATGATGTATGACATAGACCTATTGGGAGAAGAAGACCGTACAGATTCTCCTCTCTCAGAGTATACAACAGCAGCCAGTAGTCCTGCCACAAGCCTGGAAGAGAAGAGTGATGTTGGCTTAAGCAGCACCATGGAAGTTGATCTTGGAAACAACAGAGACTATAGCACTAGTTCCAGTGACCAGGACATTATCATTGAGATGCAGACTAGAGTCGACCTGGAGCCTACTTTGACTCTGAACATTGCAGACAGGTGGCAATATGACCCTGAACTTGAAGAAAGACATGAGTATAGCATGAAAGTCCTGAGTCAATCTGACTCTGGAAATGAAAGATGTCTGTTAGAACTTGAGAGTGAGACAAGTGTTCTGCCTGAACAAGACATTGAGGGCATGCTGAAGGCAGACAATAAACAAAAACATGATGACAGTGAAAGTCAATGGGAAGGATCCTATGTCACTCCTGATTCATCTCCAGTGAAATACTGTCCAATTAGTCAAACTTTAAACTATAAACTAAAACATCTAGCAGGGAAAGAAAGTCCAGAAACAATTCATGACAATTCAGAGACTGATATTTGATGGTGATTTTGAGATTATGTTAAATTTCTCATGAAACTATGTGCACAAATGCACAAATAACTTCACACTTAGAACCATTTTAGAGTTATTTTTCAAAGTAAGTGTTTCATGAATAGTATAGAGACTGCAAATGTGAAACATATTTTCCTTATTTGAAAGTCACACACACATCCATTGTTCTTTCATCTTGTCACTGTCATGTTATCATTGTATAAATTATTTGCATTCATGGCTGCACTTCCAGACTTTTATATTTCCTTGCAGATATTCATCTGCTCAATTTATTTATATGTAAATCATGCAAGTCAACTATTCCAGATATTTACTAGTGTCAAAGAGATTAAAAACATTCTGTATCTTCTTCTTATACAATACAGACGTTACCACCCCTTTATGTGCAATATTTTAACCAAGATGATACCAGATGACCATACATCTTTCAAGTGGTTAGGTTACATAATATATAATGGCATACTGTCTTAGTTTAGCACAAGAGAATTGAATAAGCAAATGGAAAAAAAAAAGGTTTTGGTTTGTGTATAGAATATTAAGTGATACATTTTACTTATTACTATGTCTCAGGATGTATGAAAATGTATTCAAGAAACAATGATATTAAAAGTCAACTGGATGCCAGACAAATCGTGAAAACAGAGTAATTGTTTCACAATAGTTATTGTTCATTTCAGGGACCGGTTACTTTATCTTTTCTTTTTAATGTATGAACCAAATAGAATGAATAAATTATTTATTAAACCATTGTATTGTTTTTCTTGCTATAGAGGATGTACATTCTAAAGAGATCAAAGTACATCAACAAGATAAAAGTTAAAGTATCATGATAGCAAGACAAAACTGTATGAGAGAACTGCCAAATTGTTATACTAGCTAGGTAATAGGTCTATATTTTATTTCAACTGTATATATATATATAATGAACAGCCCCAGTTTTACAGTAATAATAATCAAAACATAAAATACCCCTGGCTACAATTTTGACTTTATTAAAGAGTGATAAATACTCATTAATAAAGACCAATTAAGAATCACTTAAAATAAAATTAATTTAATAACACAAGTAGAGCCAAAATGCTCTCTTGTAGTGATACACAGGTACAGCTGAACTGCTCTCTTTTATTATATCTAACTAATATGGGATACCATACTCATCAAATGGCATGTTACAACTGATAAATAGCTAAACTGTCTCAATTATCACTGGTGTCAAGGTGCATTGCTAGCTAGTAAAAATAGGATATAAAATCATGTACCTAGTTATGTTTAGAGGGAAACTGATAATGAATGTTTCAAGGTAGAGATTAGACAGAAGGTTACCAGTAAACAGAAGACAACATATTTTCCCTTGTATAGAATCAACTTGATTTATGTAGTTTGGATAAAGAATGTATTAAAGAATTATATGGATGACAGCAGTGAAAACTCCTAAGTAAAATATATTAACAATGATATAATACTGGCCTCTTTTTCAGTCCAAATTGACAAAGACAACACAGTAATAGACTAAGAGTTATCTAAAGAATTATCTAAAGTAATTTTTTTATGAAGTTAAGTATTCCAAACAGACTCCTTCACTATTTCATCAGGGCTTGATAGTTGGTTTGACGCAATGTGCATCATATTAACATCAAACTCTTGAAACCCCAAATATTTATTTAAAAACTGCAATCACTCCTGCTATGAACTATACTCTCTACATGGTAAAAATATTTAAACCAGTATAAAAAGTAAATAGATTTTTTACAATACCAACCCATTTCCATGAAATTCACACTCATTTTAAGTATGAAAGCTACAGCGTATGCATATTCAGAACAAATAAATATAAAAAAAATAAAACTTCTACCTCTGGCATATCATTAGAAACAGAATATTTGTATGCAAGAAATTAGCCAAGAGACACAGACATTTGATCATGTAAAGAAGGAAAAATGTAGCACACTAATTATTAGTTTTGTCATATATTTCAATTGATCATTTATACAAAACATAGGAAAATAAATTATAAAAGAAGTTTACTAATTGTAAGTGCCATAGAGATATAAAGATACAAGGTTTGTTTTATTTCCTTGAAATTGTTTCTTTTATCAAAAGATATATAACATTTGGTGAACAGATTTTTTTCAATAGCTTGAGAGTGGAGTTGTGTTAGTGAAGTACCTAAACAGAAGTCTTTATCGGATATTCTTCCAAAAAGAAAAGTAAAAAAAAATAAATTTAAATAATGTTTATAAAAAGCATTTATTTTAGATTTTTTTCTCTGTGATTTATTTCTGGAAAGTCTTATAAAAAGAGCATTGAAGAACCACACAACACCACATTGAAATGAACTTTGAAAACAAAAATGTCCTTGCAAAGTTAGATAAAATCTTCTTGCCCTGCTCTCAGAGAGCTCAGACGTAAATGAGTATTTCAGAGAAATAGAACACATTGAGAAATACTGTAAGGATAATTTCTTATTTTTAAATGTCAAAAAAACTAAAGAAATGATAATTGATTTTCGTAGGGAAAAGAAGGAAAATACAATTGTTTCTGTTGCTGGAGAGACCATTGAGATAGTGCAAACCTTTAAATACCTTGGCACTATCCTAGACAATAAACTAAATTTTACTGCAAATACTGATTATATCAGCAAAAAAGGGCAGCAAAGATTAAGATTACTGAGAAAACTGTCCTCTTTTAATGTTAGTGAAAAGGCATTGGCTATGTTTTATCACGCCCACATCTGCAATATTTTAAGTTTTAATATGACAGCCTGGTATGGCAATCTGAGCATTAGAAATAAAAAGAAACTCCAAAGAATTCTAAATGCTGCTGGTAAAGTTATCGGAAAAAACCAAACCTCATTCGGGCAGCTGTTTGAGACAAACATTCACAAAAAAGCTAAAAAGATTCTGGAAATAAAAAATCACCCTTTGGGTCAGGATTTTGTGATTTTACCATCACAAAAGAGATACAAGACACCGATAGCAAAGACTAACAGACACAAGCTCTCTTTTGTTCCCCTGGCGGTAAAATCATTGAATAGAAATAATTTGATATAAACATAAACTATTTTTTCACATGTAAATTTTGAATGAGTCAGGTATGAATGTTTTTTTTTAGGCTTGATGTTTTGTTTGGTGTAATGCACAAATTGTAAGACAAATTTCCTCACGGACAATAAAGATTATTATTATTATTATTATTATTATTATTATAACTGTAAGTAAAGTGAGTTAAGTAACTTCTGTCCATCAAGACTAGAACCAAATGGTCCAAAACACTTTTATTCCTTACTCTGTCAGACTAACGTTTATCAGCATCTCATTTACTAGTGAATGTGAAAAGACGCCTGTGTGTAGTGACTCAATGAATTTCTCTGTGTGTTTTTGTCTGTTCTATTTATGTGGAGTGTTGTTTTTGTTAGAGAAAAAGAGTCCCTGTAATCTCAGCACATTTCCAATAAGCATCAATAATGCAGTCTTCGATGACAAATATACTTTCTATGAAATATTTTTGAAAGCTGTAGATGTGTCATTGTTTTTTATTTTATTCATAAATTACATAAATATATGTAGAACAATATAATTATGATTGTCAGCATGAATAGTTTTTAATATGAAAATAAAGGTAGCACAGTCAGTCTTTTAAAAACTAAATGGTGATAAAAGTGTCTCTTGTAATAAAAAAAAAAAAGACCTAAAATGGAAGAAAAACCAATAATTTCTTTGTTTTCAAAAAATTGATTGAAAGAGCTGTTATTACAGCGTGTCAAAGTGTCAATAAGCAGTGACTAAGTAAAGTATGTAAAACTTGGATATTTAGCAAAGTCTATCAAAGCCTATTTCTATTCCAACAGAAGAAAAGACAGAAAGTACAAAACTGGAACCCCATATCCAGTTTTGCTTTAACAGAATAGGAACATCAGCCTTGATGTCAAGCCTCAACAAAGAGAAGAAAACATCTCTAAACCTTCACCCAATGTGGGTACCTGAATCCTAAGTCTAATTTTGTAAAGACAAATCTTATTACCATCTCCTGCTTGCATTTTCATAAAATGTCCCCTTTCCATGGTTTGGACTATGCCAGACTTGAGTTCCCATATGAGGGCAAAATATTTTTGTTAATTAATTAAAAACTTCATTACAAGTAGCTATTTTGGTAGAAGTTTTTACATAATTATACTTATTAAAATAACTGCAAGTGCCAACATAAAAAAAGTATGAAGTTACCCAAGTGTTTAAAAAAAGTCTTCTTTTCATACTCTTATGTATAGCAAACAAGTGCTTTTGTTATGCAAGATAAATACCAAGTCTTCCTACCTTTGTAGCAGTTCTGTTCCAGACAGTAACTTCATGACCTGATCTCAGTAAATTCATAACCATTCCTTGTCCCATGATTCCCAGTCCTAGGAAACCAATTCTAAGTGGGGTAGGGATTACAGTTTTAGCAGATACCTGAAAATGTTTGAAAAACATTGGTTTTTTTTTTTTAAACATTTCATAAGTACCAAAAATTACTGAAAAAAAACTTTTTATGAATAAATGCTTCATTTCTTTTAACCATTGAAGTCTATTTAGTATAATTAGTTGTTTAGTAGGCTGTTCAGTTGTTAGAGGTTCACTGGTAGTAAGATAGTTCAAGAACAAGATAATCACTACATGATTACGTATGATTCATCACAAAAAAAGTATCTTGTTCAGGTGCATTTTATTGCAATGTGGTATTCTCAGAGAGTTCAAAACATAATTTATTCATGAGTAACAGAAGAATCATGTCCAGCTAATACAAATACATTGAATCCAACATCAAATGGAATTCAGTCTGAGTCTAGTAAAAGATGTTTATGCAAGAAAAGTTCTATGTCGACTCCTGCTATCTCTCAATAATGTAACAAAACATAATCTATGTCAATTCTGTCCTTTCTAGAACACTAATATAAATTTGATGCATTAGATTAAGTGCATTTAATATTTGCAAGGAGCGTGTGGCGTGGCTGAGCGGTAAAGCACTTGGCTTCTGAACCAGGGGTCTCGGGTCAGATCCTGGTGAAGACGGGGATTTTTAATTTTGGGATCTTTGGGCGCTTCTGTGTCCACCCAGCTCTAATGACATTATTTGGGGAAAGTAAAGGCACTTGGTGCTGGCCACATTACACCCTTAACCCTAGGCCACTGAAACAGATGACATTTACATCATCTGCCATATAGACCATAGGTCTGAAAGGGAAACTTTTTACAATTGGCAAGTCTACATGCTGTGTATGGTAAATAAAAAAAAAAAACGGGAGAAATTTACTTTCCAAGTAAACCTGTAACTCAAATGTCTCAATTTTTTAAAACTTTGAACCCCAAATACACAAACTTCACAAGCCTTGAAAATAAAGTGTGTGCTAGCTCAAATATTTTTAATGCAACAAGAGATCTGCATGCCTCCATAAATGTCATTAATAGACCCAATACTATAATGTATACAGTTTGGATGTATTTAGTGAAGACATTTGTAATATAATAGCTGGATTAGTTAAAGAGGACAATCTTGTATTGACCATGTTTGACTTTGTTTTAACAATGATCTTTTTTAGACACACAGAGAAAAAAACTATTTTAAATTATGTTTTTCTCTAAACTTGACACTCTTTTTACTTTTCATTATTCCCTTGAAACACCCTGTTTAACCACAGTAGTAAAACTGTTTCCATCTATGTGCAGGGACCAGTAAATCCATCTCCACATAATATGAATGATATAACTAATATGATATTGAACTTCCATAGAAATTGACTTTGATTTAATTCAGATTTACTCAAAAATGGACATTTTTTTTAGACCTAGCCCCAGATCTAGAATATAATATTTTAAATGTAGATCTAGAATGTGCTTGACTGCTTTAACACATCTATACCAACCAATTTCTAGTTCTGAACTAGGGCTCAACCATCTTCACTAAAACAATGTAAACCCAGCTATTGTATGTAGTTTAAGCTCTAATCCATCCTAAATCTAGAAACTAGATGCTACATCTAGATCAATATTTAATCTAGAATGTAACAGACATGACTAATGAAATACTTTTTACCTACATATATTATTATTTATAGTTTTTATAAAGCGCTACTATCATGCTCAAAGCACTTTGGTCCAATCTCATTTGTGGACCAGTGTGTGTGTGGGGGGGTTGTAATCTAGGAGTTGGTTTTCCGTGCTGCCTTAAGGCGCTCAGTAGACACAACTCAGCCCGAGTCGGGTGTCGAACCTCAAGCCCCCTTCTAGGTAGCCTAGCCAAGTTCAAGTCTGGAGTGTTGTGAGATATAAATTAATAAAAAAAAAAAGTAAAGTTCCCCTTCAGACCTTGAGATCTATAGGGCAGTTGATGTAAAGCCTAAAGGTCATTTGGTTCTTTGGCAAACAGTTAACGAAGGGCAAGATACGAAACAGGAAAATTTTTTTTCAAGATTGCAACTCGCTCGGTTAGAACTAGCAAACTAAGAGTAACTGGAACAAACTTTAGAAGAAATTTAGACCGAAATCTAAATCTATCAAAATCCCAGATAATGTAAAAATTGTAGAGCTCAAACCTGAGGGGAAGAAAAATCAGACCCCTCAATATCCCAGAAAACTGGCACCCCTGCTAAAAAAGGGTAATAATTGTGTTTGAAAACTGAAAAAAAATAAAGTTCACATTTCTATAAAGTTAATCTTCTTCTTCGTTCTCATTGTTATGTTGGAGGGTTTAGATCACTACACCAATATATGAGATGAACTGCACAGTGGTTTCCAAGTCAGGGAGCTCTCCATATAGTTTTCTTTCTATTAGGGTGTTTGGAGGCCAGTGTCTTATACAGGCCTCTTGGTAAAGAACGCAGTGTTTGAGGGTGTGGTCGGCATTCTTTGGTGACACTCCACAGGGGCAGATGTCACTGGTTCCAATTTTTAGCTTCCGGTACATGTGTTGTCGCATTCTGTTATGTTCGGTCCTAAGCCGAAAGATTAGACGTTGATCTTGTCGGGATAGCTTATAGTTAGCATCATCTTTCTTGTGATTTGGATGTGAGCTCGTTCATTTCTCATTTATTTTATTTACAATTAATTTCTTCAGTAACTAGTAACTTCTAGTTATATGGTAGAAGAAAAAAAAACACTCGGGTACAAAAAAAATTACCTTTTCTTCAGATTCAGCTTCATCAAATTCTTCCAGTTTTGTTACTGTAGAATCTCCCACACCTATAGCATGTGTAAAATGATAAGACTCCCTCATTGAGTCATCCCCAGTTTTTTGTGTCTCTTCTGAGTCACCTTTATTTTTAGTCATAAAAAATCTGAAAAAAAAAAAAAAAATTAACAAAATCCATATTATATATGGTATTGATTTTGATTAAAATAAAAAGTATGTTAGAACAAATGTATATTTTCCAAATGGAAGGTAATCTGGAATAAAAATAATGAACTGAAAAAAAAAAAAAACAAAAAAAAAAACAACAACAAAAAAAAAAAAAGTTTAGTATCACCGAGAACAACACAATAAAATAAATAATGACAAGTGTCATGTGCACGTAAAGTTTTCTTGTCGCATTTAATAGTTGTGTTGTTTTTTTTATATTTAGAAATTTGTATAGGGCATGTTTTGTTGTCAAGAATAGTGTGTGTGCAGGGGCGTAGCTAGGGGTTCGGGGGCCCGGGGGGACCGACCTCTTTGGGGGCCCCTTGCATTTTGACTTTCGATATATGACATGATATAATGTACGCAAAAAATATATATGACCAAGATCACAATTGATTCAGTATATCAGTAAATTTGACCAAAACAATTAATCATTAAGACTCTTTTAATGAATAATACCGTTGTTTATTAGCAAAATAATGCACAAGTGATAAATCTCGATTCATATCGCTTCATGTGGTGCATTCTGTTCAGCAAGGACATCTATAACATCATCTACATCAGGGGTGGGCAACCTTTCTCAACCGATGGCCGCATTTATACAATTTGGGGATTAGGCGGGCCGCATATATATCATATGAATGGCAAAGTGAATTTGGTGGTTCCGAAAAAAATAGAAAAATACAAAATAAAGTGAAGAAGCTAAAATTATATAATTTATTAAAGACCTAGTGTACTTCGAACAATAACATTGAGTACAAGTTTCACTATTCCTTCTCTATAATTACTCAGTGCATGTTCCCCAACAATTACGTACCTTGGCAGCTGCTTACATTACCTAAGCCTAAGGACAGCCCTGTGAATCTTTTTAACTCTTTTGTATTTGTTTCCTCTTAATTCGCTCGAATTCAATGTAGCTTTGTGTAAAGTTTGCAGTTACTAAATTATGGTTGGGATATTTATTTTGTTTTTACTAAAAAGGTTTTTCTCAGTCAAAGCTCCATCAGTTGTTACCCTTGCCATCATTACAAGCCAACCCAACTCTTTCAACACATTTCTTCATAGCATTGAATAAATAAATACTGGCCTGAGCTTATATGTTTTACTGAATTAATGGAAATACTGCTTTTAAATATAATCTTCGTTTTCTTTAAACTTTTTAGAAGGAAGTTTAGAGACAATATTTCTTAAGCCTCATTATTCTAAGTGATAAGAATCAAAAGTTTCATTTCTCTATATATTTACCATTATTTATTTTTAATGTACTTGCATTTTTAATATGTGTAATGTGTGGGCACACTTGATTTATTTTGGTTTTCGCGGGCCGCATTAAAACACTTCGGCGGGCCGCATGTGGCCTGCGGGCCGTAATTTGCCCACCCCTGATCTACATCGATACTTTCTAGTATTTGTGACTTCACTGACATTAAAGCCATGATAAGCCTTTCTTGCGTCATTGTGCTCCTGGGATAGTTTTTTTTTTAGAATGACGCAATGGTAGTGGCCTGATTTAGTGGTACGGTATTCAGAGGATGTTGCAAAGGTTTGAACCTTTTTGGTGATTGTATTACTAGTTTGTTGGTTAAAAGTGCTCGTGCATCAGTGACATTATTGAAAAAGCGATTTGCCATTTATTTCACAAATAAAAAATATGCTATGATTTTGAAATTTCCTCTGACGAAAAGACGTACATTTGTTGTTGTTTTTATTCATTTTCCCAACTTTGCAATTCACTCTTTTATCACTCTATAACAACGATTTTTTTTATTTAGAAAAGCCTTTTTCCATTTGATTGCGGATAGATGAATAGAGGGGTAAAAAACTCGAGTGTGAAGTTAATTCTGAAATTACAGAATTACAGAAGCCAAACCCGAATAATGGACAATTCTAGCATTGTTAAGAATAACTATTGGATCTGTTATACTCGTTGCTGTAAATTCTGCTTCACGGTTAATTAGCGTAGCCTTAAAATACTCGCCATTTAAATCTATTATTAGTAAATGTAACAAGATACCTGGAATTCCCTGTATACAGGGGCGGACTTAGCAGCGCGACGGGCCATGGAGCCTAGTCTTGTGCGGGGCCCGGAGCCGTAAGGGTAGACTATATATAAACCGTACCACATCACGCTAACGGGCTATTCCGTCTTACGGCTGTCATTGGCCTCCAACAATAACAATTCTGTATGTCCGCTTTTAACACTGTGGGCCTTATTTTTATTACAAAACAGAATATTACTTAGGTACTGTTTGCCTACTGTTGTATATACTTCGTTGTTATTGTTCTGCATAAAAGATTTTCTTTGAAGTTTAAAAAGTTTAAAAGAAAAATACTCCCATGGCCTCAAGATGTCTATGCACAGAAGCATATAAAACACTTAGGCGAAAATAATCAATACATAGAGGTTATGTTTGTATTCAAACATCGACGTCTAATTGGATTTTATTAGGAAAATGTGTAGTGATAAAGTTTGTTACAATAAAATCTCCGATCGCGGGGCCCCCACAGGCGCTCCACTTGCCACCTCTAAGGCCTCTACTGCTGTATATCATACAGTTTTATTCGTGGCAACAAAGAGAGTAATATTCTTTGTTTTTGCTGCAAGAACATGTTTGATCTCTTTAATCGGCAACAAATCTATTAAAGATTTGTATTTCAAAATGTAAAACTGACTTTAAAAAAACAACAACTTTGATCTCTGTGGGAAAAAAAATATTTTAAAATGTCAACAAAGTCAACGTACTGATAGACCTAGATCTAGATTTAGTATTTGATATAAGTATAATCCATAAATGTTGAAAAAAAATACACCCGTTGACACTATTTGTCAATCAAATATATTAATTTATGTATTTTGAAACACCCATTTGGGGGCCCCCCCTAGGCGGGGGCCCGGGGGGATTTCAAAACCCCCCCCTCCCCCACCTACGCTACGCCACTGTGTGTGTGTTTATGTCACGTGTATTGTCTTTGTAGCAGAGAGAGAGCTTGAGAGATGTTTACGTTACTTTAACAGTTTCACTGTTTCCCCATTTTAACAGGCTTGGGGCCATGAGGAAGAGACTAGTCTTTAGTTCGCCCTTGGAGCCGTGAATGTTTCTAGAGTATTATCATAGGGATGAAACGGAATGTGTGAGTGTGAGGCGTGTTATTTGCATAATTACCAATGCAATACTGAAATATCCATGATTCATTGGTTGGCATATTTTGAAATATATTGTTTATTTGTATTTAGACTATTATTAATTTGTTTGTGTTGAGCAATCGTTGATTAATTATTCAAAGAAAAGCAAAGGGCAGAATGTTTTGCCTAGAACTTTTGAAGTCATCAAAAATGAAGAACCATAAAAAGACAATAGATTTAGTAGTTTCATTATTTCAAAGCAATACATGTTTTGTACATTTAGCATTATCTGATTAATACTGTTATAATGAGGATAAACCACAGCAAAAAAAAAAAAAAATTACACTGAGGTTTAACACTCTTTGAACTAACATTTTTAAAAAATCATAAATAAAATAAGTAGGCTTTTTTGTTTGAAAAAGTTGTATTGTATTCTTTCCTGTTTTTCAAAAGTAAATATTTTTGGTTTACTTCTTAATAAAGTGCTAATGATAATTAGAATTAAATCATAAACATACTTTTTCACTGTATGAATAACTTAGAATTAAATGTGCCATGCAGACACATTTGAAACAGGAGCTCACATATTTTTAACTTCAAATCAACTTAAATTTAAAATAAAAAATTTTACAATATTTAGAAAATTTTATATAAGGCCAGGTTTTAGCCCAAACTTTCCTTGTTGACAGGCTATGCAATTTAAATAAATAAATAAACATACCGGTACTGGTAACGTTTTCAATAGGAACTTATGTTTTGAAGTACAAATCAAATTTACAATATAGCTTACCTTTTGGTGGAAGGTGTTCCTGAGTCAGGAGTACCGCTAGGACGTTTGATACCAGTTCCACCACCTTTTCTCACTGGAGATTTCAGTTTACTCTGACAAGGAAAATTATTTCATTAGTTACTCATGCTTAAAATTTGAAAAGGTTGGACTACTATTATAATACAATAAACCTTTATGGAGTACCTTTAAAAATATTGTTGGTTCATAATTAATCAATAATAGAGCTAATCAGACTTAGTAACACTACAAATTAATTAATTTCCATGAAAGGCTACTAGCACAATGAACATTCTCTTTAAAGACCTGCATGATTACCAAAAATTTACCTAATATAAAGGCAGTTCAGCACAATATTAAAATTTAGTTTACTCGAATTAAAATAGCATCCCCAAATTTTTGGCCACAGTAGCAGTGTAGCATGTTTTTTCAACAGAAGGTGAAGTTGGAAGCACCCACTCTGGTTTTAAGGTTGAGATTCATGAAATAGATGAGAGTCTGACCATTAGCTATGATTAGAATATTGTCCCATACACAACTCCCTCAACTTTGTGCATCTTTTAGTACCAAAGAATTGACACGAAGCAATACAGTTTGGGGGCAGCAGCGTCACAATATCTTACAGTGTGCTGTAAGCTGCTAAGTCTTTGATTCTTCCTGGAGGCTAATTTTTTAGTACTACATCTCGTCCCATGTTTGGGTTTCACTACAAGCCATAAGGCAGGGGAAAAGGGGGGGGGGGGGGAGATTTGGATTCAGAGTTTTCCTCTTTATAGTTGGGTGTCCCAATTAAACTAATAAGCCTCATGTGCCAGAGGCTTTTATGATATAAGTTAAACAAAAAAAAGTAATGATTTAGATTAAGGGAAATTTCTAACATACCTTTCTACTTTCAGACTTTCCTTCTTTTGGTTCCTTTTGTTTTTTAGTTGTCTAGAAATAAAAAAATATTTAAAATTTTAATACAAATTATTTATTCCAATTTTTTTTTCATTTATATAAGAATCTTATTAGTTTTCTGTTGAATAAACACACACTTGCACATTTCAATACTAAAAATATAAATAACCATGCAATATCTCACTACCTTTTTAACACTGCTAGAGCTAGCTGATGCAGAGGGAGTAACATCTACATCAGAGCCCACAGATTTGTGCTGCATCAATGCAACCTCTTCATCAATTGAAGGAAGATCTTCTAGAGATCCTGCTGCCTGCAATTTTTTGTATACGAAGAAATGTAGTTTGATTTTATTCAATTCAATAATTATAATTAAATAACGGTAATAATTATTGAAACTTTAAAATTGAAAAAAAAAAAATAAAATAATAATAAAAATTGGATCTTGAAGGGGATGAAATAAGATAAGCCAGTTAAATATATAACTATATATATATTTAAGGGAGAAAAAAAATAACTAAGCTGGTATAAACATTTTAAATTACTAATTAAATGATCCAAAGAATTCTAAATCCAAATATTTCATTATTAAAATGTGACAACTTCACATTTTTCTCAGGTTTTAGCAAATGTTTCTGAGTAAATTTAGATAACAACACTAATTTCTAAAAAGACATTTTTAATATTCAACAAGATTCATGCTCTAACTAGAAAACAAATTAAACTACTTTTCTCAAAATTTTTATAGATATTGATAATACTGAAAATGAAAATGTACAAACCAGCATAGCCTGATACTCATTATCAATGGCTTCCAGAGCTTCTTTAAAACCTTTAGGGATACGTGAACTTCCCTCATACTTGCTCTTGTACTCAGGGTAACGATATATATTTTCTTCTTGGATCCATGCACTGTTAGAAGGAAGGAAAAATTAATAATTTATGCATCACGTTATGAACACATCATTACATTAGTATTGTTATTGCTCAGACTTGTAGCCTGAACTATTTTTCACTGGTAACAGTATGAACAAATCTTTAACCTTGTTATTGTAGTCTTGGCATGTACAATAAATGTAGAAAAAAGTTCTATGATCTTTGATTCAATTGCACTGTTCACATTCTAATTGAAGTGTACTCACAGTTTGTATTATATTTATTTCATTTATACCTAAATTAATAATAGGATTTTGTAAGAAAATCATTTTTGTCATTTTTCATTAAAATAATCATACAGTTTTCAACATCTGATGCTTTTTCAATACAATTATATATAGCATTTATTAATACTTTTGTATGCCTTGGCAGAGTATAAATAATTAATTGTTATAGTAAATAGTTAAAATAAGTTTTAATTGTCATTTCAATAATATTAATATTAACTCTATAAATATTTTTTAAAGCAAAAAAATTTACTTACAGGGTAATTTTAATTCAATAGCTAAACTAGAATCTTAAGGGTCTCTTGATTAAAAAACTAACACAAATAATGGCATCTATTATTATTTAGCTGACAACAGTCATCTTGTAATATAGCTTTCATTTTATTTTTTAATTTGTCCATTTATTTTAAAATCTTTCATAATTATTTTATGCCAGCAGAGCACACCAACATTTCTAGATATACCACTTTTTCTTTATAAACCTATTACTTTTTTTAAAAGTAATACAAGTCTGTAACCTTAAAATGTACATAAGATTACTGTGATTATGTTTATTATAATTACTCCCTTATTAGCTACATGAAAGACAAAAGCAGCAAATACCTGTTACAGAATTGTTACCTAAGATCTAGAAATTATATACAAGCTACAGCTAATAAAAAAAAAAAAAAAATATATATAAACAATATACATGCTTAATAAAACTTACTAGTTTTCAGAGCCATAGAAGTAAACAAAATGAACATTCTTCTTATTTGAAGGCTTTTTAACACTATCTTTAGGCTCCACAATCTGAAATATTAAAAAAAGGGTCTTTGAAACATTAAACATATATTGATGACACATTTAAAAGTTTAGATAATTTGGTATTTAAATTGAAAAGGGGCATAAAGGTGTCCTAGAACTAATAATTTTTCAAATTTGAAATGCTAGATCTAGCAATCTAGCTGCTAGAGGTCAGTAAATTAATAATATTATTGTCTTACTCAATGGTCTTGAGATCTAGCATGTTTCGTGTTAAAAACATATTTATGATTACAGATACAGGCCAAACACAAAGAAGCTATGTCTAGTAAATACAAAATTTAACAATGAAATGCAACTCTCAAAATCAGATCACACTATCACATAGACTAGATCTAGCTAGATAGATAATAGATCTATGTTACAGATTTACAGATGTAATGTTGTCAGCAAGGTAAAATAAAACTACTCTGAACAGCAACGGCCAGGGCAAGAGACTCGTCTCAATAGTCAGACTCCAAATTGAGCAGTTTCTAAATTCTAGATCTAGTCTAGACGCAAGAGTCTAGACTTTACTCTAGATCTAGTTACTAGCACTAGATCATTTTTATTAATATTAGTAGGCTAGTTTCTAGGTAAACTGAAAACTGGTTTGTCCTGGACCTGGATCTAGATCTACACCTCTAGCTTGACTCTCAGTCTATGCCATAACAGTGAGTGACAATGACAGGTAATCATGCTAGACTAAGACTGGCTATAGTAGCTATACTTTTCTACTCTTCTAGTAGTAAGTAGATTTGATTGAATTTTGAATAGATAAAATAAATAGATTTTATTCTAGATCTAGAAGAATGAGATCTAACTAGTAACTAGATCTACGCCTACATAAAACATTCAATGAACATTGAACATGGGCTGCTGTAGAGTGTTGATCTAGATCTCTAGTTTGTAGGTCTATAGATGTAGATCTAATCATAGTGATAGTCCAATTACAAGCATTGAACTTCAAGCACGCCATTAATTTTAATTCTTCCAAGTTAAAACACTACATGAAAAAAAGCCGGTAACGTACCTTTCCTGGCCAAGCCTGGAAGCCTTTCATCTTAGCCCTGCAATAATAGATAAGGGAACATGTTAATATTCATATTAATTTACGTTATAACTTGTGCAAATAATCTAACTTAGCATAAATGCATTTTTATACCAAACTAAGTCTCCGATTTTGAAATTGGTAGCCATGATGCTTGTCAACACTCTTTCAAGAGGAAATAAAGCATGATGGGAAGGGCTTGGTTTGCGGTCACTGCGACCTACATTGGGCGGTTATACGTAAAAATATCGCCTCTATACTAGTCTAGTACACTTAGATCTACTGGACTACTCTACTTGATCCATATCTACTACATTTTAGAATAAATAGATCAAGGGGTTAAAACATTTAGACTAGATAGAAGAATATTTTTTTTAAATTACAACTAGTTATTTACTGTAAAAAAATATCTTAGTAATTTCTTTTAAAATAATAGATCTAGGTCTAATAATGTGAACGTTTAATAAAAAAAATAGCGCTTCATACAATTTAAAGGAGTGTCCATTTAAGACGTCTAAAAATAAAATTGTGTTAAAAGATGACGAATGCTCTCTCTCTCTCTCTCTCTCTCTCTCTCTCTCTCTCTCTCTATC
>JADKLZ010000728.1:15493526-15507188 GCA_021533235.1 Biomphalaria straminea | reverse complement strand
CCCCCCCCCCCGATCCGACAGTGCTTGCACCCCCCTGTAAAAAATCCTGCGGGCGCCCATGCGTTTGTAGCATATATAAGATAAAGTTATAGGCTCCTGATTTTGAATGTCTGCTATATAATATTTTAATATTTGATACAAAACTTATATAAACTCACTTTGTCTGTCTAATAAAAAGTTTGTACACGTTATTTCTACCACAGCCATTCTCGGATCAAGTTGAAACGATGCACGAATACTTATTGGTATAGACAAGATATTTAAATATCAACGAATTCGTCAATAGCACGCTGGTGATTAATTTTTTTATACTGATTAGGGAAAGTAATCCTTATCAGTATTCAAAGAATTGGCTAAATATGTAAGGTCTGGCTCTCATATATGATTGGATCAAGTTTAAATTTTAAGCAATTATTTATTATAACTAGCAAAAAATGAATCAATTTAAAAAATTAATCAATTAGTCAAGTTATTATTGCTAATTTTTTTTGGTATCGATTAAAAAAGCATCGTATATTACTCAAGCACAGCTACCATCTCTTGAAGAGCTTTTCAAAGAAAGATGCATTTACAAATCACTCACGATTCTTAAAGACAACCTGCACCCATTAAACCACTGTTACATAAGATCTGAACGAAGTGGTCGTCTCCTTTCCATCAATACTAAAACTGAAAGATTTAAAAACTCCTTTGTCCCACTTTCGGTCAGAGTGTTACGAGGTCAGCTGTCATCGAGAAGCACATAGAAGTCAAATTCATAAAGCGCTGGTTGTGAATGTGTATTCGTATGTGAATGTTGTTTGAATTTGTCATCAACATTGTTTTTGTAAAGTAGTTACGCTGAGGTTGTCAATTGTAATCAAACTGAATTTCCATTAGTTTGGATCAATAAAATTATCTTATCTTATCTTATTAGGGAAAATAACTTCTATATTGTTGAGGGATATAGTTGCAATTGCGGAGTTCTTCCCATGAGCTAAGCTTTTTTTTTTTTTTTTAAAGATTTATAACACTTTTTTTGCTTCTTTTTTAATGCACTTGTCTTAAATACCAAAATTACTCAGATCAATATTTTAGGCCTATACATTATTATGTTTAGTGTTTAATCATACAGAAAATGTAGGCCTATATTGTCTCGTTAACTAAAATTTAGTTTAAAAGGGGGACTATATAAATAAACGAACTTTTTACTATGTTCTCTCCATCTGTATCTGTCTCTCTCTTTCTCTCTCTCTCTCTCTCTCTGGTGTCTCTCTGTCTGTCTGTCTCTCTCTCTCCATCCTGTCGTTATGAGGTTAGATGATGAAAAACTCTTAATACTACAATATATAACTTTCTTAATTAATGAACCATATCTAATAAGGCCAAATTGTTTTTTTTCATGTTCATGTAAGACAATTTGGGTGTTTGGTGTACATGGGTAGTTTATTAGTGTGGTAGCTGCTAGTTCCAGTGCTTGCCTTTCTGCTATATGGCTGACAAAGAGATCGCCAGTTGCAAATAACCTTTCCAGTCTTTCTCCATTGGATCATTTAATTAGTATACCAGCTCCTCCGTTTAGGTTGGAATTGAGAGGATCAATCTGTGTAAACTCTCACCCGTTGATTATTGGGGTAATGTGTTTTTAGAAAAGAGTTCACTAATTCCTGTAATAACCTTTTATAAAGTAGAATTCGATAATTACAAACAATTGAAGTATCATCCACTAATAGTGGTAATTAAACGTCCATTTTTCATCACAAAGAAAGGCCTATTTTCTTCGGGGCAGCACATCTTTCTCTTCTAGAAAACTATGTGCAATATTTTTCAGTTTCCAAAAATCTTCTGAGAATAATAAAATAAAACAATAATTTTAAAAAATGTAATAAAAAATCTTGGTGCATAAAGCAATGCTACCTCAAAAGAGGACAATATACAATTCTTTTCAGCCTATTCATAAGCATTATGACAACATTAAGATTTTTAAAAATTAGAAAATACTTTCGTGGCTTTCGTCTTTCCAATAACTCATTTTCATTAAATGAAAGTGTCTCTCTTGCGTGTGCTTCCCCCTCCCTTTGAAGTAGCGTCCGGTGCATTGTGTCCCCTCTCCCCCCCCCCCACTACACCTCTGTCTGTATACCCATTACACCTCTGGTACACGCCTTCGTACTTTTCAACACTAGGCAAGCACGCTTGTTTAGACGAAAAAGCTGCCTTCTTCGTCCCAAAGCAACCAGAAGGAAATTACTGAGTCTGGCGTTCTGGAAGAAGAGAAAATCGCGCCCTTCGCCATGCCTGGTAACTTGGGACGCTTTCGCCATGGGCTTGGAACAATACTCGGAAGTATGTCGTTGGCGCAGTGCGGCGAAGGTGCTTAAAATGTCGACAAGTAGAAAGTACTGGTGATTATAAGGACTAGACTCTGTGCCCAAAGTAGTGGTAGAACTAGTCTCCCCTGTGTGGCGGAATAAAACCCAAGGCTGACAGTCGTTGTACCCACACATCATTCTTCAATCTTTATTACCGTATAAATAAACGTCCATCATCTTACACTGCTCATTCGTTTAAATGTCCTCCCTTAAATTCACAACAGTATATTGAGAGGTGGGGCGGATCAAGTGTTTAATTATGCTATACCTAAATTCAAGTGTTTGAAATGTTGTTTGATCTATCCCGAGGAAATCATACTTGGTAATTAGGCAGCAGACTCAAATAAAATATTCGTATAATCTTTGATGCAGTTGAATTTCGAGAATCCATTTAGTGCTCATCATGTTGGTTGGATTTGGAAAGAAAAAAAAAACAACTAATAAGATTACAAAAATTGTGAAATGAGATTACACATTCTAGAAATATTGACTTAAAAGGTCATCAATGTAGAAAATTAGGGCAGTGTCATAAAAAAAATGTCTCACTGTAATCTCTGTTCGATTAAACGGTTGAACTAAAATACTTTTAAATGGACCTCATACACCAATCGTAAACAAACAACATTTAGTCACGTGATTCTCCATCTCTTCTATACAAATTATGATCTAATTTTTTAATACTTGATGGTTATCACGTGACAGTTTTTTTTTGTGGTTTTGTAAATATTATCAAGTAACTAATTGTTGTTTGTTTACGATTGGGGAATGAGGTCCATTGAACCAGTAACCGGAAAATGCGGCACTATCGGGATGTCAGTGCGCATGACAGGGTTACAACATTATAGAGTTTTGGAGATTTTCTTCTGTGGCTGATAACTATAATGGCAATGTCTTTGCGTCCAACGAACAAGTGCTTTACATAACTACGCAAACCTAGCTGTAACCTGTATAGTTGTTACAATGATGTAGAAAAAGTCTTTGCACTACAAATTACTAGACGTTTTGGGATGCGGTGGTCCTCCATTCTGTATACGTGTCCTGCCCATCGCAGCTGGGACTGGATTGGGACTGGATTGTGTGGATGCGTTGCAGACCCGCTCTTTGAAGCACTTCAGTATCTGGCATTCTGTCTTGCCATTTGACATTTAGTATTTTTCTTAGACATGTCATGTGAAAGTGATTTAGTTTCTTAGCATGTCTTCTGTATACTGTCCATGTTTCTGAGGCATAGAGCAATGTAGGGAGGATGACGGCTCGGTAGACCCCTAGCTTTGTGTTTGTGGCGATATCGCGTCTGTTCCAAACATTGTTTGATAGTCTGCCATATGATGCACTGGCCTTGGCGATGCGAAGGTCGATTTCGTTAACGATATTTCCATTTCTGGAGAGTGTGCTGCCAAGATGTGTAAATTTGTCCACTGTATTTATATTATGTCCATTTATAGTGATGCTTGAATCCGCTTAGGCTTTCCCAGGAGCAGGTAGATATAAGACTTCAGTCTTATTTGTGTTAATGGTAAGGCCAAAGTCTGAGCATGCTCTTGAGAAGTCACTGACGATGCTCTGTAGATCATCTTCATTCAGAGCAGGCATTTAGGGCGCAGTCGTCAGCAAATAGCAAGTCTCTGATTACTGCTGAATTTGTTTTTGATTTTGATTTGAGCCGCCTTGGGTTGAATAGACCACCATCAAATCTGTATGTTATATTTATTCCGTTGTTTTCTCTATCTGTGAATGCATCTGTCAGCATAGCGGAGAACATGATACTGAACAGTGTAGGTGCTAGGACACAGCCTTGTTTTACCCCTTTTGATACTTCGAAGGGCTCTGATGGTTCACCACTTTCTTGGACACGAGCCTTCATGCCATCGTGAAATAGTCTCACCATGGTAATGAATTTACGTGGACAGCCATACTTTGACATAATCTTCCAGAGACCTTCCCTGCTAACAGTGTCGAATGCCTTCGTTAGGTCGACATATATTGAGAAAAGGTCAGCATTTTGTTCTTGGCATTTTTCCTGGAGATGCCTTGCCGCAAAGATCATGCCAATGGTTCCACGCTCTTTTCTGAAGCCGCACTGGCTTTCTGGTAGTAGACAATGTTCTATGTGTTGCATGAGTCGAGTTAGTAGGATGCGTGCAAGGATTTTCCCAGCAATAGAAAGAAGAGATATCCCTCTATGGTTGTCGCAGATTTGGCAGTTTCCTTTTCGCTTGTATAAATGGACAATTGTGGCATCTTTAAAGTCTTGTGGTACTGACTCATTTTCCCACATAATTAAAAACAGCTCATGAAGTCTTTCAATCAGGGGTAGTCCACCTTTTTTGTAGACCTCTGCGGGAATGGAGTCAGCTCCTGGGGCTTTTCCGCTTGCAAGCTGTTGAATGGCAAGATCGGTTTCCTTTAGCGTAGGAGGGTCAACCATTTTTTCATTTATTGGTACTTGCTGTAGCCTATCTATGGCCGCTTCATTTATGATTGAAGGTGTATTGAGAACCTTTTCGAAGTGCTCGGCCCAGCGTTTTAGGATTTCTTCCTTATCTGTCATACAAATGTCTGAGTGTCACTGTAGAAAGCAGGCTTTCGTTGGAAGCAATCTTGAAAATCTAGTCAAGAAAGTCACATAGCGGCTATTTTCTTTTACAAACTGAGTAGTTTTAAATTGCTAAGAAAATATCTTGACTAATTTTTACCGTGAGATGATACACAATCTGCTAACAAATGGAATGACTTGTTGGCAAGGCAGCGTGTCATCTAAATTGTTGGGCCGCTTGAACAGTCTTATAAAAAGAGCTTCAAAAGCCAAAATAGAGAATGAACTTTTTCAACAAAGATGGTCTCAGCAAGATCGGACAAAGTTTAGAAGAATACCGCCACCTGCTCCCTCATAACTTCGTCAAGTCATCGCAAAGTGCTTGGGTTCTCTCCAGACTCTATAAAGAATGTGAATAAGATCTTCTCTGTGCGTTGTGTGTCTGTTTTTTTGTGTGGAATGTTGTGATTGATTTCAATTCAGAAAAAACAAGGTTACAAAGACAGTTTGTGTGGAAACACAAACTTAAAATCGGTCCCCGAAGTGATCCACCCAGGCAGGTTTCAATATTTTCAGAAAGAACATCCGAATGAAATTATATCAAAGACAAATGATAGATAAGAATGCAGATAGAAGGTTGACAGATCTTATGTAGTGCCCTATGTGTCCAGCAGATCAAAGGATAGGTGTAAGTGAAACAGTGGCGTAGCTACCAATGTGCGGGTGGTGCGGGCCGCACAGGGCACCAAGTGGAGAGGGGCCCCAAAATCCTCCCATTGTGTATTAATTTCCTATTTCCCTGAGCTTTTTTAGTAAAAACGGCTAAGTGTGTAGACACGAACAAACGTAAACTACTGTATTTTCAACATGAACTAAGGATTTATAAACTAGTCATGTCGCTATTTTGTTTCATCTCCAAAACGGTTATCCAGAAAAATGTTGAGGCCGACATCCTGAATCATGAAAAAGAAGAAAAGACTTTAATACCGCAGGTTCTAGAGACTAAAGGACAGCACACAAGCATGTCTTTAGTACACTCCTTAAAGTTTCATACTGAAGAAGCTGAACCATCAGACAGTGTAAACAATACAGAAAGCAGGATAATAACTCTAGACTGAACGACATTGGAGATTGGCCTGATGTCATCACAGATAATATTCGCATACACCTTGTCACTCAAGGATCTGAAACAGTTCAGCGTATGAACAGTCTATTCAGAGAGTTGTATAGACATCAAGAATCAGCAAAAGGAAAGACTAGAAAGCTTTCAAAGGCTTGTTTTTTTTTTTCCGGCAAATGTCAAACGGCGAGAAAGTTCTTAGAAAGTGGATGTGTTATTCGCCAAAAAAAGAAATCTTATTTTGCTTACCCTGCATACTCTACTCAACAAGATCAAGTAAAAATCTTCATTTAAATCCAAAGATGAATTCAATGAGTGATGGAGGTTATTTCCGAAAATAGAAAAACATGAGACCAGCAGAACTCACATTCAGTCATCGCTTGCTTGGAGGAAACTTGAATTTTGCCTGAAAGTAGGGAACAGTATTGACAACAAGGTCCAAGATTTCATTATACAAGAGACGAAAACCTGGAGAGACTACCGTGTAAATAGTCTAAGAGCTGAGCCGAAGGCTCTTCGAGCTCTAAGTTTGAAAAAAAACCTGTCTGCATCCGTCCGAGAACAAACACAAACAGTAAAAAAAAACAAAACCTGCGGACCACAGGCCTGTCTGGGAGCGACCCGAGTCAATGCTTATAGAGCATTGCTGTTTCCAATACCATTCGGTGGCACCGGGGGCCTCCACCATCTACCTTCGTTGTACCAAGCTAACTGTGGAAACCGCCATTGATGAGACGGTCCCTTGAGGAACAGCGCATGGATTTGTGACTGGTTTGTGGGAGCTTTTTTACAAATCCGCACCGTGAAGGGGCAGACTCTCGTCCGCCCATGGGCACTCCCACGGGAATCATATTTGTTACCCTTTCGCCTAGCCACTTCCTCTAGTGAGCCGTTTCCACGGGAGCGCCACGTTGAGGCAGGATAACGTGCTCCCGGGAGAGACTACCGTGTGAATAGTCTAAGAGATGAGCCGAAGGCTCTTCGAGCTCTAAGTTTGAAAAAAAACCTGTCTGAATCCGTCCGAGAACAAAAACAAACAGTAAAAAAAAAACAAACCTGCGGACCACAGGCCTGTCTGGGAGAGACCCGAGTCAATGCTTATAGGGCATTGCTGTTTCCAATACCACTCGGTGGCACCGGGGGCCTCCACCATCTACCTTCGTTGTACCAAGCTAACTGTGCGGAATCCGCCATTGATGAGACGGTCCCTTGAGGAACAGCGCATGGATTTGTGACTGGTTTGTGGGAGCTTTCTTACAAATCCGCACCGTGAAGGGGCAAGACTCTCGTCCGCCCATGGGCACTCCCACGGGAATCATATTTGTTACCCTTTCGCCTAGCCACTTCCTCTAGTGAGCCGTTTCCACGGGAGCGCCACGTTGAGGCAGGATAACGTGCTCCCGGGAGAGACTACCTGAAGATAATCTTGGACATTGTTCGTTTTTTCTCAAAGCAAAATCTGGCACTTCGTGGGCATCGCGAGCGAGCTGAAGAAGTGTTGGAAGGGCAAAATCAAGGCGATTTCTTGGAGTTAGTAAAATTACTATCAAAGAACGATCCACTCTTGAGGCAGCATATGCTTCGAACTAAGCTTTGTTCCAGAGAGAATACATACATGTGTCCACGAGTACAAAATGAATTTATTACAATATTGGGGGATCAAGTTAAAAAACAAATCATTCAGCAAGTAAAACAGCCAAATATTTCTCTATTATTTTTGACAGTACACCTGACATCTCAAAGCTGGATCAAACTTCCCAAATTTTACGGTACGTTGTCATGGATAATGACGGGGTGCAGGTTCGTGAGACTTTTATTGACTTCATCGATACAAAGGACAAGCATGCTGCTAGAATCGCTGAGATGATTCTAGAGAACTTGCGTTAGGATTGCTTAGACATAATAAGCTGTAGGGGTCTAGGCTATGATAATGCCGCGTTCATGAAAGGTCAAAACTACGGTGTCCAAAAAGGTAGTCTAGAAGTCAATCTCAAATCACTGTTCATTGCCTGCTCAAACCATTCTCTTAATTTGAAGGAACTCGAGCTGCTGAAGCTTAAGTCAATTCGGTAACATTTTTTGGTACACTGGACCTTTTACACACCTTTTTCTCAACTTTAAAACTTCAACCTCATTAAAATAACCCGAACTAGCCTTAAACGTTTAGTTGACACCCTCTGGAGCGCCAGAGGAGAAGTCGTCAAGATGGTTAGGAATACATTTTCTAATATTATAGAAACTGGAGATATTAACTAGCAGAGATGAAAATTCATCGACTAGATCTGAAGCAGGTGGATTATTTGTTGCTATTCAGTCTTTTAATTTTATCACCAATCATTGTTTTTGGGCTCCTGTATTAACTGAAATTAATGTTGTGCAAGTCTACCTTCAAAAACAAGGATTGTCTATTCGAGACTGCTCACTCAAATTAAAAACAGACATTTTTAAGTAGTAATCGAGAGGACATCGCTGAAGCCAGCATTACCTCTGCCGAAAGCGTGTGCTCAAATCTGAGAATCAGTACAGAACCTCAAAAACGTATTCGCCATTAGAAAAAGATGCCTGATGAGAAAAGTGATGACTCTGTACTAAAACACACAGAAGAGATACGAAGGGAAATTTATTCTACCTTGGAAAGGATTGTTCAAGAAATAACTACCCGATTCAAGCAACTTCATAATGTAGCAGATAGATATGAATTTTTGTCGCCTTCTAAATTATTAAATCCTCAGGTCGAAATCAATCTCTAGTAGGCCTACTCCTAGCGACATTGATAAAAAACGAATTTCTGCTGGAGCGAAAGAGGCTTCAACGGTTTGTCACAGTTTCACCAGAAGCCTCCGAACTTAAAAAAACAAGGACCCGTTGAGCTCTTGGATTTTATAAAAAAAAATATCAGCTAGATAATTCAATCCCGAATATCGTCATCATGATTCGCATATTTTTTTTTTACTATTGCGGTAAGCGTCGATACATGCAAGTTTTTCCAAACTTAAACTGATCAAGAATTACTTGAGATCAACGATGACAAATTTACGACTCACTAATTTGGCCTTGTCCATTGAACAAGAGCTGGTGTGAAAAATTGATTTAGATAAAATTATTGATACTTTTGCCAGCAAGAAAGCGCGTGAAATTCACTTGTAGTATGTTTATGTAAAAGTTATTTTTTTGAATTAACAGTATTTAATTTATGAATACATATTATTTTGAACAAAAAAAGTAAGGTTTTGCAATGTTATTATTTAGTTTTTCCCCTTTTCTTCCTCCCTTTTGGTGGGGGGGGGGGGGGCACCAAGGTGAGGTACCGCACCAGGCATCATATACTCTAGCTACGCCACTGAAGTGAAAGTTAAGTTAGATGTTAATCTGGACCGACTGATGTAAGTTAATTGATTCGTTAATTCGATTTCTCTGACTTATGTTCACTGTATAGTGTAGATAAAGAAAATGGAAAGATAAATGCTCCTTATAACATTATTAATTGTCTTAAATTAGGTTCAACGTATATTGCATACTAAATATACTTTTTTTTCTCTTTAAAAATTAGTAAACATTGTTTGTGTGTAAATATAGTACTTTGTATAACATAAGTTACATAACTTAACAAATAAAATATATAAAAAAAATTTTTGGTAAAAACACATACAACCGTTTGCATAATGTGTTAAATATTGCCTATATATATGGCATGGGCGTAGCCAGGGGGGGGGTTCTTGGGGTTCAAACCCCCCCCGCCCGAAATGAAATCCCCCCCCCGAAGGGGGGGGTCGGAATTTACTTACTGATTTTTTTACTAGATTTTGTTAACTTTAGGCGAGATTTCAATACTAAACCATCATTTGTCCCAGCGCAGCCAAGGGGTTTTAAGTTTAAAACCCTCTGACAGGGGGTTTGCAGTTAAACCCCCCTCTTCTATAGAACAAAACAAACAAAAAAAAAACAATGTAAACGACAATTTCGAAATTCCAAGAGCATAGCTAAAAAGGGGGGGGGGGAGTTTCATTTTAAAACCCCCTCCGAAATTTTCGATAAGACCCCTTCTTCAATGTAAGACTATCCATACATCAGTCACCGGCTTCTATGAGCGTAGCCAAGTTGGGTTTAGTGTTTAACCCCCCTACCCCAACCCCAGCGGCGCTGGCCATTAAAAAACCCCCCTTCAATATATTAAAAGCAAATTACACACTCAAAATTCTATGAGCGCAGCCAAAGGGGTTTTAGGTTTTAAACCTCTTATAACAAAAATAATTACGCACTCAAAATGCTATGAGGGTAGCCAAGGGGGGGGGGGTTGAGTTTAAACCCCCTCTTCAGCGGGGTTTAAAGCAAAAAAAAATACTTCTTCAATATAAGGAAAGGAAATTACAGACTAAAATGCTATGAGCGTAGCCATAGGGGGTTTTGAGTTTAAACCCTCCTTCAGCCGGGGTTTGAAGCTAAAAAAATATCTCTTCAATTTTAAAAAAAAAAGCAAATTAAACTCTCAAAATTATAAGAGCGATGC
Organism: Biomphalaria straminea; assembly: GCA_021533235.1. Lineage (NCBI taxonomy): Eukaryota > Metazoa > Mollusca > Gastropoda > Planorbidae > Biomphalaria > Biomphalaria straminea. The sequence continues at coordinate 15,496,674 of JADKLZ010000728.1, read as the reverse complement.
CAAAAGGGGTTTTGACTCCCCTCCAGCGGTATTTGAAGCTAAAAAATACCTCTTCAATATAAAAAAAAAAGCAAATTAAATGCTATGAGCTTTGCCAAAGTTTTAAGTTTTAACCCCCTTTCCGCGGGATTTAACACTAAAAAAAAACCTCTTCAAAATAAAAAAGCAAATTACACACTCTAAATTCTATGAGCGTAGCCAACCCAATGGGATTTAGAATTTAAACCCCCTCCTCCAGAGAGTTTTTTTTTTTAAGTTTAAACCGCCTACGGATTGTTTTGAGTTTACAATCCACCTACCGAAAGCTTTGAGGTTGAAAATACATTATTCTAGAGCAAACTAAATTCACCAAAATCTATAAGCGTAGCTATGGGGTTTTAAATTTGTTTAAGAAATGATTTTGACGATAAAAATGTCCTTTTCGATATAAAATCTTTAGCAAACTACAGACACCCAATTACGCGAGCCTGGTCAAGAGAGGTTACACATTTCTACCAGTGGCTGGGCTCCATTAATAAAGTGCAGTGAATAGTCATTTGCGAAATAAAAAAAATGTAGCTCAACAAGATGGCTAAGACAGATTTAGGACTTTGTTATAGAGATCGGGTCTAAATCAAGGAAATCATATGCCGAACTAGGAGTTGACCCCTTAGTAAGTGTCACATATGCCATTCTAGGTTTATTTATGTATTTTTTTTTATTAAGGCCACTTAGGAAAACCTAGAATCTAGGTTGATTACCGTGAGGGTTTTGCCCGGCAGTTATTTATAGATTTTCTAGAGACTTCTAGAATTCAAATCTATTGGTTGATTTAAAATAAAAAGACCCTTTCTTTTGAAAGAGTTAGCGCCAGGAGAATAAGACGCGCCAGATTCAGTCTGGAGCGAAGTTTTTTTAATGATAGGTTGTGTTTCTAGTTTGCTCTGAAATATTATTGAAGAAAGAAGCCTTTTTATTGTATTCTCATTTTATTAATATGTACCTTGTACATAAGCTGTATTTATGTTCTATTTAAATAAAGTTTCTAGAGTTTTATTCTCAACAAAGAAGTAATTATTGTGAATCCTAGATCGTCATTTGTTCAACTGTTTTATTTCAAGTCCAAATCCCCGGCAACAACAACACACGTTGTGACAGTAAGGTTGTGACAGAGCGTCGCATGAGGTTAGCTGGACATGTTCTCCGATAAAATAAATTACAGCCTCATAAAAGTTGCGATGACATCCAAGTGCAACTTGGAGTCCTCAGAGCAGGTGGGAAGAGGCTTCAGAAATTGCCAGTCACAGATTTTTGTGGAAACATCTTGTCGTCAAATGTGCGGGAGGGTCTAAGTCAGTAAGAATAGCCCATAAGGTTTTTGAAATAAAACTTTTTAACAGTAAGATAATGCACCATAGATACCTCATAATATGTATCTTGTTGGCATTCAATACCGGAAATAGTGCTTGGCGGCGGGGCTTCGCCCCGCACTGGGGGAGCTCTCGCCGCTCCCCCAGACCCCCTTGGGGGCAAGGGGGAGAGTCTACAATTTTCCACTAACTCCAGGAAGAACATATTCTAGGGCACAATAAACGCCTTCCGAAACAATGAAGCTAATAAAAATTAATTATGTACACACACACACATACATATATATATATACACACATATTTAATTATTTTTTTCGCGATGGGGGGGGGGGCGGTGGGGGGAACCCCCCCCCCCAAAACCCTCCCCGAAAAAAAATCCTGGCTACGCCCATGATATATGGTAAATGACTGTCTCCCCCTTAAAAGCTAAAAGAGTTTTAATAAACAAAAACCTCAGAATTTACGCTATTAAATTCTAGCTTATCATCATAGCAATCCTTAGACCAGTTTACTTTGCCTCTTTTTGGTTAGATTCCTTTTTTTTTTTTTTTTTTTTCTTCTCTTTGTCAAGTTTATTCAGATAATACGTTCGTTTACAGAAACACACAAGACAAACAGGTTAACTTATCCACATCCGGATTACATGCAATTTAATTGTGTGTGAAACGTGAGAAAATAATAGTGTGACATAACATTATTAATTGTCCTAGTACTTTGTATAACACAGGTTACATAATTTAACAATTCAAATATGAAGAAAATAAATTTGACAAATTATCTACAAGGTTTTCCATAATATGTTAAATATATGATAAATGATCGTCTCCCCTTTAAAAAGCATTTCTCTGTTTTGACAATTTTAGATTGTTTTTTTTTTTTTTTTTTTTTAGTTTATTCAGATAATACTTTCGTTTACAGAAACACACAAGACAAACAGGTTAACTTATCCATATCCGGATTACATGCAATTCAATTGTGTGTGAGAAAATAATAGTGTGAGATAACATTATTAATTGTCCTAAGTTAGGTCCATAGTACTTTGTATAACACAGTTTACATAATTTAACAATTCAAATATGAAAAAAATAAATTTTGACAAATTATCTACAAAGGTTTTCCATAATATGTTAAATATATAATAAATGATCGTCTCCCCTTTAAAAAGCCTTTTTCTGTTTTGACAATTTTTGATTGTTTCCCTTTATTTATTTATTATTTATTTTACACATACACAGCCTGATTACATACAATGTGAATGGTGTGTTGCTGTTTCACTACTGTGGAGAAGTGTAATAACATTAAAACATTATGTAACTATACTATTAGTTGTCCTAAATTAGGTCCAACTTATAATGCTTGTAAATATATTTTTCCTCTATAAAGGATAGTAAACATTGTTTGTGTGAGAATAAAGTACATAAAGGTTACATAACTAAACAATTCAATTCTGAAAAAATAAGTTTTGTCAAAGTATCTTCCAACATTTTCACAATGTGTTAAACATATGATAAATGATAAATGATCGTCTCCTCTTTAAGAAGCCTATCTCTGTTTGACAATTTTTGCTTGTTTCCCTTGGGAATCGGAACACTGCTTCCTTTTCACCAAGGTAACAAACATGTCTGATAGAGTCAAAGAGAGAATAGGTTTTAGGAAGGCAATGAAACTTCCGAAAACGATCCCCAAGTGTGTGAAGAAGGGAAAGCAGGACAGTCCGGGAAATGATACTGTTACAGTAGATTAATAGGGGTTAAAAAAAAAAAAAAAAAAAAATAAATATATATATATATATATATATA
>JADKLZ010000728.1:15482292-15493426 GCA_021533235.1 Biomphalaria straminea | reverse complement strand
GCAGGTAATATCACTGTCTTGAACTACAAACTATAGCATGCAGGTAATGTCGCTGTCTTGAACTACTACTCACAATAAGGAGCATGGGGGAGGTTCAGAAAGAAAAAAAAATGATCATATGCTTTTTAAATAAAAAGTGATACATTTAGGCCTATATTCTAAATAAAAAGTGATACATTTAGCCTGATTTAGGCCTATATTCTAAATAAGAAGTGATACATTTAGGCCTATATTCTAAATAAAAAGTGATACATTTAGGCCTATATTAGCTAGAAATGTGATTTTTGGTTAACGTGAAGGGAAAGAGCATGGTTTCAAAGCAACACGACAAGCTACACATATTAGAGCATTCATATTTCATCTTTCTGTTCTTAAAAGAATATGTCATATAGAAAATATGCAAAAACTGCTGTGATTGTCATCTCCGATATAAGACTGGCTATCTGAACTCTCCCCTAAGTAGAACAGTGGGGAAGTTAAAAATCTGAAGGTCTTTTCTCTTGTGTGTGTGTGTGTGAGAGAGAGAGAGAGAAAGGGCGTGTATTGGTGTGAAATATTATTTGACCAGATCTCTATTAATCTCAGATTAACGAGGGTAACTAGACACTATTAATCTCGGATTAATGACGGTAGTTAGATTCTATTAAGGCATCGGAAGAAGTAACCTTAAACTAGACACGTATGGTTGATATATAGAATTGGCTGTTAAGTCCCTCCAATAGTAGACAAACTACAGCTAGAAAACAGAATTTGTCTAACGCTTTTCTAATTTTCTTTTCAACTCAACAGAACCTCAATGGCACGTGCTGCTTGTCTCAATCACGCCATGCAACCGTGTGGGTCAGAGGTCGCTACCATCATGGCTGTCAGCGAAATGGGAATCCTCCCTGACATTTGCAGACAACTCCTAGTCCCCGAGTCCTCGCCTCAAGATCTCTTAAACAAATCTGACAATGACCTTACACTTGACCGCCCACCTTTCAATCCGAACGGCAACCAAGAAAATGGCGTGGATCGATCAAGTGGCAACAGTAACCCTATTTCATCGTCCACACCAAACCACCTCAGATCTGGTGAAACCACTCAAATTGTGCATCGGCGCTCAACAACTTCGACTACAACAACTACCAACAATCCTAAATCCGAGATCACAGGGAACGTGCACCCGAATAGCGCGCAGCTAAGTCCATTTAACAACAGTTCTCGTTTAAGGACAGACCCAACGCCAAACAGTCATCTGCAAAACGTTTCCACGACAACCATAAAACAACAGCATAACAGTAATGAAGCCAGCAGTGGCCAGATAAATATTGCAGTTTCTATATTCCTTTCTGTATTTTGGCTTTCTTGTATTGTTTAATTTGCTGTCCAACTTGTAAACTTTATTTTATATGTATTTTATTATTAAGACTTGAAACAATGGTTAGATCAGAGCCGTACTTATTTTTAACCTGATTCCTTGGAAAACAGAAATAAATTAGTTTAATTATCAAGATTTTAAAGTCACTTTAGAAGTCCAATTTAGAAAACATGTAATGAATTTAACTATTTAGTTTGTAAATTTGTAAAGATTTTTAGATCTTAATAAATACGTAAAAGTCTCTTGGCGGTTCTTTTTTGCGCGACAAATCTATTTGGGTTTTGTTGGAGATGACATTATAGACGTAAGAGTCCATCATTTTTTTTTATCTATTTATCTATCTATCTATCTATCAAATCTAACATCTATTGCTATTATTCTATATTTTCTTCTCCGCTTGTCTTAATATCTTTCGTCTTCTTTTATTAGTTCTACATTTGTATAACTCTTGTTTATTTGTATTTTTGTAGATCATCTAGTTATCATTCTCAGATTGTCTATTGGCAGTTGATAAATTTAAGACGTGTTTCATTGTAACATGTATTTAAATTCTTCAAAGTCCACCGTGTCTGTACATATTTATGAGTTAATGTGTGAGCGAGATAAGCTTTTTTTTTTTAATTCATAAACTATCTGCTATGTTTTTGTGGCTAGTAAAAAAAAAAACTTTAGTAGGTCCCTTCTTGTGAATTGTCTAAGATTCTTCTACCAATCAATCCACATTGATAAAACTGTAAGACTCTTGGAGATCCACAGAATCAATAGTTATGGTGAATGTTTTAATCGTGCTGTTAGAAAATATTAGTCTCCTAAATATACGTCTCAGCCAGGCATTTAAAAGTTTTAATGTTTCAGAGAGATTATTTCAGATTGAAAATAACAATTGTGACCTATATTTTAGAATTTTATTCATTGTAGGCCTATTTATTTATTCCACAACTTGTTGGTTGAACAAAAACTGTGCCTAACTGCGTACCCTGTATACCCTGTATATATAATATAAGTGCTCTTATAAACTTATTTAGGCCTACTTATTTATAATTCATCTAGATCTAATGATTGTGATTAAATTCTATGTAAGCTTGTCAAAAATTGTTTTTAATTCACTCGTTTATTGCTTTGTTCCTTGACCTAAATTGTTTTTTTTTTAATTTTTAATAGGGCAGATTCAAAATGTTTTAAAACTGTGAGGAGAATTCAGAGCTAAATTTAAAAGTTATGTGGGGACTTCAGAGTTAAATTTAAAAGTTGTGTGAGGAGTTCAGAGTTAAATTTAAAAGTTGTGCGAGGACTTCAGAGCTAAATTTAAAAGTTGTGTGAGGACTTCAGAGCTAAATTTAAAAGCTGTGTAGGGACTTCAGAGCTAAATTTAAAAGTTGTGTTGGGACTTCAGAGCTAAATTTAAAAGCTGTGTGGGGACTTCAGAGCTAAATTTAAAAGCTGTATGGGGACTTCAGAGCTATTGTAGAAGAGTTCACTAAATTCTTGAGCTCTGTTGGAATATAGCTAAATATTTCTTTCTTTTAATTTAAGTCTTTGCAAACGAAATATTTCTGCAAACAACATATTTCTCTATGCAGCTGGCCGAGTCAACTTGTCTGGTAATGATGCATTTCTTTTATTCAAATTATTATGGCTCAAAAAATCTACGAAAAACAGCTCTTTGTGAAACCTTTTACTAAAACAACTAATCTCTATATGAAAAATAATCTCCGTAGCAATGGAAGTCGAGCTTGTAAACCTTTAAAAAAGTTTCCAATGTGTTTAGTGATAGTTAACGATACATATTAACTTTCATGTGATGAGTTTCAATTTCAATTTTGTTAATAAATGTATTGTAATAAAATAAATGTAACTTCAAATGCAGTTTTAAATTACTTGCTCACTCCTCGTGTCATTGGTTGGAAATTATTTAAACAAAATGTGTAATTTGAAATTGATGAATTTTCAAAAACTCAATATAACTAAAGCAGGGGGTCCACGGAAAACCAGAAAACATGTCAAGGGGTCCACGAGACAAAAAAGTTTGGGAAACAGAAGGTGGCTTCTAAAAGGGACAACACTCGGAGGGCGACACATAGTCTACAATAGTTTTCATAGACTCTACATATATCTTCCAAGCAGGGGCGGCCCTAGCAGTGCGCGGGGCCCTGGGCGAGCGTCATGTGCGGGGCCACTAGCCGTAAAGGTAGACTATATATATATATATCGTACCACATCTCGCGAACGGGCTAATCCTTCTCTAATGCTGCAACAATAACAATACAGTATGTTCGCCTCAAAGCTGTGGGCCTTATTTTTGTAACAAAACATAAAACATTACGTAGGGTACTGCTGGTTTACTATTGGCCGCTAAGTACATTATATACTGTATTTTAATTGTTCTGCATCAACAGATGCAAATAAAAAAACACTCGCCACAGCTAATAGTAAGTCGCCCCTCTCACTCTGCTAATTGAAGCCAATAGGATGTTCTTTAAGAATAAAGTGTTCTATAGGAGTTACAGTGGTTCATTCACTTTCGAAGACCCGACTTTCCCGGAAAGGCTGTATCACGTTTTTTTTTTAATAATTTATAAAAACAAGGTTACAAGGACAGTTTGTGTGGAAACACAAACTAAAATCTGCCCCTGAAGTGGTCCACCCAGACAGGTAAAAAAGGAGGTTTCAATATTTTCAGAAAGAACATCAGAATGAAATTCTATCAATGACAAATAAATGACAGTACAATGGAGAAAGAAGGTTGACAGATCTTGTGCAGTGCCCCAGTGAGGTTACTGAACCACATTATGACACGTGATATGAAAAACTACTTATTAAATGTTGTTTTAAATTATGTCCAACTTATATGCATACTAAATAGATTTTTTCTGTGTAAATGTAGTAGTTAGTATAACAAAACTTACTTAACTTAGCAATACTAATGTAAAAAAAATGAAAAAAAAAAACAAACAACGTTTTCATATATAAAAAGGGTAATTAATTTTCTTTTCTGTTACAGAGCTTTCGGTGTTTGTTAACATTAATAATGGATAGTTGTAAAAGTGATGTATTTTTCTGAAAGAAACTGCTTGCATAAGTGATTTAAAAATTAGATTTTTCGGTTTTAGAAAAAAAAAGTAGCCGTTGCATCAGAACTTTGAATGGTCTTAAATATTATGATGTCGGATTTTCACTAACTTTTCTAGTTTACGAGATCTAAACGCAACGGATGGACGGGCAGACATTCCACACAAAACTAATAGCGTCTTTTCCCCTTTCTGGGACCGCTAAAAATACTCCCGCGTTTTTTTTTTTTGTTGTTTTGTTTTTTTCAACACGTTCACACAGTAGCCAATTGGAAAAAGAAAACTTAATATGTCATGCTGGAAGCTGATTTGCCGAAATAACTGTATAAGCACACCAACTGGTTTTATATATATATATTAAATCCGAATAATATTATACGTTTATGAAATTAAGTTAAACAGCTTACTGCGAAAAGCTTACCTTTGCGTGCGGTCTTAGAACGTATCACCAGCGACAGTCGAGAATACACCGTACAATTGTTTAGTTATTTTCAGTGCTTTTTTATTTAAAAAAAATGAATTGCCTAATTTTGTAACTATTAATAAATTAATAATAAACGCTAAAATTCAAGAAAATTAATATTTTTTCCCCACATTGAAAAAAGTGAAGTACGCCGTACGACGTGACGGTAGAAAAAAGCACTGATTATTTTCATTAAATAATCAATTGGTCAAAAGTTCCATTATTGCTACTACAAATGTATTTTCATATACAATTTTTCATAATGCAAATAGTAGTTCAAACTTTATCACTACGCATTTTCCAAATAAAATCCGATTAGACGTCGAAACGATTAGGAATAGTTGCTTCTACTTATGTTTTTATTGTGAATGTTAAACGATGATAGCCTCTAAGACTCGGCTGTCTTTACCGAAACAAAACGGTATTTCGAAATAAAATATGTAATCTTAAATAGCAATTGGTATATTTGGTATAATTCGAAAATATTGAGTAACAAGTCCTTGTTTATGACCACTCATTTAGTTTTCGAAGTTGGTGACAATAAAATCTCCCAGAGCGGGGCCCCCCTCAGGCGCGGGGCCTGGGGCGGTTGCCCTAGTTGCCACCCCCTAAGACCGCTACTGCTTCCAAGATAGACTTCAACTTAAAAAAACTACTTCACCTGCATCAGTATGGCAAATTATTTTTCGAGACAAAAGTTTATTTTAGAAGATAATAGCTTCTAAAATTAGCTAGCAATTCTTTTCCCAAAAATGTACACCAACTGTAAAGTGTCTAAGAAAATCATTAGAACATTTTTCGATAACCCTGTCCATCCAGCTATATCATACAGGTAGTTTGTGTTGCTTATTTATTTTTTGAGCCGATGAATTTGCAAGCTGAATAGAGGAGCTATAGAAATTAATAAACCTTTAAATTTAATCATAAACCTTTAAAACCGTAATCAGTATTATAAATTGAATTTAAAAATAAAATAGTTATCCAGTTAAAATAAATAATGAAAACTATGTAGGGACTTTCTATTATTTTTGTCCATTAGATGATGATATGTTCATGTATGGATTTGGCGATTTAGCTAGTAATCAGTTATTGGTTTCTAACGATATTAGATTGACTTTATAGTTTGAAGTCACGTGTAAACCTTAGATTGACCTGGCTAATACTGCAGTTGAACTAAATACGGGAAAAAACTATACAAACTGAGTCGATCTCGCAAAGATAAGATACTAGACGCAGATTTGTCTGGCGGTTGTGCATAACAGTACGACCATTACAAATCATGGCTAACAAAAAGTCGGTATCAAGGCGCCTCCTGAAGTCGATATAGGCAACTCTATTAAATCTCTCGACTAAATCTAGACTCCATAACCTTTTCACTCTTTCTGACACCCGGAGTTTGAGATAATCAGGCTGGACAAAAACAGAAGTAAAAGAGAGAGAGAGAGAAATGTCAGTAAATTCCAAACTTTTACGATCGAACTCCACTAGTTCTGCGCACGCAAACTTGGCACGCTACGGTTCCAGTATGTAGAACCTATGTAAATTAGCGTTAAGATCTTCAAGAGACGGTCACAGTTCAATAGTTTTTATTGACTTGGTTTCCAGTCTGGATCATTAGGCCAGAATGTGTATGGCTCAACTCAGTTAAGGTGATTGATACTCTGTGACTTACTTCACTGTACAGGTAGGATGAATGTTGCTGAAACTTACATTTGTAATAGGCTTACAGAGTTACATGTCTAATTTTAAAGAATGTCAAATTAAAATAGGAAAATTAGCATGTGTAGTTTATTAATTATTTTAGATTTAAAAAATACCAAAAACTTTTTATGCAACTTTCTTTTTGTACTCAAAGCTCTTAAATTGAACCTTGACACGGGTTCCAATGGGCTGTCAATGCCGGGGGTGAAAGTGGGGATAAGCTCCCACTTTCCAAGAAATGCTCCCATGGCTTGCGTCTCTAAATGCCTCTGACGGTCAAATCCAGCTCCTGGCCTTCACTTGTGATTTTTCAAAAATCCGGCGGAACCTGTTCTTACAAACTGACAGGAGAAGGGGTGAAAGGCGGAACACTGGCGCCTCAAAACCAGTTTTAGCTTCGTGATGATGGGGCACGTCAGCTGAATAACGCAACCCATCTAGGAGAAGGAAAACTCTGACTCCAAACCTCCACTTCTTGTGGCGACTCCCCCGTGTGGGTATCGGGGGCTTGGAAATGACCAAGAGTAAATAATAACCCCACTGCCTTTCCACTTGCATTTCATTTCACTAGGACGAATAATAGTGGAGCTTCCCCCCCTCTAGGTGCTTTTTGACGGAGGTCTGGACTGCACTATTCCAGACAGAGGTCTATGTCCCATCACACTCTACTACTGGATATAAACCCATCATTTAAGTTTTTTTCTGGAACTGGTGAATGTGATAGCGTGAAGGGGCCTGGATCCAGGATGTGACGATTCCACAGGGCATACCCAGGGCACAGTCCACCTTAAGCTTCTCTTTTACAAAATAGTCTCAATTGGAGAGCCCCGTGGATGGCGGAGAATGGACCATTGGCCAACCCCACCTTGTCCCATGGATATTCCAGTTTTTATACAGTTTCAAACCCAGATGTCCTTTTTAGTTCGGTAGTGGAGCAGTTTTTGCCAGGACTGAAAACTCCCTTAAAAAGCGGGGAAAATATATAAAAAGCCTGAGGGAACACCCAGCCTACATCAAATGCCAAGAAAAATTAAGAAAAATTCATACGAGCTCAGACGTCGCCTCGTAAAAGGTCTGCGCATGGCAGTTTCTTCCGGGACAGCCTGCGATAAGTCAGCTACCGGAAATAAAAAACAGACAAACAGCAAACATTTAAACCTCTTGCAACTCAACATCTTAGGCCTACAAAACAAGATAACAGAACTCCAACACATACTCAAGAAACAAGATATTCACATAGCGATACTACAAGAAACACTACTGCCCAAGAAAAAAATAAATATTACAGGCTACACACAGTACAGATGCCTCTGCACCAAATGTCAGGGAATTATGACCCTCATTAGAAACGACACCCAAGCAACAGTAAAACATGTACAGAACAATACCGACATAGACATGCAAGAAATACTTCTTTGGAGAGGAGGAACCAAATATACTATCAAAAACTTCTACTGCCCACCATCTTCAACAGCAGAAATAGACATAAAACTACCACACTACACAAGGACAATAATAGCTGGTGACTTTAACGCACACACACCATCCCTAGGCTACCCACACTACAACAAACGTGGCAAAGAAATAGAGGATATAACAAATGCCTCTAACCTCCAACTTCTGCAAAATAAAACATCACCTCCAACATTCCTTCATAGAGCACACAACACAACTAGCAGACCTGACCTAACCTTTATCTCTACAGATATTATCAACTCTTCTAAACTTACAGTTCTTGAAGACATTGGTAGTGACCACAGGCCTATACTCCTTAATATTGGAACACCAGGTAGATACCAACACAGAAAAACAACTAGATGGAACTATAAAAAAGCAAACTGGGCAGCTTTTTCACAAGAGACAGACTCAAGACTATCAAGCATAATCGAGGCAGATGTGAACACAACCTATGCAACTATAGTCTCTAACATCTTAGCAGCAGCAAAAAAACACATTCCTCGAGGTCAAGTCAGAAAATACAAACCTTTTTGGACACCAGAACTGAACAATTTAGTAAAAGAGAGAAACAATGCCAGGAAGACTGTAGAAATAAACCCCACTAGAGAGAACAAGACAATTTACAATAAATTAACAGGTCAAATTAGATACAAAATTAAAATAGAAAAAAAGAAAAACTGGACCACAACATGTGAAAAATTAGACCTAAACAAGGATGGTCGAAAGGCCTGGACCCTTCTGCATCGGCTAGCAGGAAAAAAGCAAATTACTAACCCCCAACCATTAAAAGACACTGATGACTTAATTACAGAAAATCTAAAAAAGGCAGAAACCTTCAACAAATACTTTGCTAGCATAAATAAGACAAAACCAAGAAAACAACTGGACCAGGCTTTTAGCAATATCCTAAAAAGAGAAGAACAAGCTCCAACTGTCAGCTGTCATATCTTTGACGCTCCCTTCACTCTATATGAGCTCAAAACTGCCCAAAAAAACCTTAGGTTAAGAAAATCCCCTGGACCAGATAAAATAACAAATGAAATGATCCGGGGACTAGGATGGCAGGCCCAAAACTGCATACTCAATCTTATCAACTATACATGGAGAACAGGAGACATACCACAGGAATGGAGAAACGCAAACATAATACCCATCCTCAAGAAAAATAAGCCACCAGGAGACCCTAAAAGCTATAGACCAATATCTTTAACATCAAACATTGGCAAAATGGCAGAAAAAATGATTAATAACAGACTTTATTGGTGGCTAGAAAGTACTTGCTCACTCCACAACGCACAAGCTGGCTTCAGGAAAGCAAGTAGAACAGAAGACCACCTCTTTCGCTTTATCCAGGACACAATAGAAGGGTTCCACGAAAACAAACACACTACAGCAGTATTTATAGATTTGCAACAAGCCTATGATAGAGTGTGGAGAAAAGGTCTATTTTTGAAGATGAAAAAAATGGGCATCCATGGAAAAATGTACAGCTGGATCAGGGCTTTCCTAAAAAACAGAACCATCCAAACCCGATTTGAAGGCGCCATCTCTAGTAAAAAAAGTTTGGAAGAAGGCCTACCGCAAGGTTCAGCCCTTAGCTGTACACTCTTTCTAATCTTCATGAATGACCTCCCAGACCTCATTTCAGTCAATAAGGCACTTTACGCAGATGATCTCCTAATTTGGACAACAGAGAAATATCCAGTGCTGACTAGATCCAAATTAAACAGAGCCCTCACAACTATCTCCACGTTTTCAAAATTATGGAAAATGGAAATAAACAAAGAAAAGTCAGTTTATTCAATCTTTAGCCACAGTAACAAAATAGCAAAAAGAAACTACATCCTAAAAATAGACTCACAGCCAATAAATAAAGAAGAAAATCCAACTTATCTTGGTGTAAAATTAGACCAAAGACTGTCTCTAAAACACTTTATGGCTGATTTAAAAGAAAAGGCATCTCAGAGATTAAACATAATGAAACACCTAGCAGGAACATCCTGGGGAGCTGAAAAGAAAACCTTAAGACAGTTATACACTGGATATGTCAGATCTGTCATGGATAACTGTCTCTCCATACAAGTAGCTGCCAACAAAACCTATCAGTCAGCTTTGGACGCAGTCCAAAACCAAGCCTTGCGTCTGGTCAGTGGAGGTATGAGAACCACTCCCACAGCTGCCTGTGAAATAGACTCAAATATTGAACCTCTTAAGTTAAGGCGCAACAGAGCAGCTTTAGAAGCCATTGAGAGATACAGAAGGTTGGAGGATGACCATCCAAATAAATTATTAACACAGAGAAATAGGAAAAACAATAAAAAAAAGCAAAGAACACTGATTCAAATTACTGACGAACTAGCCTTAAAACACCATCTACCCAATAACAGAGAAAAAATCACCAGATTCCCAAACATAACTCCTGGACTTAACTATAAACAACCAACAATTAAAACACATCTAATAAATAATACTCTGACAAAAGAATCAAATCCACTGGAGCTCAAAGTAGGCACGCTTGAAACAATTGAAAGCTATCCAAAAACAACCATCCATATATACACAGACGGATCAGCCTTCAAAGCCACCATCAATGCCGGTCTTGGTGCCTTCCTGGTCTTCCCCAAAAACATACACTTTGAAATAAGTGCACCCTGTGGCGACTACTGCTCAAACTTCCAAGCTGAAATTGAGGCAATTACCATAGCCTTGCAGACAGTCGAAAATAAATTACACGAAGGAATACAAGCACCATCAGATATTGTTGTCTTTACAGACTCACAATCCACTCTCCAAGCACTTAACAGCACCTCAAAAAGCCCAAAAGAGTTGACAACACTAAAAATGATAATACACCAGATGATGACCAATTTAAACATCAACATCATATTACAGTGGATCCCTGGACACATTGGTGTCATGGGAAATGAAAGGGCAGATAAGCTCTCAAAGGCAGGATCATCTATGGAACAACCAGATAGACCTGTCAACTACCTCACCCTAAGGTCAATGCTAATCAACAACTACAAAGAGGAGTGGTTTAACCAATGGGCTACAGGAAACACAGGCAGAGCCATGTACAAAGAA
>JADKLZ010000728.1:15437909-15461511 GCA_021533235.1 Biomphalaria straminea | reverse complement strand
ATCATAGGCTACTTGATTTCTTCACTCCCAACATCATAGGCTACATGTTTTCTTCACTATTGTCACAAGGTTATTCGATGTTGAATGATGTAATGTCCTTGTGATGCCGGGGATTCAATCTTCTAGTAAAATAATTAAATTAATGTCGAACTAGAATTCACTGTAAAAGATTCTTTGTAGAAAACTAAACTCTGGAACTTTATTTGAATAAAACGTAAGTACAGCTTATGTACAATAGTAGATCAACAAGATGAAATAATAACATAACAAAGGCTTCTTTCTTAATAAACTTAGAGATCTTAGAATACACAACCTTTCAGTAAGACATTCACGCACAGACTGAATCTCATGCAATCACTGTCTCAGGGCGGAAGTTGTCATGTGACTGATGCAACCGACTGATGCAACTCCTAGCCAATAGATTTTAATTTCTAACAAGACAAAGAAAAGCTAAAAATAACTCTCGTGTAATACCAATATAGAAATCAACCCAGAATGGCATATGTGACAACTATCAACATCATAAGCTACATGTTTTCTTCACTATCAACATCATAGGCTACATGCTTTCTTCACTCCCAACATCACAGGCTACATGTTTTCTTCACTCCTTATATCATAGGCTACATATTATCGCGTTAACTGCGGAGCTACAACCTATGGAACACTTAACTGAAGGAATTTTTTTACGAATTTTTTTTTTTGAGGCTTTGAATAAGAGTTTTACCCTTTAGAAAACAATTAGATAAATTAGATACTCATTATAAGACATCAGATAGGCCAGGTTCACATCTAGCTTCACATTCGCTTTCACCTAATCCATAGTCTGCTTGACCGTTGGGGCACCACATATGACCCGTCAACATTCTTTTTCCATTCTTCTCTCTCATTTGCCTTTGATAGAATTTCATTCTGATAATCTTTCCAAAAATGTTGAAACCTGCCTTTTTTACCTGCTGGGTGGACCACTTCTAATAGAATTCAATTCTGATATTCTTCTGAAAATATTGAAACCTGTCTTTTTTACCTGCCTGGGTGGACCACTTAGGGGGCCGTTATTGAGTTTGTGTTTCTACAAAAACTGTCTATGTAACCTTGTTATAAATTAAAGAGATCACTTTTAATTTCACAAACACGTGAGATGTGATATATTATTAATACAATTTTGTTAGAAAAAAAAGCGGTTACAATATTAATAGACTACTTGCCAAAAGATCTATAATCGTTGTGTTGTTGTTCATATATGCATACAGATAGTGAAAACATGTTGCTTCTGTAGCATTGAGTTATAAATCTTTGAGTACAGATAAAATACTCAGAAAGACACAAAGATAAAGGCAAATTCCTCGTCCCATATGCTAGGACAAATTTTTACAAAAGCTCCTTCTTCCCTAGCGCTAATAGAGCATGGAATGGTTTGCCTGAGCTAGCCAGGAAAACCAGTGACTTGGCAGAGTTTAAGTCATTGGTTAATATGCATGACTAAATGCACAACGCGTAGGACGTAATCATCTTTTTTGAAGTAACGTCTGTAACATATAATATAAGATAAGATAACATAAGATACGGGGATAAAACATCTTTTAAGAAATCAAAGACACTAATTACTTGAGATGAATATTGAGAAAATCAGCGATAAACTAAAAAGTAAAACTAAAATAATATTGTTCGTAATTTCACAACGTAGTTCAATACAAAGGGTTCCCGGTCCCTTCATCCCCGGTCATTTCATCCCCGGTCATTTCATCCCCGGTCACTTCACCCCCTTTCTTCCCCGGTCATTTCATCTCCCGGTCATTTCATCCCCTGTTCTTTTCATCATCTGAATCATTTTATCAAACGAATAGTAATCGTAGAAATCATGAGCAATATTTAATATATGTATTCTATTTACATGACAAAAAGTGTCACACATTAGACGAGAATAAAATAAAATGATACTAGAAACTATAAAAATGTAACATTTATAGATATAAAGGTCATACAATATTATTTTTATACATCCTCCTAAAATTAAAAGATAGATTATAAGCTATTGTAAGTACAGAAGACGATCCATCGTTTTCTATTGCTTAACAATGTTTGTAATTCTCTTTACCTATAACACACTTTCCAGATTTGATGTTTAAAAGTAATGAAAGCAAAACTTGTATAGGCGACATGGTATCCTATGGATAGGTGAAGTAAGCGTTTATTAGAAAAAAATAAAACCGTATTTCAAGGATACAAATGACGTTAGACAAATGACGTTAGGAAAATAAAATAAAGGGACATATGGACGGCAGGAGTTATCAGCGGCATGATCATTAGTATTCTAATCGTTCTATCTCTTAAATGATTTCCACTACTCAACAACACCTTGGACTTTGAGGATAAGCTATCAGCGGCATGGTCATAACTATTCTAAGCGTACTTATCGCTCAAAAGATTCCCACTACTTACAACACACATCGGCCTTTGATTATTAAGTCCTCGGGGAATATTATTACATCCCCCACATTCAATAGAAGCGCTATAGCTAAGTACCTACCCAGATTTATAATATATTATTATATTTCTCTGCAAGAATGTAAAGTGGAAGGGAAACACTATAAACGCATTGTAAAAAAAAAATATGAAAAAAGAATTCTTCATAATCATATGTATATATTAGATACGATAAGGGCTTAAAATCTAATCCTTTTCAGCGCAATTAAACAATGAATAAGAAAAAATATTTAATTGGGGATTAAAAGACCCGGGATGAAGTGACCGGTCACCAATACAAAAAACAATCATGTATTAGCTTTAAAAAAAAAGTTTCAACCATAGACATATTCATGTATTTATGTCATAGACATAAATATTTATTTATGTCTATGGTTTCAACTTTCTGTACTTTTAGATTGTTCCCTTACAAGACAGGGGCGGATTGGCCATATGGGCATTAGGGCAATTGCCCGGTGGGCGGGTACGCAAATGGGCCTAAAGGACCTCATGAGTGCCACTATGGCACGCATTAGATTGTTAAAGGTTTTATAATATTCTCCTATATAAGGGCTATATGAGCGTCTTGCTATAAACGTCTTTTACATATTACAGTGTAATACTAATTGAATCTAAAACATTTTCAAAAATAATGTAAAAGTCTACATCCCTAGACAGTGCTATAAGTAGGCTTCATTTTTTAGGGTCTACAAACATAGGATTAAAAAGCAACATGTGGCCTTTATTTCTTATAAACATATAGCGCTTACATGAGGTTATCGATGCATTATAAAAAAATAACATAATGATTTTGAGAACAGATACGCCTATAATTGGAGGACCATCATATGATATACATTTTATGGGCTGTATTTTTAGAAATGCCTGGGCCGATTTTGACATCTAGTCCGCCCCTGATAAAGACGTCCTCCTACAATATCAGATCTTATACCTCAGCACTGATTGCTACAATGCAGTGGTAACACTATACACCACTGCTTTGTAGCTATTTAATTAAATACACAAAGTCGATAAGTAACAAGAAATGATAATAAACCTTAAAAAAAGCTGATACGAAATGAAATTGTATCAGTTAGTTTGGCTCTGTCATGTAATGAAGTTTCTAATAGAGATTTAGACCAACAACAATAAATGTTTGCGTTTTACCGTTTTTGTTTAGCGCAATTTCATAAAAAAAGGAAAATTCCCCTTTCAGACCTTGTGGTTTATAGGGCAGATGATGTAAAGGTCATCTGACTCTGTGGCCAACGGTTAACGAGGGTATCATGTGGACAGCACAACGACCAACCGCCTTTACTTTTCCCCAAACCCATTAGAGCTGGGTGGACTCAAGGACCCCAAAATAAAAATCCAGTCTTTACCAGGATTCGAACTAAGGACCACCGCGCCTCCAACCCAATTTCATGGTTTCAGCTTTTTTAATACGCTATTATCCTATCACTTATCTGGAACATTTTGGAAAAGAAAGTCTTTTTATTTAAAAAAAAAAAGAGACTATATTTAATAACCACAACAACAACAACAAAAAAAAAAACGTAATTACTGTCTTAATGACTTTGTGGACTGCTTACCTCACTGGTGAACTATTGTTCAGTGACCCAGTCTAACACTTCTTCTAGCTGAGTGATTTGCTTTCAGACATGTTCTTCAAGAACGCAACGAGCCACTGCTAGTCACGGTTCACTGATAACGAATTGTATAATTAGATCACGTTCAACCTTTTCTTAGGTTATGTTTTGAAGTTTCGAAGATTTGTGTGGTTTGAAACTTATAGACCTGTTTACACACTGCAAGGCTTTTTTTTTTTTTTTTTGTAATACTGATAGGTCATTTTTTGCATTCTAAGCATATTTCGCAGACTTCTTGAGTGTGCCACACGTCATCTCCCTTGACACGAGAGGTGCTTTTGTTTGTTCGTATTCTACATACAGTCTTGTGGCGTAGATTTTCAATGACATGATTCATGTTTTTCAGTCTCTCAGTGGTTTGGGATCATACCCTGCCCGCTGCCATCCCCCGTCGTTCTGCGGTAGATTGGGACTAGGAAGTAGATTATCTTCAACTCTGAAAGAACATTTGGAACGTCCAAAACATGTACAACATTTTTCAAACATTTTAACGTGATTTACAGAAACCTCATGCTGCGGAATGTTATTACCAAGATGTTTCCAATCGCAGCAGCTAATGGCATCCAGTAGCTATCGAGCAAGCAACTTACTAGGAAAAGAAAACACTGTCTGTTGGTCCGTTGACTTTCGCGGATCCGACTTTGTAATAAAAAAAATACATTCGCCTATTTTTTTAAATATTTCTTTTTTACAATGAACCACGGGTTTATACATGACCACCCGATGTATGTGCTCTGTAGCTTATGGGGAAAATGAATACGTCATCGTCCAATTTTCTGTATGCTGATTAGCCGAAATAACTATGAATGAGCTCAGCCACAATATAAAATAAGGAGTCCTTCTCTCACACTCTATAGTGGCTTTACATAATGAGTTCAAACCAAACTTAAAGCTAAATATTTTTTTTTATATTTAATGAATACGGTTAACTGTGCTTCACAATCTTATATTAGTATTGAATAATCAACAGTTGAAGTTTTATTCAACTACCTTTTGTAGTTTTCAAGAAATCTTGACATTCATTTTTTTTATTTTTTTATCTTTTTAGCTTAAAAGTACCCCAAAAATGTTTGTTTTCTCAAAAAGTTAAGATAAAGATTTTTGTTCTTGGTCTTTGCATGCCTACACATGTATATATATATAATACTCTTCATGGCTCAACAGTCTGGACACCACCTAGAAGTCATGGAAAGAAAACTCTTTTATTGCTGCAAGTCAGACTAGAGTTATCCCACATAATTTTAGCGACGAAAAAAAAAAAAAAAGAAAAGGGGGGGGGGTGAGAACAAGTAGAATTCACCAGTCACTAAATAGTAGGGCCAGACTTAACCATTGTGACCAAAAATTCAGGGAAAGATCACTCTTTTATTTCTGCAAGTCGGAGTAGAGTTACCCCTACCTAGGTGGGAGGCGAAAGAACAAGTAATCTACTCTGTATTCACCCGTCATTAAATAGTAAGGCCGGACTTAACCATTGTGGGGCCCTATGAGAAACGGATTTCGTGGGGCTAAGTTTGGGTAGGGATACGGATAATACGTTAAAATTAAGAGTTTGTATTAGAAAATAAATTTGCGTTTTTTTCATTTTTTACTACGTACAGAATTAGTTAACGAGCATTGCGTGTGGCGAAGTCATACAGTATATCATAAAAAATCTATTTCCTACATAGATCACGCTTAATAGCAAGAATTACCAATTTTTTTCAATCTATCTACGAGAATTGTTGATCTTAAGTATTTCTTCATTAGTTTGAGGTGCGAGTAGCTTCTTTCACCAGATTACACATTTACGGGTATTGTATAATGCCGTGTTTTTTATTTTATCGCGCGTAAAGTTTGCGTTTTCATATTGAATGACAACCCAGAATAACAATTTGTGTGTATATATTTCAGGAGATTTATATGAGTTTTCAAAATATTTTAATAATTGCCGAAGATTTCCTTGACTTTTTCGTATATTTTCCAATTTCAGGAGATTTCCGGCATAACGATATTATTTGAGTGTTCAGTAACTGTTTAGATTGAGAACTACACTCAATTATAAAATCAGAAACACATTGTCTGATCAACACCATCTTATAGTAGCATCGAGACATCTTTACATATAGCACTCAAATACAAACGATCGTTACAATAATCTTCTACACGAACCCTGCCATCTTTTGAAAACTGGCGCGAAAATTGAGGAAGTAAAATACCTCTGGCTGAAGCAGCCAGAGAAGAAAATCAAAGCAACCCACACAATCTCCAACCAGTGTACAGCCGATCAGTTCGGGTCCTAAAAGCCTCCCAAGTCAGACAAGAAAGCACACTTTCTCTTACTTTTAACTTCGATAAGTATAATTTAAATTAAAAAAAAGCCTAAAGCTTATGGTTATTAATTTACTTTAAAAAAAAGGGTTAGTTATCATAGTATATAGGTACATTTTCTCACCCACTTTAAACTCCTGTTTGAAGCTGGTGAATCTACTTTTAATTTTGTTTCAAAATATTTTTTTAAAGTAGTTTGATCTTTTTATTCACTAACAGGTGGATCAATCCATCTTTTAGTTTTGATCATGTGGCGAGTTGGGCTTCATTTTATATGGAGTCAGATTTAGGTCTTAACATGGACACATCAAGCTGACAAACACAGAATTATCTTTTTCTTGCAAAGAAGAACTACTTTCATTGTTTGTACAGGTCAGATATACAATTAAAATATGGTTGCTAATGCATCATTTAATGCGGATCGACAGTAATTAAAGTTAGGATTCGTTGTGTTTACTAGCTTATCGTGTGAGAACTACTGTGTACTTTTGTTAATCAAGCGACATCCAGGTCTTCATGTACTTTCCTTTGTGTTAATTACATGCACGCGGTGTTGACGGTTATCACGTGCTCTAGTATAACTTGACCTGTCTTTCTTGGTCTACAACTGACATTGATTTTGTTGCACCACTCTAGACTCTATGCTGATGGTACATTTCAGTATAGTACTGTATCTAGTACATAGATAGATATATTTGGTATTAGGCCTATACTTTTATAGTAAACATTAAGTTTAGATCTTGGGCGTAGCCAGGATTTTTTTGGGGAAGGGGATTTTTTTTTCTTTGACCCACACAGACACACACATATCTATCTATCTATCTATCTATCTATCTATCTATCTATCTATCTATCTATATCTATATCTATATCTATATATATATATATATATATATATGTGTGTGTGTGTGTGTGTGTGTGTGTGTGTGCGTGCGTGCGTGTTTGTACACTTAATTAATCTTCATTACATTCTGACCATTCTTTAAGGGTCTTGGGAAGCGTTTTTAGCATTTTGCGTGATATTTAATTTTTAATGTAAAAAATAGCACTCTTTGGGGCCCTCCTCAAGTGGGGACCCGGGGGGATTTTCAAATTCTCCCCCCTCCTCCCACCACCCTATCTACGCCACTGGGGGGCCCGGGGGCTTGGCCTTTTTGGTGGCCCCTGCATTTTGCGTGATATTTAATTTTTAATGTAAAAAATAACACTCTTTCAGCGGGGTCCGGTAAGGTGCCCCGACTTCAAGCTTTATTTTCGTTATTTGAAACTAAAAAGAATGCAAACTCTGTGGTATCTACAATGCATTATCCTGCTACATTTCTATTAAAAAAAAAAATAGGTCAAAACCAAATTCGCTATTCACTGCACTTTATTAATGGGGCCCAGCGTCCGGTAGGAAATGATAACCGTAGTTATACTTTAGTAATGTATTGTAGGTGGAGAGTAACCATAAAGCCCCTTTTGGCCACGCTCAAGAAATTTAGTAATTATAGCTTTGTTTTTCCTTTTGTTGGAAGGTGGAAATTGACACCAAAACTCCTTTTTGCTACGCTCATGGAATTCGGTCTCTGTAGTTTGCTTTAGATTTTCTATCCAAAAAAGGAGTTATATCGTCAAAACCACACGGGGGGGGGGGTAAACTCAAGACCTTCTGCAGTTTTTTTTTTAAATCGAATCCCTCCTGGCCATCCTCATAGAATTTGGTGACTATAATTTGCTTTAATATTGACCTCAAAACTCTATGGTGTGTGTTTGTGTGTGTGTGTGGGGGGATTAAACTTCTTATGTGACTAAAGTGGTCAATCCTTATACACAAATGTGGTCACAGGTTGGCCACAAGTAACCACCAGACGCTACCGCATTTTCACTTTTTTTTTCTGTTTTTATTGGCAATCCACCTCTTTCGCTTTATACAGGACACAATAGAAGGGTTCCACGAAAACAAACACACTACAGCAGTATTTATAGATTTGCAACAAGCCTATGATAGAGTGTGGAGAAAAGGTCTATTTTTGAAGATGAAAAAAATGGGCATCCATGGAAAAATGTACAGCTGGATCAGGGCTTTCCTAAAAAACAGAACCATCCAAACCCGATTTGAAGGCGCCATCTCTAGTAAAAAAAGTTTGGAAGAAGGCCTACCGCAAGGGTCAGCCCTTAGCTGTACACTCTTTCTAATCTTCATGAATGACCTCCCAGACCTCATTTCAGTCAATAAGGCACTTTACGCAGATGATCTCCTAATTTGGACAACAGAGAAATATCCAGTGCTGACTAGATCCAAATTAAACAGAGCCCTCACAACTATCTCCACGTTTTCAAAATTATGGAAAATGGAAATAAACAAAGAAAAGTCAGTTTATTCAATCTTTAGCCACAGTAACAAAATAGCAAAAAGAAACTACATCCTAAAAATAGACTCACAGCCAATAAATAAAGAAGAAAATCCAACTTATCTTGGTGTAAAATTAGACCAAAGACTGTCTCTAAAACACTTTATGGCTGATTTAAAAGAAAAGGCATCTCAGAGATTAAACATAATGAAACACCTAGCAGGAACATCCTGGGGAGCTGAAAAGAAAACCTTAAGACAGTTATACACTGGATATGTCAGATCTGTCATGGATAACTGCCTCTCCATACAAGTAGCTGCCAACAAAACCTATCAGTCAGCTTTGGACGCAGTCCAAAACCAAGCCTTGCGTCTGGTCAGTGGAGGTATGAGAACCACTCCCACAGCTGCCTGTGAAATAGACTCAAATATTGAACCTCTTAAGTTAAGGCGCAACAGAGCAGCTTTAGAAGCCATTGAGAGATACAGAAGGTTGGAGGATGACCATCCAAATAAATTATTAACACAGAGAAATAGGAAAAACAATAAAAAAAAGCAAAGAACACTGATTCAAATTACTGACGAACTAGCCTTAAAACACCATCTACCCAATAACAGAGAAAAAATCACCAGATTCCCAAACATAACTCCTGGACTTAACTATAAACAACCAACAATTAAAACACATCTAATAAATAATACTCTGACAAAAGAATCAAATCCACTGGAGCTCAAAGTAGGCACGCTTGAAACAATTGAAAGCTATCCAAAAACAACCATCCATATATACACAGACGGATCAGCCTTCAAAGCCACCATCAATGCCGGTCTTGGTGCCTTCCTGGTCTTCCCCAAAAACATACACTTTGAAATAAGTGCACCCTGTGGCGACTACTGCTCAAACTTCCAAGCTGAAATTGAGGCAATTACCATAGCCTTGCAGACAGTCGAAAATAAATTACATGAAGGAATACAAGCACCATCAGATATTGTTGTCTTTACAGACTCACAATCCACTCTTCAAGCACTTAACAGCAGCACCACAAAAAGCCCAAGAGAGTTGACAACACTAAAAATTATAATACACCAGATGATGACCAATTTAAACATCAACATCATATT
The DNA here is from genome assembly GCA_021533235.1 of Biomphalaria straminea. Lineage (NCBI taxonomy): Eukaryota > Metazoa > Mollusca > Gastropoda > Planorbidae > Biomphalaria > Biomphalaria straminea. Next base: position 15,451,632 of record JADKLZ010000728.1, on the reverse strand, counting down.
ACAGTGGATCCCTGGACACATTGGTGTCATGGGAAATGAAAGGGCAGATAAGCTCTCAAAGGCAGGATCATCTATGGAACAACCAGATAGACCTGTCAACTACCTCACCCTAAGGTCAATGCTAATCAACAACTACAAAGAGGAGTGGCTTAACCAATGGGCTACAGGAAACACAGGCAGAGCCATGTACAAAGAAATGAACATGCCTAACAAACTGGACAGTATTAACTTCCTCCCCCGCAAAGAGCAATGTACAATCTTCCAACTAAGAACAGGACATACACCACATTTAAATTATCATCTCAATAAAATAAATCCCACACAACTCCCACTTTGTAGACACTGCTCCCACCCTTATGAAACTGTAAACCATATCCTTTTTGAATGCCCCCTCCTAATCCACCTTAGGCAGACCCTACTACCACTACAGCCCAACATAACCAACACCCTTTATGGCAGTGCTGAGCAACTGAAAAAAACAGCACAGTATTTTTCCTTGGCACAGTCTGCAAAAGAGCTGACAGCTCAGCAGTAAAAAGCTGGTTAGAAGAAGAAGAAGAAGAAGAATTGGCAATCCAGGACCTTCCTTTATACTTGCTCTCCTTGTGGATATATCCAGTGCTTCTTTCATCCAACTGTTTGTGTTGTTTGTACAAATGTTTTGTTTTACGTGTTTCGGATGTTCATTCAGAGTTGAAGATAATTACTTCTTAGTCCAAACCTCCCGCAGGACGACGGGGGATGGCAGGGTTAGAACCCTAGACCATCTATAAATCTGAACGACAGTCTAGCGAGCAAACCGCAGGACCAGGCAGCCATCCGTGGTATGAAGTGGTTTGTGTAGCATTCGCAATTCAGGACCTTTCCTTTATGCTTGCTCTCCTTGTAGATCTATCCAGTGCTTCTTTCTCCCAACGGTTGGTGTTGTCGATTATTTGATTCTAAACAATGTTCTCCTTCAAGTATGTGAATATATCTATTGGTAATGGGTTCTCAAAGGATTGTACACAAAAAGGTTCCATCAAGTACTCTCTCAAGGGATTCAGAATATGGAGCTTGGCGTGGGGCTTCTCTGTTGATGCCTTAACGTTCTACTGCAGAAGCGACTTGTTTTTCGTCTCACTGGAGCTACACACGCAATGCGCACATATCTCAAAGTTTTATCAAGTTGAGCCTATCAATCCACCATTATCTTCTTATCTTATATGTTACAGACGTTACTTCAAAAAAGAAGACGATTTCGTCCTACGCGTCATGCATATTAACCAATGACCTAAACTCTGCCAAGTCACTGGTTTTCCTGGCTAGCACAGGCAAACCATTCCATGCTCTTATATGGAAGAAGGAGATTTTGTACAAATTTTTCCTAGCATATGGGATGCAGAGTGTGCCTTTGTCTTTCTGAGCATTTTATTAAATTTTGTTTTTGTATTTGAAGATTATGGTTCAGTGTTTTATGTAAGTCTTCTACCCTGAAGGCTTTCTAAATTTAATTATTTTACTAAAGGTGTTGCTCTTAGTCAAATGTGAATATTCGTTTGTTATGAATCTCACTGCTCTATTTTGTGTCTGTTCCATTAATTTGATGATCTCGACAGAATTCTAATGCTGTGAAAGATGACATTTCTTCCCTCCCTACAGCCTGTTGATTATTTAAAGTACATTAAATATGCAAGCATTTTTTTTTCCATAACAAGAAAATTATATTAAAAAAAATACTTTAAAAAAGCGTATTTGAAGCGTAGTTGTATCAATTACGTTGGATCAGTAACTGTAAATAAATATGTGATACATCTAGACTACCAATAATACATCTGTGCAGTTAGAAATAGTTTTACCCTTTTTTTTTTTTTCGAATGGCATAATTTCATGATTTTAGTTTTCTCGATACGCTATGATCCTATAATTTGTTTAAACCACTAAAGGGATGGTGGGAGATAATAATAATAATAGGCTTGTCTTCGAGTCCGAAGATTAATGAGGAATACAGTGTTTCCCGTGGCTGTGCAGTCCCAGCTGTGACCTACATATTTTGCCACATCCAGGGCAAGCAAAACCATTGTCCGCAGGTGGTCGGTTTAGATTTTCTTTTCGTCGTCTGCGTTTGTCCTCGGCGGCAGATTTTCTTTTGGTCTCAAATGTGTATCCCGCGGCCTTTGTGAGTGACCTCCAGCTATCTATTTGAATTTTACCGTGATAACCTTTTAAAAATACACCATTTTTACAACACTATTAATAGTAAAAATCACAACAGACTATACTAATAAGGGAGAAGATTTTCCTGTATATTTTTAAAATATTTATGCAAACGTTTTTTGTTATTTTCTATAAAAAAAAATAATTTCTAAAAAATCTTTTGTACAACAAAATGTTATATTTGATACATTTTTAAAAATAATATTTACATCTTTGTACTTACAGAGAAATAATACATTTAATACATTTAATATGTAGGCTTAATAACTGAAGTAGATCTTAAAACATCATAGTAGCCTACATGCAGCACTTTATATTATCATATACTTTCATTTACACACAAGCATATTTCTATGTAGATATAACCAAAGGGAAACGTTTTTTTTTTTGTTTTTTTTTTGTTGTTGAAGCCTTGAATCCGACATTGGCCCTTTAGGAAACCATCAAATAGATCAGTGTTTCTCAAACTTTTGACTTCTGTCATCCCCTTTTATAATTTTTTTTAATAGTGTGCACCCCTCGCCCCCCCCCCTTGTAGAACATACTAACTGGGTATTTAAAAAATCAGCATAGTTAATGAAGTATCCCCTCCAATATCTTCCCGACCCCCCCCCCCCCGGGGGTACGCGTACCCAACTTTGTGGAAGCACTGAAATAGATAATCAATCAATCACATCAGTTAGGCCAGGTTCGCATTGCACCTTATCTATGTACTGTTCATTGAGAACATATGAATATTAAAAGTGTAATATAATAATAACACTAATAGATCTCCTTATATTGTGGTATCATGTTGTCAGTCGGCCTAACATTGCACGTCTTTTCTTTTTGTATTATCGGACATAGGGTTGTGGTTATTGATATTAAGCAGTTCATAGCTTCTGATATTCTGGCTGTAAGTGTTGAAACCCGCCTTTTTACTTGAATAAGTGGACCATTTCGGAGGCCTATTCTGAGTTAGTGTTTAGACACAAACTATCTTGGTAACTTTGTTTCCTACCAAAATTATTTTGTACTTTTTAGTTCGTTATAATATAAGCGTTTTTTAAAGACTATTTATTTCTTTATTTTTAGCTTAAGGACAGAACATTCGATTTGAAGTTTATAAATGTGGATGGTAATTTTTTTTTTTCATTTTTAGCTTTCATCGCAGTGTTCCACTTATACGGCCCAAGCGTATCGACAAAACTACAAAGAATGGTAGTCATGTGATAAGGCCAGCGAAGAAGATGTCGCCATGCATGAAAGGTTCCAGAAAGAAGCGTCTGGTGTCTCTCGTGGTTCTCTGCCTGTCTTCGCTGATGTTGCTGGTTACAGCTATCGTCTTTGATGACATAGTGGATGCCATCACTCGTCTGGAGATGTCTGAGGTGAACAATCGACGTCTCTCAGTAGCTGTACCAAGTAGTGTAGCTTTTAATGAACTATCCATCCATCCATCCATCCCAGTGGCGCTACAGCTCATGGAGGGCTCTGACCTGCTTCAACACATCCTTCCATTCAGATCTCTCCTGGGCCTTTCGTCTCCACGCCCTAACCCCAAGTTGTTGCAAATCTGCTTCCACATCATCAATCCATCGCATTTGGGGTCTGCCTTTGGGTCGCCTGCCTTTTGGTTTTTGTCTGTATATGATTTTCGCCCTTCTGTTATCTGACATTCTTTCAAGGTGATCTGCCCAACGTAGTCTGGCATTCTTTATTTCGGTCTTTATTGGTGGGTCCTCATACAATTGATATATCTCATGGTTAGTGGTGTCAATGAACTATCTAGCTTTCACTTTTTCTTTTCTTGCGGAAAGGGGTTGGGAAGAGGTTCAGAGCTCAATTTGCAGACCAATAGATATCTTTTCACATTCAATACTGGTATGGATTTGTTATTACAAAGCTTATATCAACGCTGTCTGTCTGGTACAAAGTTAGAACATGCTCTTTCTCCAATTTCCCAGTCTGTGATTATTTTGTTTGATATCGACAAAAAGGGGAATACAATTATTTAATTAGAGATGTGGATGTATATATGGATTTAATTCCCTTATTACGTTTTGACAAGTTGTTTTCTCCCACTTCCCATTCTCGGATCAATTTTTGTATAATTATTCATAGTCGATTACAATAAATGAATCAATCCAAAAATTAATCGGTTAGTTAATCATTTAGTACTAATTAATTAATTTTGTTCTATAGAGCAGAAAGGGAGCTAAACTCTGTAATTTTCAGATAAATTGCAGTAATTAGTGGTTCTTTCTCTTTAATAAGCTTTATTTTGGAAAAGTATTCTTTTTTTTCTATTGCTTGTTTATTTATTATAATAATAAATGCAATGGAAGGAAAACTTGAAAAGTTAGTTCAGTTAGTTAGATCCAGTATACGTATTGGAAAGTTTTTGGCATGTAAGGCATGGTGGCCCACAAGTACCCAGTTGTCTGGGACCCCAATAGTTTTGGCAGGGCGTGGCTCTGCATTTCAGACCTTGTGGCTGGTAACCTAGCACGAAACGGTTGGCTGCATACTGGGCATTCTACGGTGGCTGGATCTGATTGCCCGGACTCATTTCTTATTCCAAGGCTCTTTTTTTGTCCAGCAATTTTCGACACCAGTTCTTATTGAGTGTGTGTGAAGAAGTTTGCCATCAAAAACCTTTAATGCAGTTGTCTTGTCTGATGGCTTAATGAAATGGTTATTAAGGAAACAAAATTTACTACAATATCTGTAGCCTACCTCTGAATTTTATTTTTTCCATCCTTCTCGCCACGTAGGTCTCCCGTAAGAATAACTTAATATTCTCTGTAACAGTCTATTAACTTTGCCTTATTTTTACTAACAAACAAGTTACTTATAATAACAAATAGAGTTATATACTATTTTCTTACCATTATTGTCTTGCCAAGTAGTCATTAGAAATCGTATCAAAATTCTGGTTGTCAGCTCTAGAACTTAGTACAGATCACGCCATAGTTAAATCTTTCTTCAAAGCTATGCTATATCACGCCTATATCATATCACATGGAACACTTCTATTGTAACAAAGAGTGTTCTATGAATGAGTGTTATATGAATTTTGAAACAAAATATTTTGACTAGCATTATATTTGGTTTGTCTTTCAGAAACTGCCCATAAGAAATGGAAGCTTTGCCTTCAAGTTCTGGCAGAAGCCTCCTGTTCCAGTTAGTTTCAACATTTATGTCTTTCACATCACCAATCCAGATGAGATTCTAGCTGGAACTGCCCCACCCTCTGTCATTGAGAAAGGACCTTATGTGTACATGTGAGTGCACTTGTTGACTTTATTTTTACAATGCCTGGAATAAGAATTTTAAAAGGAAAGGTGTGATATATGATGTCATTGTTTAATGCTGTTTATATCATTTCATTGTGTTGTGTGTTTATATAATGTCATTGTTTAATGTTGTGGGTTTATGAACATTACTTGAAAGGCTGGCATGTAATAACAGGAGCATTTAGTGCCTTCTTTTCTTAATTAAGATTAAGTCTCTAATAATTCATTCTTTTATTTACTATTCTATATTTCTATGTACTAACAGAACAATAGCTGTAATTAAAACTGACATGTTAAAAATGAATGCATGCCTGGTCTAGCAGTGTGTGTGTGTGGTGAGCACGCTGGTTTCTCATTTGGTCATCTCAATGGTACATGATTCATACATTGCACTGTCATCTCCTTTCCTCCTGTGGGAGGTTTGGAGTAAGATGTAGATTATTTTGAACATCCGAAACATGTGAAATATTTAGAAACATGTGAACTATTTAGAAACATGTGAAATATTTTGAAACAAGTGAAATATTTAGAAACATGTGAACTATTTAGAAACATATGAAATATTTAGAAACATATGAAATATTTAGAAACATATGAAATATTTAGAAACATGAAATATTTAGAAACATATGAAATATTTAGAAACATCTGAAATATTTAGAAACATCTGAAATATTTACATTTTGTGAATGCTCTCTATAGAATTAAACTTGTAGCTTAATAGAGACACATTCAATAACAAATCACCTGAAATGTCATAGCTGTAATGATTACAGAATATCTTGCAGTTTTAATAAGTAATAATTAACATTTATCCTGAAAAGAAGATCTAAAATATACAGGTGTACAAAATATATTATATACAAAGAAATTCCAAAGTATCTATTTATGTAGCCATTCAATATTGATGCCCACCTTGAAGACCTGATACCTGCTGATTTAAAACAAACTATAATTTTACCATTTATGGTCTTTATAAAAATCACATGATGAGAATCAATTTGTTACAGCTCCACAACCTCATTTACTCTAACTTGTTAAATCTTTTAGGATGCACATTGAGAAGACTAATATCAAGTGGCATGACAATGACACTGTGGAATATGTTCAGCCTCAGACATTCGTCTTCAACAGAGATGCCTCAGTGGGGCCAGATGATGAAAATTTTACCACTATAAACATACCATATATAGTAAGAACTTTATAGCAGTAGTTGTCATGGCATTTTGAAATAATTAAATGGTAATTATCATCTGCATCAGGTTTTTAAATTCAGCCACATTTGTGGTGCACTTGATAATAATAATAAAGCTTGTCTTCGAGTACACTTGATAGAAAAGACATTTAATTACGTATGTGAAAAAAAAAGAGCACATAAATATCTTGATAAAATGTTTGAGAAGTCCCTGGAAAAAAAATGAGAACTTGCACTACAAATAGAAAAGAACAAAATAAGAATTAGCTTTAATATTATTGTAACTTAACTTTTTTAAAAAAATTGTTTACCATTGCTGAAATGGTGCAAATTGAAACTTCTGTAAATTTTACCTTTTGCTTATTATATTTACTAGACCACAGCTACAATACTGCAGTATGAGTACCCAGCTCTTCAGACTGTTATAGATGCTTTTTTCCTTAGCAAAGGAGAGGATGTATTCAGAACATTATCAGTGCGGGATATCTGGTGGGGTTATGAGGATCCAGTCTTAGAAGAAGCAGCCAAAACAGCCAAGAAGTTCAACATATCTTCACCTCTGTTCAGTGGAAGATTTGGATTTTATACAGATGTAAGTTGTAGAGTTCGTTTTACGTCTCAACTTGGGTGGGAAAAACCTGCCCATGATAAAGTATAAAAAAAAAAGAAGAAAGAGCAAAAACGGTCACTAGGTCTAGTGTGAAAGGTTTCACCTATTCTTGCATTAAGTATGATTGGACTTAAATTAAGCTACAGAAAATGAAGAAAAAGAAGAAATGAAAAATATTATAAGAAAATATACATACAAATAGAAAGTGTACATTTCTAAGTGATCATATTGGGAGCAAGTAACTTGATAATTAACATAGTCATATTTTCATTCTTTAGACCTTTCCTAAGTGCATCAAAACATTTTGTTTATCCATTATGCTATTTTAGTTTTGACTTGCAATTTCTTTACCTGGATCCATACCAGTCTTCACCATAAACATGTTAATGGTCTCAAATATTCTTTTCTTTTTCTGTTAAGATTATAATCTGTTGTATTTTTTTCTTACGAAAAAATGGTGGCATGTTGACTGAGTGGTTATGTGTTTGGCTTTCAAACCTGGGGTGCTGGTTTTGAATCTTGGTGAAGACTGGGATTTTTAGGGTGCCCATAAGTCCACCCAACTCTGATGGGTGCCTGACATTAGTTAAGGAAAAATAAAGGTGGTTGTTTTTTGTGCTGGCCACTGTTCATTAACCATTTGGTCAAAGAAACAGATGACCTTTGCATCATCTGCCCTATTAATGCAAGGTCTGAGAGAGAAACTGTAGTTTTTTTAATATAAAAAATAGACATTGGAATCTAGATAATTTGAATTTATTCAAAATCAGAGTTTTGTTTCATTCAGATTTACTTCATTGTTTTTTTTTCTTCTTTATCTTTATTGAAAAATTAGTAAATTTTTTAACTCACTTATGCCAGAGCTCCTGATAACTGAAATTAAAAAAGCTGTAAGTGTTTTAACTTCTAATATTCCCTTATCCAAAAATTACATTGCTGCAGAACATTGACACCACCATCTCAACATTGTTCAAAATATCTGTTGCAGAGACTTTTTGATTCTGATAAACTGTGAGCCCACATAAAATACAAAATACTCTTATGAATGACGACTTTACAGTTATTTCCCTTGTTTGAAGTGTATGTCAAGTCATGTTTCCTAACACTTCAACTGAAGTGGATTCCACTATACTAACAGTGGCAGATTCATTTTATTTATATGGCTAAATTTCTTCCCAGAAAAACAATACAGGTGATGGTCTTTATAATGTATACTCAGGTACAAATGGAGACTTAGATAACTTTGCTATTATTGACAGATGGAATGGATTAAAGTAAGTTCTGATTCTTTTTCTATTTGCCACTTTTGAACTCCACTTACAATGCTTACTTTTTTCCTTCCTTTCTATAAACTCCTAAATATCTTTACCATTGAATTTTAACTAGTGGATCATTCTAGATTTAAAAAAAAAGATTTGTAATGATTTTCTCTTTTATAGGAAGTTATCTGTCTGGAAGTCAGACTATGCTAATGGTATCAGAGGAACAGGTATATTTTTATTTTATTATTGTATAAAATATTTTAGAAAAGTTTTTTTTATTGTCTTTTGATTATCAACCTAGATATTACCTTAATAATTGCAGGGTTTTAGTGACCTTTAAAAGTATTTTTGTTAGGTGCAAAATTATTTTTTATCTGATATTCATACACAGTAGAATAGAACTATGAATGTGTGAAATCAATGTGACAGTCAAAATTAAGGGACAAAATTAGTTTGTGTTTGTTGTGCATTTCAAAAATCGATAAAGGCTTTACTAGCATAAGATAATACTTATGCAGGGTTAAGCAAAAAAATTCTATGAACTAATTTTGAACTAAGCAGACTAGCCCAGCATATTACATTGAAACTTTTCTAAAAGAAAAGAAAAAGACAACAAAGAAACAAATGATCTTTAAATAGATGATCTAATTCTGATAGTTCATTTATTCTTTTATTCAAATATTTCTTTTCATATGTAGTCAAATTAGTGAAATATATTTATTTCTCAAAATATTCTCAAATGTTTGGAAAGGCTATTTGTAACATGTTTATATGTAACACATTTTAAATATATTGAAAGGAATGTTATCTTAAATATATTTTTTTAAAAGACATTAAAAGATTTAAAGAAAACAAATTTCTACATTGTACAAGTTAAGTTATTGAATTAGTAGAAAATGCTTTACTTTTCAGATGGTTCCATGCATCCTCCGTTTCTTGATACTAGCAAGAATTTGTCTATATTTGATGCTTACTTGCACAGGTGAGTTATGAACTTCAACAATAGTCACTAGTTAAAGACATTTTAAACAAGTCAATTTTAAAAGGAAAAGACTTGGTTTTGACATTTAGCCAAAAATGAGATTTGCAATATAGCTCACAAAATGGTAGTGTGTCTCTGAAAAGGATTCAAATATCCATTACAAAATAAAGTTATTTAAACAAATTTGTACAACTTGTTGTGTATTTATGTTTCTTATGTTTTGAACTCATCTGCAATATTGTGTCAAAATGCTATAGTGTCCAGGTCAGCTTGTATGTTTGTACTGTGTTATCGTGAACTGTTTTGTCATTGTTGTACAATAAAGCCTAGGATCAAGACATGTTTTCCTGTAGTGTTTTATTGGGCTACTACACAACTGTATTTTATTTTCCCTGTTACAATAGAGTATATATGTTTAAAGAATATTTATGAATCAATGTTGCACATGAAAATGATATAATATGTAGTCCTATCTTTTTATTAACATTTTCTTTGCCATTACATTGTGGCAGATCTCTCAATCTAGTCTACAATGGTACTTCTTCGTATCGAGGTATCAGAACTCTTAGATATTATGTGCCTTACTCAGAATTTGCTGCCAATGCACAAAACCCTGAAAATATTGGTTACTGTACACCAGATCCATCACACTGTCTTCCATCTGGAGTATACAACTTATCTGAAGCTTCCTTTTGTAAGTTTAGAATACTGACACCTATATATATTTAGTAGTATTAAATAAAATGTAATATTATTTAAAGCCAATTGTAAGGAATATGTATATATGTATTTCCAAAATAAAAATCAATACCATTTGACCAATATTAATAAAACTTGGTATAAATGTTCCTTAATTCATGGCGGACATCGTACCACCAGCGAGGGGCCCTTAAAATTTAAAAAATGCCTAATTGTATCTTTATTGAAGAATGCAACATTCTGACAAATGGAGTAAACTTTTTTTATGGTATTTTATATTTGATATGAATATGTCGGCTAAACCCATTTTCACACTATACTTTATTTTCATGCCAAAATTTAAAAATATGAAGGGAACATTTGCCATGTTTGACATAGATCTAAATCCAATCCAGTAGATCTTTAATACCCAAACTACGTCCAGCAGGCCATATCTGGCTATTATACTTAAAATAAAACAAGATCTATTTTGCTCTCTTAGCAGTTTAATACTTGAATAAAATCGACCTTTCTGATAAGCTTCATAAATTATTTTTAATTAAAATGTTGTATTAATGTATGTTTGGTTTGCTGTCATTTTAATATATTCTTATGTGTAGTGCACAATTGTAAGTAATTTCCTCAGGATATTAATGATTATTTGGTTTTTTTTTTTACTCTTGCCATTTTAAAACTCTACTCTGTATTGTTCTTCAGTTGCTCCAATGTATGTGTCTTTGCCACATTTTGTTGGTGGGGATCCGTATTATCAAAAACAGGTCACAGGTTTAAGACCTTCTCAGCCTGATCACCAACCATTTTATGACATTCATGAAGTAAGCACTTACAGGTCTGAAATTAAATATAGATGTCTATTTTTAATCACTTAATTCATATTTGATTTTTTTAGCGGCCCCCGAAAGGGGAAAAGACGCTATTAGTTTTGTGTGGCCTGTCTGTCCGTCTGTCTGTCTGTCTGTCTGTCTGTCCGTCTGTCTGTCTGTCTGTCCGTCCGTCCCGTTTAGTGCTCAGAAAGTAGAAGAGATAATGAAAATCTGACATCACGATAATATAGATCATTCAAAGTTCTGATGCAACGGCTACTTTTTTTTTTTCTAAAAGCTCAAAATCTAATTTTTAAAAATATTTTATGCAAGCAGTATTTAAAGAGAAAAAACCTAATTAGTATGCAATATAAATGAAACCTAATTTAAGGCAATTAAAAATCTAATATATAGCAACATATTTTATGTATAATTTTGTTCTTTTGGTCTATTCACTATTTAAGTAATTAACTCATGAAAGAGGTGTGGCAGTTTCCTTGAACATCAGCTTTACAAGGCAAACGTTGAGAGATCAAAGCACGGAAATAAGATCTGTCGTTTACCTTTGATATATATATTTTTATAAATGAACTTTTAGCAGCGACTTTCGAGTACTAGCGTAAAGCCCGTACATGACATGATTCTAAACTAATTTCTTAAACTTTTTAAAAAATCACATTTTAAAAAAATGTATTTTATTGCCAACATTAGAATGAAAGAAGCATATTTTTGTGCGTTTTAACTGTTTGTTGGTCTGTCCGTCACGGTTAGATAAAAAAGGCTTTTGAAAATAATATTTAACCTTTACTTTTCATTCAGAAATATTGCGATAGTTTAAAATACCTATAATAGATTGTTCCGGATGTTTATGTCTAGATCTACATTGAAATGTTATAATAAACTAAAACTAATCTTCTATTTTTAAATTTAACATTGCATTCATTCTATTGATTATCTGGGCTTTTTATTTTAATTTTACCTAAATTTTATCTAAATTACATCCAAATTATTAATAATAATAATTAATAAGATATATATTAAGAGTGCTAAATCAGAAGTTTAGTTTATGTACATCTACATCTCTACAGATCAATGCTGAAAGATTATTTAAAATCGCTCGTGTGACATATTGTATATATCAGGCTATTAGTTTGTAACCAGTTAGCATGCTGAACTGATTATCTCGACGCTCCCGGGTTATGTGTCTGTTTGTTTTACATGTTTCGATTGTTTCTTCAGAGTTAAAGATAGTTTACTTCCTATTTCAAACCTTCCACAGGAGGGGATGGGAGCATGCAGTAATTGAGCCAGGGACCAACGATAAATCCGAACTACAGTCTAGTGCGGAAACACCAAGATAAGGCAGGTTTATACCCTGCTCGCCATCCTCCGTCATTTAGCGAGAAGTTAATTATTTTCAACTTTGAAGGAACATCCGAAACATCTTGCGAATAGGCGGATCTGACAGGGATCCGACTCCGACGGGGGCCGCCTCTGAGTTTGTGTATCACACAAACTCTCTTTGTAATCTTGTTTAAAAATATGTTTATTGTGATTTCTGGCATGATCTAAGAAATGAAGTCCCTAGCTATTAACAAGTTAAGATTATTCTGTTTTTGAAAGGTGCTCCATAACCAACAGACCATTTATTATTGTAGGTGTGTGTCTGTATTGTAATTTCAACTTTTTCTTAAAATTGTTTCATCAGTTGACTGGGATTTCAATGAGAGCAGCACGCAGATATCAAATTGTTGTAAGAACTCAAAGCTTTAAATATTTTACGTAAGTGTGTTATTTTTTTTTAAGTAAAGCTTTTATAGGCTGAAAAAAATGTAGCCTATAATAAAATTACGGCAATTTTTTTTACAGGAATGAGAGACTAATTGAGACTAATTTTGAACAAATATATTTCTTTTTATCAGAAAATTCAAAAACTTTCCAATCAGCTACATTCCTGTTTTATGGATTGATGGGGTATGTATGTATTGATGCATTATGTATGGATTGATGGGGTATGTATGTATTGATGCATTATGTATGGATTGATGGGGTATGTATGTATTGATGCATTATGTATGGATTGATGGGGTATGTATGTATTGATGCATTATGTATGAATTGATGCATTATGTATGAATTGATGGGTTATGTATGTATTAATGCATTATGTATGGATTGATGGGGTATGTATGGATTGATGCATTATTATATATTGATGTGGTATGATGAATTGATGAAGGGTGTATTAGGATTAGATATGTTGGGATTTTTTAGGGAGGTGAATAGGATTAACATGCCTACTCTTATGTAAGTGAATGTGGTGCAGAATGAATACTGACTAGAGATTCTTGTAATAGTTTGACCAATATCAAATAATATGATTTCAATTTTTATTAATTTTCCTTCAGCAACTTATACCGGTACAACACAAAAATGTATTTGTACTTAGTTTTCTTTGTAGGTTCTAATATTTATTTTCTGTCTTGTTCACTAGGTAGCAAATATTGATCCAGACACAGCCAATCTTTTAAAAACTGTAATGCAAGATCCAATGGATGCTCTACCCTTTATAAGAATAGGATTGTTTTGCCTTGGTGGAATACTTCTTCTGGTAGTAGCATCATTGGATCTTGCATTACAGTTTTTAAAAGATTGGCTGTGTCTTGTTCACTAGGTAGCAAATATTGATCCAGATCGG
>JADKLZ010000728.1:15389470-15407221 GCA_021533235.1 Biomphalaria straminea | reverse complement strand
ATCTCAGAAAGTAGAAAAGAAAATGAAAATCGGACATCACAATATTTTAGATCATTCAAAGTTCTGATGCAACGGCTGCTTTTTTTTCTAAAAGCTCAAAATCTAATTTTTAAAAATCATTTATGCAAGCAGTTTTTAAAAGAGAAAAACCTAAATAGTATGCATTATATATCAGACCTAATTTAAGACAATAAATAATGTTATACATTTCATTTAATTTCACGAATATATAATTGGCACGCGATCGTGTGAACAAAAGTATAATCTGAATAAAATCTAAAATATATTTCGAGACAGAGAAACTAAATCTCTGGCTTCTATAAGAAGAAATCTGAATTAACCATTTAAAAAAAAACAAAAAGAGGTAAAGAAAAGAGTCCTTAGGAGTACTGGGGCACTACGTAGGATCTGTTAACCTTCTATCTGCATTCTTATCTGTCATTTGTCTTGATATAATTTTATTCGGATGTTCTTTCTGAAAATATTGAAACCTGCCTGGGTGGACCACTTCGGGGGCCGATTTTAAGTTTGCGTTTCCACACAAACTGTCTTTGTAATCTTGTTTAAATTAATTCTTGTTTTGAAGCTATGTGACAAAAACAAAATAGAACAATAAAATCTTTGCCATTTTTTTTTAGTCCTTTGCCTAGACACAAAGTATACAGTTCACATTATTCTAGTATTATAATTATACTGTATTTTAAACCTGGACAAAAATCCTCTAGTGATAACAAGGCAATGTAATTCTACCTTGAGAAAATATCTATTCTATGTCAGATGTTAACTCCATCCTAGCAGATAGGTATTAGCTCTCACACTAAAAATAGTATCCTAACGATAGTGTTCCTAATAATGTTTTAACACCTTTATAATCTGACTTTCCCGTAACGTGCGACTTGTCTAAATATTGTCCAAATCAATTTCGTTGTTGACCAAATGATTTCTGTAGTACTCCTCTCGTACAACTCGCGACTCGACCACCCCGTGGAATACGTCACCAGGTGGCAGTTCAAACACTGGATGGTGGAAGGGAGCAGGAGCGGTGCAGGGACTGGGGACAATCTAGACAGGGAAGTAAACGATGGTACAATGTGGGGAGCCTGCTCCCTAAACAAAACTATTAGTGGATGCCGCCTGACTGTCGACTTTCGGGCGCCACTAAACTAAATGAAGAGGGGGGGGGGAGAGAATAAGATTAAATTAACTTACTGCAAGCTCTCTTGTGCTTTGTCATAGGCGGAACTTGTAATTGGATTTATAACAAAGGAGGGTATAAAAAAGTGGAATGATGGCAGCAAGGGCGTGGCTTTGGAGTTGTATGTGATATGTGTGTGTGTGTTTGCCTCACTGTTAGAATGCGGTGACAGCGAATTTAGGCCAACGTTGATAGATTGTTAAATTGAATTAAATCTTGTAGGTACAGGGATGATAGACACGGAATCAGTTGACTGATTTGAAAGATCCAAACAAATTATTTACACTTTATGTATACACATACACGAGCGCTGGTAGCAGGGGGGGGAGCATTCGTTTCCAGAAGCCAGAGCCTAGAGCTCTGTGGGCCCAGGTCTTAAAGTGACCCTAACAGTTGGGGAAACAAAGGGGAGATAAAGTCCTTTTGACCTTGTACTTGTCACATGGCAGTGTCACCATTGCTAATATGATATCTCAATATCATTGGAGCCAGGGGCGTAGCTAGGAATTTCAAATCTTTTGGGGGCTCGGGGGGGGGGGGGCTGGACCTCATTTGGGGCCCCTGCATTTTGATTACATTTAATTTTTAATGTAAAAAAACACTCTCCCGGGGGGATTTTCAAATTCTCCCCCTCCTCCCCCCACCCTAGCTACGCCACTGATTGGAGCCATAAGTTTATTAGGTTCCAAAGGTTTCTGTTGTGCAGATTTTTTTTAAAAAAACGTCTGCATTCCTAAAAAAAAGGTGGCGCGATGGTCAAATGGTTAAGCGCTTGGCTTCCGAACCTGAGGTCTTGGGTTCCAAGCCCGGTGAAGACTGGGATTTTGAATTTCGAGATTTTTAGGGCGCCCCTAAGTCCGCCCAACTTTAATGGGCACCTGACGTTATTTGGGGAAAGTAAAGTCGGTCGTTGTGCTTGCCACATAACACACTGCTCGTTAACCGTTGGCCAAAGAAACAGGGTATGAACCCGGGACCATCGAAAAGTTCTAACGAAAGTCCAGCGCGCATACTGCAAGACCAGGCAGCCACCCCAAACAAAGTCTAATGTTGTTTAGAAGTATGATCATCATCTGCCCCATAGATCTCGAGGTCTGAAAGGGGAAACTTTACTTTTATTTCGAAAGAAATGAAGAAACTGATCGTGAATAGACTCAACGAGAAATGACAAGTAAGATGACGACTATTGCAAGCTATCTCGACACACTAGCGGATCCAGAGCTTTGGAGTGGGGGGGGGGATTTTTTCCAAACCATAACCCTAACACCCAGTAAACCCTAACCCTATGCATAATGGTTTTAAAGGAAAAAAAAAAAAAATATGTCATGTTGAGGCAAGCTGGAGTCTTAGGGAGGGCTGTAAGCTTCGCCAGTGGGCTTAGGGGCGACGCCCCGACGCTAGAAGAGTTTCTTGCAGAAACGCATTCTCCTGACATCTACAGCTCATTATCCATCAGTAGATTTCGGGGCGAAGCCAAAAGCGTTATTTTGCATACTATACCGCAGTAACGCATTCTCCTGAATCTACAACTGATTATCAACCATTGGGGTTCGGGGCGAAGCCCCGACGTCAAAAGCGTTTTCTTGCATTCGTCACTGCCGAAACGCATTATTCTGACAGCTACAGCTCATTATTCATCTGAAGATTTCGGGGCGAAGCCCCGACGCCAAAAAGGTTTTCTTGCATACTTCACTGCAGTAACGCATTCTCCTGACACCAACAGCTCATTATTTATCAGTAGATTTCGGGGCGAGGCTCGATGCCAAGAATCGTTTTCTTGCATTCTGCACCGAAGAAACGCATTCTCCTGACCTAAAGCTCAACATTCATCCTATTAAATAAGGACCTTTTAAAAAATGTTGAAAAATATTCTAATAATATTCATCCATAAAAATATCCATCGCTCCCTCCCTACCCCACCATATCGGACAACATACTAGAGGGGGGGGGGGGGAAATATAAATAATTAGTATATATTTTAAACACAAGTAATAAGTTCGTATACCAATTGGTGAATTCTAAACTAAAATTCGTCCCCCCCCCACCCGAAATTGGACAGCCCCCCCTCAAAAGCTTATGGGAGGGGGCGAAATTGATGCCACCGCCCCTCCCGACCCCACCATATCGGCCAACATACTAGGGGGGGGGGCGAAATAATCTAAAAATATAGAGAAATATAAAATAATTAGTATATATTATTAACATAAGTAATACATTCAGATACCAATTGTGTGAATTCTATACTAAAATTCGTCCGTCCCCCCCAAAGGGGGGGGGTCGGCCGAAGTGGGGGGGGGCGATCGCCTCTACCGCCCCCCCCCCCTTTGGATCCGCCAGTGTCTCGACATGACCATCTCCTCAGAACCCGAAACAACAAAATGAGACAAAATATTTCTCCGGAGGTTGAGAATCTGGACTAGTGGATTTTCCTCTTGTGGAGTGTCACCAGGTAATGCTGACCATGTTAGCTTCAAGAGGCCTGAACAACCCTCTGGTAAGTAATACCTATATAAAGAAAAAATAAAACACTTTATTTTGCTTGATCTGGAAACTACTGCACAGTTCTACTCAGATATTGGTCACGTGGTTTTACTATCGTCTACACATGTGTCGAATACATATGGTGGGGGGGGGGGGGGGAGAAAAAATCCCTCCCCTCCTTCAAATGCAACAAATGGCATTTTTATTACGTCCGTTTTTTTTTTTTCATTTTAAAAACAACATATGAAGTTTTTATGTGAAAAAAAAAAAGGTCCCACCGAGATTTTAACTCGGATCGCTGGATTAAGAGTCCAGAGTGCTAACCATTACACCATGGAACCACATATCATATGTCAGTATGAAAAAATATCCAACCCTTTCTCTCCGTAATTACTTTTCCACGTTTCGATGGAATTCTTCATTTTGGTCATTACTATTACACTAACGGCTACTCTGTTATGATTTATTTGGTATAGAATTAAAGGGGAATAGATGCTCTTTATATAAAACACAAAATACAGTTTATAAAATTATACATTTATTTAATTTAATGATGTCTAATCAATCAAATCAATAAAAATATTTGATAGTTACAAATAAGGCCATGTTGTGGAGGTGCCGCAATAATTTGCTCAAGTTAGGTTCTCCACGGCTGCCACAGTTACATTTAACATGATCCAGTGACTGTACTAATACATTGTGTTATTATTGTTAACATGATTATTTCATTAAAACATGATTATTTCATTAATTCTATTCTCCCAGAGCATGCACACAGAGCCACTTGAGTTTAGCCCAACATTTTTTGGCTTGGACAGTAAAACACAACTCCCAGTCCCATCTCGAACTAAAATGTTTATTCTACATCGGGCGTTGAACTCGAGATGGATAGTCCAGAGGTCTATACCACTCAGCCATATAACCCACACTGAAATTATCTTGGACAACTTCGAACCATCCACGTTATCAACGCTATCCACGCTTCCCTCACTAATGAGATGTTGGTCGACTTTTATAATCATCAACATCGTTCCTTTGTGTTTCTTGTGGAACATAGGGCCTCGACAAAAACACGCCACTCTCCATTGTAAAGGATTCTGTCCGTTTAACAGGGTCGTTGTCTTATGGGTATGAAGCTCGCCACAAGACCTTTAACATGTACAACAAGTATATGTAAATTACCACTTAACAAAAGAGTATAGCTTCAACATTTATTTGCAGCAACAATGGTCTACACATGTAACATGGCATACATAGGTCATCAATATAAAATACTAAACGTGCCCACATTACACTACTGGGCGCTTAGATTACTTATATTATGAATAAATGCTTACTTATAGGCTACAATGCCAAAACATAGTATTACCCCAAAATAGTCAGTACACACAGAGTAGGAATAATATCTCACGATCTAGGCAATAGACTGACACAATAAAATAAAACACCCTACTTAGACCAGGTCAGCTCTCCAACTAACTTGACTGACCGCTAGAAAACCTTATTGTCCCCCCTTGCAAAACCCGTGCCAAAACAGTTCACCATTCACAACAAATAAATAAACAAACAAACACACACACAATTTCACATCTTACACACCCCCTGCTCTTGACATCCATGGTCTCTTGCAAGTTTTTTGATGGCTTCCCAGCTCTTTCCGGTCCTCTCGGCTTCCTCCAGTATGCTGCGTCGCCATGTTCGTTTTGGTCTTCCTCTACGTCTTGTTCCCTCTAAGGCCTGCCTAGCTCTGTTGCTCGTATCTTTTCTAAGGGTGTGACCAATCCATCTCCACTTCCTCTCCAAGATCTGAATCTCAATATTTAATTCAATTAATACGTTTTTTTTGTTTTCAGACATAAGAATGTTTTACATGTTTCGGATGTTCCTTTAGAGTTGAAGATAATTTACACCCTATTCCAAACCTCCCGCAGGACGACGGAGGATGGCAGCTGGCAGGGTATGATCCCGGAACTATCGACAAGTCCTAAGGACAGTCCAGCGTGCATATCGCAAGACCAGGCAGCCACCCTGATTACAAACAAACTCTAATGTTGTTTAGAAATATGGACATCCCACAGACCACTCAGACTTCAGATTTAATAATGGCATTCTGGGATGAGGTAGTGACACTTCATACTGACTGGTAGATTTTCTAAATATATAATGTCCTTGAGTTGTCAGAAATTATTATTATTATTATTTTTTTGCATTCGGAATCATTTCCGTTGACTTGAAAATAGGTTCATTTTTTAATTGAAGCAGGGGAAATAACAAGAACAAGAAGCGTAGAAAATATTTGCAAAGACGATTATGCCCCTTTCATCGTTTAAAAAGACAACTTTTATTTGCCACTTACAAAAATATCATTGGAAAGTGTGAGGACCAGAAGAGAAGACACAAAAAACAATTACACCATCTATATAATATTTCTCAAAGTAAGAGGTCAAACGAGCAACACCATGCAACAAAATGCAACAACAAGTAAATAGGTCATTTCTATTTTTAGCTCCATTAATAATTTTTTTAACGCATTCGCTTTACTTATTTTGTAATGCGAAAAATTAGAACCATATTTAAAACTCGAATTATTTATGTATTTAATAGTCAAAGAGAAAGTTTTCTAGAGCGCAAATACTCTATAATTCTTTAGAAAAAAATCCATTGACTTGCAAAAGACCTTTAATATGAATATTTGTGAACAGTTGTGGTGGATAAAAAAAATCATTAGCAAGGTTAGAGAGACAAGTGTAGTTTTGTTCTTCGACTTTTTAAAAATTATATTTTATCTTTTCAGTCTGTAGTGTGCTATTGTGTTTGTAATTGAAGATTGTGTTCAACCATATGCCAGCGACTTATTTCCCTTACAGCTTGATGGTTAACAGCGTTATAAATGACTATATTTTGTTAAAAATGTGTTTGATTTCTTTTAAAGCAATAGCTTAACAGACAAATAATTATAGGGATGTTAAATCGACAGGATGGCGCGGGGAATCTGTTGTAAGTAATAAAATGGCTTAATTTAATAATTTTTACACTTTAAATTAGAGCGGGTCCTATAAAATTGCGTGTCCTATGAAATGCGGGCCCCACTGCGGTCGCCGGCCCTGGTAAATAGCGGCGTATGCTATGCCGCCGGTCAACTAGTTTTCTTTATTTATTTAATTAAGTTAACTTACAGTATTACTAAAGTTCTCAGAATAGTGGTCATCAGTGAAAACAAGGTGTATTTAAATTAATTCAACCCGTAATGAATCATCAGATGGGCTCTACATATTTTTATAGCCTTGTCTCTGAGGGATTGGGGCAGTATCAAATTATCCGAAAGGCTTAACCGAACGGATGTCTATAGGTGGGAGTCTATGAAGCTTGTAGGCTCATAGATTTCCCAGAAGGTTATTGTACATCATGACCCTGTTGTTTTTTTTTTCTTGGCTAAAAGTGGCTGTATAAGCATGAAGCCTGTATAACCCCAGAGTAGCCAAAAGTGGTCATGTGTTGAATTGACCTGAGGCCTTTGACCTTCATTTTTTTTGTACACTAATGTGTGTTATCCCGAACTTGCCTATTATAGTGTAACATATGACAATGGCAGTTTGCCATACTTTTTTTATGTGTAACTTTTTGTGTTGAGAAGACCTGAGAGTTAATGGTCATTTATTTAGATTTTAGATTGACTAGGGCTGTGTGCCAAACTATATTTTTGAGTATCTTGTTTACTTACTATTGTGTCGGCCTGCGAGTTGATGGCCATTTCTTTTCATAGTTGTAAATTTGTAACATATGACTAGTGCGGTGTACCATACTTTTCTTGTGCGTATATTTTTGATTACTTTGTGTTGAGGAGGGCCCGTGAGATGGCCATTTATTTATTTTATTCATGTAAATAAACATTGTATATATGTTTACTTCCGACTTTGTTTAGTCCTGTTTACATACATTAGTTAATTGTATACCTGGAAGTTATACCTAATAACCTAGGCAGTACAAGTAGGGACCAATATACCTCTGGACGAACGTACCAGCACATCTTTAACACTGATTTGTAGACTTAAATACCTAAATCTAGCTATAAGTCAAATTTGATCTTTTTAGCTATACCCACTAATAGGTAATGTTCATTTGTTTGTGAACACTTTTTAGGTCACATGTTGCTTAATGTTCAAGTAGTGTACTCAAAAAAAAAAAAAACTATAAAAGAAAACAATACAAAAAAAAAAAACAATTAAAAAAAAACAACAAAACTACGCATTCCTGGAAAGAACAAGATTACAAAGAGAGTTTGTGTGATACACAAACTCAGAGGCGGCCCCCGTCGGAGTCGGATCCCTGTCAGATCCGCTTTGATCTCTCAACGGACGGACAGACAGACAGACAGACGGACAGACAGGCCACACAAAACTAATATACATCTTCCGTGCTTTGATCTCTCAACGTTAGCCTTGTAAAGCCGATGTTCAAGGCAATTGCCACACTTGTTTTATGAGTTGATTACTTTACGAGTAAAAACTGGTATGTTACTCGTATGTTGGAACAAAAAAAATGTGAAAACATGTGCAGTATATTAGATTATCAATTGTCTTAAAGTAGGTTTCATTTATATTGCATACTAATTAGGTTTTTTCTCTTTAAATACTGTTTGCATAAAATATTTTTAAAAATTAGATTTTGAGCTTTTAGAAAAAAAAAAAAGTAGCCGTTGCATCAGAACTTTGAATGCTCTATATTATCGTGATGTCAGATTTTCATTTTCTCTTCTACTTTCTGAGCACTAAACGGGACGGACGGACGGACAGACGGACAGACAGACAGACAGACAGACAGACAGACGGACAGACAGGCCACACAAAACTAATAGCGTCTTTTCCCCTTTCGGGGGCCGCTAAAAAAATGATCTGGTATGGATATCGAATCCAGGACAATCATGTTAGCACATGGTAAAGCTCTTGACTTCCAAACCGGGCTGTCCTGAGTTCAAACCCTGGTGAATAGAATTTTTTAATGTGGGATTACGTGGAAAAAAAAATAAAGGCAGTTGGTCGTTCTGGCGACATGAAACCCCCGTTAACCGTTGACAACAGAATCAGATACCCTTTACATGTTTGAAATAGAAAGCAGAGAGAAAAAGCAGGCCTATCTGCAACTGACAAAACTCACCCATGCCACATATGCGGCCGGCTTTTCAAAGCGAGGATTGGACTTCACAGCCATCTTCGAGTCCACAGGAAATGAGAAATCTTCGTACACGAAGGAGGAGCTATATATATATATATATATATATATACATGTGTGAAAAACAAATCTGCTACCCACTAAACTATATTAATGGAGCCTATCGACTGGTAGAAATGTGTAACCCCTCTTTGATAATACGCTAATGGAATCTAGTTTGCTTCAGATTTTATATCTAAAAGGGAAGTTAAAACCACCTGTTGAATTTTTGTAACTAAAAGTCTCTACGCTCATAGAATTAGGTTAATGTAGTTTGTTTTAGAATATTGATGGGGTGGGGTAGCCTAATAGCTATCTGTAGAGAGTTTAAACAAAAAATCATCTGGAGGGGGGGGGGTAAACTCTTGGCTAAGCTCATAGAATTTTGTCTGTGTAGTTAGTTTGTTTTAAATTTTATTAAACAGGTGGTTTTTAGCTTCAAACCCCGCTGAAGGTGGGTTTAAACACGAAACCCTCTGGAGTGGGTTTTAACTTAAAGCCCTGTTGTATGCTTTAGTGTTATATTTAAAAATGTGTTTTATCATAAAAAAAATATTCGAAGGGGGGTTTAAACTCTACGCTCACGGAATTTAGTGACTGTCGTTTGTATTTTTCTTTTGTTCTATAGAAGAGAAAGGTTTTAACCTAAAAACCCCTGGAGAGGGAATTTAAACTCAAGGCCCCATTGTCTGCGTTGGGCCAAGTGATGGTTAAAATTAAAATCTCATCTGAAATAAGCAAAATCAAAGCAAAAATCAGTAATTAAATTCACTCCCATTTCGTGTGTGTGTATGTGGGGGGGGGGTGAACCCAGACATTATCTTCTCTACAGATCATAATTACTGAAAGGGGAAATTTTCTTCTCTTAGTTAATTGTCCATACTAAAAAGAAATGGTCAAACATTGAACTAAACATACAGATTTATATGTGTAAATAACTTTTGAAGAGATAGTTCTAAAATTTAATTAAAATATCTTGTCACTATGCACAGGTTAGTTATCAGTCGAAATAAATAACACAAATTTAGCATTTTTAGCATTTTTCTCTTATGATTGTTTAGCCTGCTGTGTGTGATTGTGCCAAATGTAAATAAAAATGGATGCTTTTAATTCCAATTAGGATTAGTCATTTAGTAGGTAGTTGTATTTTTGAATAGTTGGGACAAACATCGCTGGTAGCAGGTAGGACAGCAGACTTGTAACCTGAGAATGGTGACACGGGCCGAGATTGTCAGTTGAATAAAAAGTCAATGAGCCATGACAGTCAATTGAAACAATTAAAAAGCCTGGGTCTCCTATATAGATCATTTAGTAGATGTGTAGCCATAATAACATGTCACATTTGTAGTCGGATCTTAACGTATGTAGCTTGTAGTGTTGTTGTTGTTGTTGTTGAACTGGAATAATGCTTTCTTTTTTTAATTGTTGTAAGTATTGATGTTACAATTTATATAAAACAGTGTCAGTGGTGTTTAATTGTTCCTTTCTGACAGACCAAATACAATATTCTAATTTAGTTTTTAAATGGTTCAAGCCAGTCAGGGGACAGTGTCTCCTATAAATAACAATGTTATTAGAAAGATGGGTGATGAGCATAACTTCAAGAGATAGTTTTCTAACTTTGTTGGCTGCCTGGCTGTGAGGAATGTCTCCTGACAGTGGTTTCGATGATTGCGGGTTCAAACCCTGCCCGCCGTTCCACTCCGATGTCTTGCTGGAAGTTTGGGCTAGGATGTAATAATCTTACATTCTGAAGGAACTCCCAAAGAAAAAAAAAGAGATAGATGTGTAATGCACCTCATAACAAAGAGTAGTTATTCAATCTTTGAACAAACATTATAAATAAACGAGCAGTTACTCAATCTTTGAACAAACATTATAAATCAACGAATTTCATGCTTCTAGAAACACGCACTGAACCCATGACTCTGTTTTCAAAATAGTTTTCCTACTTCAAACTCAATCTCCAACCTTGTTATCTCCCTCTATCGTGTATTTGAAGAGTCACTCGCGCTATCCGCAGGCCTTCGACTCTAAAAAGAAACAAAAATCTTCATCTAAAATTCAAACTTGATCCCCAGGCATGGCCTGTATTATACAAAAAATCACCTATGGTTGGTAATGACGTGGTCACATAAGATTTTACTCCGACACAAGGATGAAGACCTGAGAATGACAGGATTCGAACTTGATGCGCTGGGTTCATTCTTTATGGCCATTCACATGGACTTAGCATAGCTGTGTTATAAAATTAAAAAAAAAATAAAATAAGAAACTTCTTCATTAAAAAAAAACGCCTCTGGTTGGTAATGACGTCGTAACATAAGATTTGTGTCCGACAAGGGTGTCTACAAGGGTGTATACCTGAGACAGGTGTGTCAAGGAATCGTGATCTGTGACGGGACTATCGATATTTCCTCCATCAGAGCGTGTATCTGCAGTCTTGAACAACAGAGACACAATGAGACCCAGGTCAACTCAAGCGCCTCTAAGTATTGATTGGAAACGTTTATTTCAATCTATTTTTTTCACATCCGTATTTAGTAGGTCTACTGTCAGAAGAAAATATTCATTTTGGGTTATACAAAACTAAGCTAGGGTGTACAGTGCTTTTATCTACTGCAGGAATGTTCAAAATGTGCCATATATAATGGTATAATCTAATTTTTGAGGTGTGTTGAATTCAATGTTTGTGTTGTTTTATAAATAGAGTTAATGTTCGTATAATGCTTCATACATAGTTTAGTTTACCATATATAATTCTTTTTATTACTACACAGCATTGTAGTAGACATGTTATATATATATTTTTAATGTATCGGCAAGCATTTATTAATTGAAAGTATTTTTGAAAGTAAAATGTTTAAAACATTATTTGGCTTATCATTGGAACAAAAAAAAAAAGATGGCTCCTTCTTCAAGGAAGACAAGGGATGCGCCAAAATAAATCAATTGTATCTTTGTTGTTTTTTTTTCTTGGCAGAACTGGCTAAACAAGCCAGTCCTGGAACGACAAGGTCTGCTACAACTCGTGCATGTAAATGCATCTGTTTTAGTGCTGCCTGATAGGGCAGCTTTCTCATTCTTTTTTCTCAGCGAAGTTTGTACCATTAAACACAGTCTGCCTCTCTGTCTGACCTAGAACGATTTACTTCCAAATACTTTCATAGAAATCTGTAGTTTAGATCTAACTGTAGGTTAGTTTTTGGAGATCTCTTTGCTTGACTCCATCAGCAGGATCGGCATAGAGGATGTCATTGGGAATTCTTACACCTGACAAGTGGGAGGCATATCAGAGCTTGCGCAGGCTACTCTGTATCAAAGTAACATAGATGCTGTGCGAATTGGCCGATTTTAATACTTCGTGATTAGAGACATAACCCCTTAAGCTTTGGTATATATTGGAATACCTTGCAATTTATAATACACAATATCAATACTATATCTTTTAGTCTAGACTACTATTATATAATGTTTCGTAGTCTGGATTTAAAATCACTTCAATTGGAATAGTAAATATATAAGTAGGAATTGTAAAATTGGTTCAAATTTATTTTTAAAATGTGTAATGATTATTGATTTATGTCTAACCGTTATAATCTTCGTAGTAAAAAAAAAACAGAAAAAAAAAACGGAATGTGAATATCTATATATATAATCCTCTAAGTAAGAGGTCAAACAACAACAACATGCAAGCGGCAAGTAAATAGGGAAGATCCCATGGCGCACGCACGCGGTGTGCATGGAAATTGGTGCATCCCAATCCGCACTTTTTTCATTCACGAAACAAAATAACAGAGACGTAAATAAATATAGACTGGAAAAAGGAAGTAACTTCAAGTGTAACGTGAAAACATGCACATATATCTACTATTGAATTCGGATTTCCAAATTATGAAAAATGTAAAAATTGCTTTATCCTCAGTCTTAGAGATTAAACACAATTTATAAGTATAAAAATAAAGTAGGCCTACACACAATTGCAATGCACACATTTTTGTTTCATAAAACTCTCTTATGAATTTGTGTAGTGAATGGAAGAAAGGTTAAAAAAGTGGAAGCCGGAAGAGATTGTTTTGTGTGATAAGAATGACTACCAGTCAATACACAGATAGATACTACTCTCAGGTTTGACTTTAGCGAGGGAAATCTGTTATATCATGTTATAAAATGGTTCAATTTAATAATTTATACACCTAAAAATTAGCACGGGACCAAAGAAAGTGCAGGGCCCACTGCGGTCGCATATGTTGCAGTGCCTATAAGGCCTGCCCTGCAAAAATAGCGACGTATGATATGAAAAATTTAAAAATTGCATTGCATGTGTCCAACATGACGAATACAAACTTTTCTTGATTATAGATGTGTTAGTGCTCCTGGGACTCATTTAAATCGACAGGATGGCGCGGGGAATCTGTTGTAAGTAATAAAATGGCTTAATTGAATCAATTTTACACTTTAAATTATAGCGGGTCCTATAAAATTGCGTGTCCTATGAAATGCGGGCCCCACTGCGGTCGCCGGCCCTGGTAAATAGCGGCGTATGCTATGCCGCCGGTCAACTAGTGTTACTTATTTTAAGTGTTATACAAAATAAATAATTTAAACTTTTTTGAAAACTTCCTTTACATACTATAGATATTGTTCTAATAACAAAACGGTGTACAAAGTTTAATATTTAAACCCCTTTGTTTGAAAATATTGCAGTGTAGATTAAACAATCTTAAATCATTATTGTAAAATCATTTCACAGATTGCAAGGACCAAATATTGGCGATCGTGAGGTTATTTAAATAATACACGAGCTGTATCCCTTACACTTCCAGAATGTCCAAAGCACTGAAGACGTTGAAAAGAATTCACATTGGAGACCACTTAATTTATGGTATTTAGTAAAATAGAAAAATATTAAAAAAATAGATCTTGGTTATTTCGTTATAAGCTTAAATTACCCTTTCATTTACTTTTAGTAACTATTTCTCTTTTGGTAACTTTCTTTTATTATTAAAGGGAAATAATTAGGTAAAAAAATATTTCTTACCTTCTGTATAGAAATGTTGGATTTACCTCCCTTGACAAGGAAATTATTATTATTATTTTACATGTATCTACCGGCATTTCGAAATCTGAAGATAATTAAATCTGGATAGAGTCTATATCACAGGGATATATTATACTAAGACTTGAAAAGCAAATCTCTAACACTACACAAAAATATGATTTTTTTTTTTTTTTTTTTTTATACGAAAGATAAATCTATATGTTTTATGAAGTAGCCAGAGCATAGTAATTTTTTTTTTAAAAATTCAAACGTAATTAATCTATGTAATATCATATTATTCCTAAATCTCGTAATTATACATTCAAAATATGGGCACTCCTGTCTCGTAATTATTATTTTGTGATACATAATCTAGAAAGATCTATGAAAATGTACATAAGATGATTAGAAGTAACTGACACGAATTATTTTGAATTAGGATTTTCAAAACATTATCTCAATGGAAACAGGAAATGGCTTTATTTCATAGATTAGAGTGAATATAAAGTTCTGTGATTAATAGCCCATTTATTTAAAATCCGCAAAAATGGTATTGCATTATTTCTAAACTTTGAAAACTAAAGATCATTGATTTTCTTACACAGAAAAGATCGATTTTCCAAGATATAGCCATAGACATAAATAAATATAGACTGGAAAAAGGAAGTAACTTCATGTAACTTGACTACATGTATACCTATTGAATTCTGATTTCCGAATTATGAAAAATTAAAAAATTGCACGATCTTCAGTCTTAAAGATTAAGCAAAATTTATAGACATAAAATAAAGTACACATAATTGCAATTCACACATTTTCATTTCATTAAACTCTCTTATTTGCCAGTCTATATTTATTTATGTCTATGTATACGGCGCGACTTCATTTACAGCTTGAAAAAGAGTTATGTACATATTGATTTTTGTATATAAGTATGTGTGTGATCTGATCATTATCGAATATGAATTTTGTTTCCGTTTTCTAGTCTAGGTATAAGTATATAAGCATAGACATATACAAATTTAGACTTACAAAAGGAAGTAACTTTATGTAACTTAAAAACATGTATATCTATTGAATTCGGATTTATAAAAAATTGCATAATCTTCAGTCTTAGAGATTAAACAAAATTTATAGATATAAAATAAAGTACACACAATTGCAATTCACAAATTTTTGTGTCATAAAACTCTCTTATTGGCTAGTCTATATTTATTTGTGTTTATGTATATAAGTATATGGTCTGTATTTATTGAAAATACGAATGGGTTTCCTAATATTATAAAAATATACGTTAAAAAAAAAACAAGAAGAAAATGAAAGAAACTTTTCGAGTACGCGCCACGAAAAAAAAATCCTCGATGAAGTAACTATCAATAACTTATTCGTTTTCTTCTATTTAGTGTCACTAGAATGTATTGATTTTTATTCCTATCAGTGATCTCTGCTAACATTGGATGACTGTAATAATGGAATGAACAAGAAAGGCTGAAGGAAATATTGTTGTCTGTATTATGTGTTAAATTGTATGTTGACCTGTTCATCGATTTCCGCTTTTGATCAGGCAAGAGAAAGCTTAAATCGTCCATAATAGTCTGTAGTGTAGTACTTTCATCGATTTATACGTCCTTCCCCCCACCCCCTGTCTCCTCCCCTTTCGATACGCTCCGCCATGGTCTCCATAAAAACATCTTTTGAAGAGTTAGAGCTGTCTCATCACGCTATCAACCAGTCACGGAATGATGAGATCAATAACATAAACAACTTATTAACTTTGAAGTCTAGAGAATATTATCAACTTCAATATTGACAACAAACATTTTGTATGAACAATGAACATTTGAACATAAAATTGTTCTTAAATCAAAATAATACAAAGTGATACTAGCCTACAAAGAGCTTTACAAATATTTTTGAGTGATGGCCGTTTTAGTGTCCAATTGAAAGTGAATTCGTGGTGAAGACAGAGTGATTATCAAGAGTGATTATCAATATTTATCAAGAGTGATTATCAAGAGTGATTATCAATATTTATCAAGAGTGATTATCAAGAGTGATTAACAAGAGTGATTATCAATATTTATCAAGAGTGATTATCAAGAGTGATTATCAAGAGTGATTATCAATATTTATCAAGAGCGATTATCAAGAGTGATTATCAAGAGTGATTATCAATATTTATCAAGAGTGATTATCAAGATTGATTATTAAGAGCACTGTGAAACGATGACTTTTACCTACGAGAGGAGGGTGTATCCAACACAAGTATCAAGAGAGACGTATGCAGTGCAGAGATCAAGTACTCAAATAAGTATGAGCTCACAAATCTACGTGAATTTTAAAATTGAAAACTTTAAATTTTGATTGAGCTTCAAAGGCTAGAATTATTAACTAGTAAGAAAGAATTGATCATTTACCTGTCCAGAGTATTATAAACAACGAACAGGTAAATGAAAAGAAATACACGTCAAATATAGAAGATCGAAATAGTTTTAGAGCAGACAAATATAACAAGCAAATACAACTTTGTTGATTCTACATAAATGTGTATGTATAGAAAAATGTGGATATGCTCTACCAAACTTTCTGGGAACGGGAAGATGTGACTAAACCTTAAACCCATACAAGAAATCTTTGTTTTCACCAAGATGATGCTAAAATGTGTAAAAAAATGTGTGTGTGTGTGTGTGGGGGGGGGTTCGCGGAAGAGTGGAAATTGTAAAAAGGGGTCGCCGAGCTTAAAAGGTTGAGGATCGCTGTGCTAGAGGAATGACGTTAAAAAATGTTGGCTTTTGACACAACACACCTTGTTGAGTTTTAACTTGAATGACAAATAAAAAATTGCAATATTTCTAATGCCTGAGCACTGTGAACCTTGCCAAGACTTGGACTTAAGTCTACCAGTATACAAAACCATTGTTGAAGGGATTTGGTGGTTGAGTTGTAAAGAGGTGGTTTCAGAACCGAAGTGTCTTGGGTTTGAAACTAGGCGAAGACTCGGATTTGGAATTTCACATTTTTAGGACGCCCAAGAGTCCACCTAACTCTAATGGGTACCTGACATTAGTTGGGGAAAGTAAAGACTGTTGATTGTTGCGCTGACCTAATGACATCCTCGTTAACCTTCGACCTTTGTAACAGGTGACCTCTACTTTACCTGCCTTATAGATCGAAATTTGTGAAAGAGAAACTTTGTTTTTTTTTATTCTTGCTGTGGTGATTTTCATCTGTTCTAATTGGGGACCCACATGTCAGTAACAATTTATTGATTTCAAGATCATGGCTCAAAGCAATAGACATTCTAAACACCTAGACTCAGGCAATAGACATTCTAAAGATATAAACTCGTATAAAATCTTAACTCAAGTTACAAGCGCCAGTTTAAATAAACCTGACTCGATCGACTTGAAAAGGAAATAGCTTGACAATGCTAATTGATCGATTGGTTATTGATTTTTAAATAATATTTTTGAATGCAAAGATTTCGCCTAAGTTCATAAAAACCTCAATAAATGTTTAAAGATTCACTTAACTTCTTGTCCATAGCCACACTCCGCACCCACCTCCAGATCTGAAGTGTAGTTTCAGGGAAGGGGGGAGAGTGGGTCATTGTTCCTGATTTTCAGTTCCTGAAATACCTAACGTCTCTATCAACGTCTCTATCAACCAAGATCAAGACGTGGCTGAGAATACAATCGAACAAAAGAGAGGCCCCATTCCCTCCCTCCCTCAATCCCCTTCTTCTCTCCCTCCCTCAATCTCCTCTCTCTTTTCTCTCGCTCTCTCTTCAGCCACTCATTTCCTTGCCTAAGTGGCGATCTGAAAG
>JADKLZ010000728.1:15332285-15358046 GCA_021533235.1 Biomphalaria straminea | reverse complement strand
AAAAAACAAATGTTTGATAGCGTCCATCTGAATCACTCTGGAAAATAGCAAGAGAGTAAGTCATCTTGCAAAAATTTGTCCAGATTCAGCGACATGCCTAAACCAAATCAAGCTGTTGTCTTACAATAGACGGTAGAATTCTTCAACATGGATACGGATATGAGATTAGGGTGTATATTATCCCCGTTTCTCTTTCTTGTAGCCATCAACGATGTCATTTAACAGGCTGCATTCGGATTCCAATGGCGTAAACCAAACCGAGTTTGATTTTTCAGAAGCGACATAGCATTACTTTCAAATACTATTAAATGTATACACCATATGACGGATAAAGACGCCCTCAAAGTTATACATATCGGGTACAATTTATGTAGTTCCCGATCAACACTGGTCATACTGATTTTGAACAAATAGTAAAGTTAACATATTTAGGAAGTGTTATATCTAGAGATAGAGATGCATACCATGGTGTTACATGTCGAATAAGTACGGCCTATCTGAATAAACAAATTAATTAGCCTAGACTTGAGATTAAAATCAACCTACTCAATACAATCATTGTCCCAACGGCCATCTACGCTTCGAGGCGTGGAAGGTTGACAAGAGGCTGAGTAGTGATGGTTAAGAAGGATCCTCTCGAGATAATTTTACCAATAGAGGAATCTTTTCGCACACAGGCATTCGCCACTTAAGGGAATTGTCTACTGAACGTCTATTGAAATTTGTGAGACTTATCATTAGAAAAGACGAAACACGATTACCAAAGTCAGCTTTAAAAAATGAAAGCCGAATAGAGGAAGTAAAAAAAAATAATAATAAGGCCGTCCACGTCTAACCTAGTGTCATACCTTTGTAGAACTCCTGAATTTCGTGGGCACCTGCTGAGAAGTGGCTGTGAAAGTCGCATTATACTGATTTCTGTAGAGAAAGCTTGCAGCCTTATGCTTCGAATGGCGTGCGAGAGGCTTAGGGTTTTTCAACACATTGCAGCACAAAATGTTACATTCACCACTCAACTGGTCAGATAAGATGTTTGAAGGAGTGCCTTGATTTCACTCTAAGTTGTTCGGGACGAAGTCCTGGCGCCAAGCGTTTTTCTACATTTCTGAGCTTCAGAAATTCTTTCTCCTGGCGTCTACAACACATAATAAAGTCAACTAGAACTACATTTAGAAGGGTTGAGACATGTTGATACTAACATGTGAGAGAAATTCAAGGCAGTATTTTTTTTTAAGTTGTATTTTGGAAAAGTGCATTTTTTCCCTTGGGTGTCACCCCCTGGTGGGTTTCACCAGGTGCGGCCCGCACCCCCGCACCTGCCTAGTGACGCCACTGGGTGCAACGGCTACTTTTGGTTTTCTAAAAGCAAATCGTTTAATTTATAAAATTAATTATGCAAGCGATTTTTTAATAACAAAACACTAATTCTAAAACAATTACGTAAATGTAAGGGAGGAAATGTTACTATAAGAAATGCTCTCTGCATATGGATATCACGCACATTTTTTAAAATGAACTCTTAGCAGCGACTTTCGTGTACTAGCGTAAAGCCCGGCCATGACATAATTCTAAACTAATTTCTTAAACTTTTAAAAAATCAGATTTAAAAAAAAAAAATTCTAAAGTGCCCCCATTAGAATGAAAGAAACATATTTTTGTGCATTTTGTCTGTTGGTTGGTCTGTCCGTCACGGTTAGATTAAAAAAAAACACTAAAGGCTTTTGAAAATATGATTTAACCTTTACTATTCCTTCAGAAATATTGCGATAGTTCTATAATATATAATCTATAATAGATTGTTCAGGATGTTTATGTCTTGATCTACATTGAAATGTTAAAATAAACTAAAACTTATCTTCTATTTTTAAATTTAATATTGCATTCATTTCTATTGATTATCTGGGCCTTTTTTTTAATTTTACGTAAATTTTATCTAAATTACATCCAAATTATTAATAATAATAATTAATAAGATATATATTAAGAGTGCTAAATCAGAAGTTTAGTTTATGTAGATCTACATCTCTACAGATCAATGCTAAAAGATTATTTAAAATCGCTCGTGTGACATATTGTCTATATCAGGCTATTAGTTTGTAACCAGTTTGTTATTAAGTTAAGAGCAATGCCTTGTCGTGCGGTTAGCGTGCTGAACTAATTATCTCGACGCTCCCGGGTTATGTGTCTGTTTGTTTTACATGTTTCGAATGTTTCTTTAGAGTTAAAGATAGTTTACTTCCTAGTCCAAACCTTCCTCAAGAGGGGATGGGAGCATGCAGGAATTGAGCCAGGGACCAACGATAAATCCGAACTACAGTCTAGTGCGCAAACATCAAGATAATGCAGGTTTATACCCTGCTTGCTGCCATCCTCCGTCATCCAGCGAGAAGTTAATTATTTTCAACTTAGAAGGAACATTCGAAACATCTTGCGAATAGGCGGATCTGACAGGGATCCGACTCTGACAGGGGCCGCCTCTGAGTTTGTGTATCACACAAACTCTCTTTGCAATCTTGTTTTCTCTGGTTCTATGTGGTACCATCCAAAGATTTCGATGCAAATAAAGTTGTTTTTAATGAACATTATTTACATAATTTTTAATATATATTATTCACTACTAAGAAAATGTCCTGAACTATCACTACTTTCTTTTAATCCAACATTTTAGCATTACATTTTGTAAGAGATTCATTGGAACAATATTACCAATCATAAAGACTCTGCTTTATATCACATCTAGTCAGAAATAAATAAGATAAACTGGATACTATAATATAGGAATCAAAACTTCAAAAATCAATTGCTGAGAGAAATGTAACATTTCAATCTGAATAATAAAGACAGAGCTTCATAATGGACCTCATTCACCAAACGTAAACAAACAACCATTTTCTCTATATGTTCTATACAAATTACACAATATGTAAGGGTGTGTATAATATGTGATACATATTTTTCATTATTTTATCAATATTGTGACGTGGCTACATGTGTTTATTTACAATTGGTGAATGAGGTCCATTGTAAGTGAATTGCCTTGACCTAATCATAGTCCTTTTGTTTAGTGGAAGTAGAAAACAGTTGAACTTCAACTAAACATTCATTAAATAAGGAATAGAAACCTTTGCAAAGAATCATTGAGGTTGTATAAAGCTTTGAAAACATTCTTTGAATAGAAAATAAAATGCTATCAAGCTTCAGAGAAGTATACTTTATTTGTGGGGAGAACGTTTTATCAAATGACTCACTGGGTTAAACAATGAAAACAATCTTAATTACAAAACTATTGAAATACGACTCAATGTGTTTTTATGTTTATCAAATAATTTATTGCAGTTTTGATTTGCAGTTTTTTAAAAAAATCTTATAAACATCATCAATAAACAAAGTCACTATATACATTTGTCATCAATAAAATATTTGATCATGTCTATATGTACAAACATTTAAGGGAGAAAACAAAGCCTTCATGTATTCCATTGACAGTACAGAGAAATATTTCATGAGTTTGCACAATTAAGCAACAGAATGAACTCTGCAAGAAGTATTGGGATGAGGCATAATAACATTAATGTTGAAATAGAGATGTAATTTTTTGTGATGAAAATGTGTAAAATGCATTTTTCCCTTTGTTCTGATATTTAAACATTTTTTAATAGATCATAAAATTATGGTAAGAGATACTTTTCTATCACTGTATTTGTATTTAAGAATAAGGGGAAAGAACAAATCAATAATTGGTTGCAATAATGAGTTGTCACCCCTTAGAACAAGGACTAGCCACAATATGATTATATGAAGTGAAACTACTACCAACATTTACACTGGAATATAAAACAAACAAAAAGAAAAAGGTAAAAAAAAAAAAAGAATCTTGTTACTGACAATTAACACAAACATTAATTCACAAAGTCTTCAATATCAACAAAAAAAAACATAAAACTTCATTCAACAATCTTTGAACAGTAAAACAACAACTATCATAAACAATATCAACAGAATCCTAAAACAACATTGGCTTAGTGCTAATCTGCACCAACATTAAAATAAAAATATAACAGCCATGAATGTCATTATGCTTTTAATTATCACCACACATTACAGCCATGTACAACTTTCTGTAGACAGTGACTACATGTTCAGTCATGTCAGACCTGATTCACTCATGTACACAATGAGTCTCCTATTTCAATAATTCATTGTTTCTTATTTATTTAACACAGGAAGGGGGAAGAGCTAGATACTTTAGTTCAAACTTGGCATCCAAACATCCAATAGGAAAAGCGAAGCTTGCTGAGTGACCTCTAGGGAAAGTTCTTTTTTAAAAACTTGGTGATGAGTGCACAGGAGGTAGGGGGGTGTAGGAGGTAGATCAGGGTCAAGTTTTTAAATGTGTTTGGTGAACAACCAGAATGTACAGGATCTTGGTACTACTGAAGCTCTTGGTACTACTAGAAATTATGGTACTAACTGGGGGTGGGCAAGTCATGAGAAAATACAATTCAAAGTGAAACAGAGGATTACTTTACTTCATTTGTCAATTAAACTGATCCTATAAATAATCCACAATTTTTTTCCAAGACATAAAATAATATAAACCTAGCATAGCACTGGCTAGGACATTTCACAGAATAATTGAACTTTGAAGATTTCATTTAGAAACAAAAGACCTTATCTTGTCCCACATCATTTCAAACCACCTGTCCATAACTATTCACCATCGAAGGGACAGAATAAACAGGCTCAAATAATATCATTTAAACATACACACTAATTTGTATTTAACAACCCATACATACACTGTGTCATAGGGACATCACCAAACAAGTGTAACAAAAGTTTGTTCAATAATGCTTATTGTGGAAGATCAGTGTCCCAAGGTATGCAACAGATTACAAGACTAGGAGAAAACATTGTTCCTAACAAATAAATACAAAAACATTGAACAAAAACAGATTCATACACTGCATTATGTTATACATTGTTGTTGTTTTTGTCCAGACCATGACATCAGATTTGATCATTCACAGACAATAGATTTATGGATCAAATCTTTTTTCTATCAGCATTTTAAATCAAATCAATTCTAGACTAGGAACCAGTACTATAATGAACTCAACTGTTTATCAAACGAGTTTCTTGGAATTTGTCCAAAAATAATCTAACCTTTATAAATCAACATTGACTAATGCATGACTAAACTGATAGTCTATTTTTGTTCTCTGGCCTCAATGAAACTAGACATACAGAGATCAAAGTAAATCTTGTGTCTGAAGGTGAGCCTTGATTCAGCCAGTAGGGAAAACTTGCTATAACATCTTACAATTGATACATCTATAAAGTCTTTTTCTTTCCTAGTATCTTAAGGCTACCATTGAATGTCTTTCCATTCCATCAAATCAAATGTATTGATTCTAAATAGACATTCTAATGCCAACTTCATATTATGAAGAAACTACAATGGGAATGATAAGCAGGCTGACTCTATTTACAAAACCATTTCATTTAGAAACTTTCATTCACACATCAGCTCACACAAAGTAGTTTCACAAACTTCCAATAGTACAAGGCAGTCATTCATTATCTTCTTATCCATACAATATCAACAAAACATTTGTGTTAAGTAGCAGTAATATCATTATTGTTTCTTTCTAATGTACAACTTATCTGTGGACCACAACAGAAATATTTCATGAGGTGCCAACATTGAGTCCAAGGTAATTTCAACCAATCAACATCTTCCTGGTGGGGTGTTAAATAGTAATAAGCTTTTAGCTTCCTCTATGTACAATTTACTTGAGTCAAACTATGGCAAGATCTACTTTACATTTGTTATGAGACAAACTGAGACGAGAGGAAAAAATGACTACACTACTTGAATAAAACCACAGCACAGACAAAATGGAACGCAGCTTGGAATATATCATTAAGTCCACAGGTCTTTGTCTTTTCCACCAATAAAATCTATTTCCGCATGATTGATGAACACATATGCTATAATGTTTGATAGTTGTTCATCACTGATACAGCTTACACAATTAATAGAAGTTCTGTAAACAAACTTTGTAAATGCTCTAGATAGTGAATTCTTTCTCAGAATTTGAAGAGTTACTGTGAGAATTGGAAGACTGTTTGATCAAGTTTTGTCGAGAGCTTGACTTGCCCGGTGTTGTGTGACCACTGCTGACCACCGGAGACACTGAGGGTGACCTGGTGGCTAACGGAGAGAGTGAGGGGGTCAGAGATGGTGTCATGGCTGCAGAGGTCACACTAGACTCGTAGCTTATGGGTGACCGGGGCAGCGAACAAAGAGAAATGTTCATTGTAGAGGCATGGCCAGATGTGGGCTGTGACCGGCTGCCCGATGTGGACTGGTTGGGCTGGGGTATGGGAGGTGGTGGGTGGAGGGGTGGTGGGGGATGGTGGTGAGGGTGAATGCCCATGCGGGGGCTGTGATGTGGTTGCCTTGTCAAGTGAGGCGATCTGGTGTTGGGGTGAGATAAGAGTTTATTGTGCGGGGGAAACACCTGGTTATAACTGGCCGCGTTGAACTGGTTAGTTGAGGCTGGAGCCTGATGACTAGTTTTGACCATCTGAGGCTGCTGCTGCAGACCGCCGAGCTGACCGTGATGGAGGTGGCCATGATTGTGATGAGGTAAATGATTGTGATGGTAATGATTTGGGTGATTGTTATTGTTGGCTTGTTGCTTTGATTGGCTCATGTTTCTTATGATGGGCAATGTTGAAGTCTGATGAGAAGGGTCTGCCATTTCCTGGTCATCATCACTTGGAAGCAAAGCCACTCCCATGGGTGGAACATTTGTTATCATTGGGGGAGGGACTGTACGAACCTGTGGCTTCAGCAAAGAGTTGATCTGCCTCTGTGGGACAGTTTTTATTGGCTGTTTTTTAGGAGTAATACTCTCATCTTTCAGCTTAGCTATTTCAGAAAACACATGAGCCAAAGGCTGATACTGGGGTCCCCAGTCAATCAGATAATCCCAATTGTAGGAGCCACTATTTACTTCCTCGCTGTTGACCACGCTTGACAGAGAGCCCACATTGTGAGTGTCCGGCTCATGGAAGCTCATGATCTGGGGCCGACCTTCTTCATCTGTTTCCAGGTCAGTTAATTTCTCCAAGTCAGTGTCCACCCCACCCTCTCCACCACCTTCATCTGAGAACTGGTGCATGCTCTCTGCTGACCTGCCCAGGTGTTTCACTCCATTGGAGTGGTTACTGGTGGTGATGAAGGCTTGTTTGTTTTTGCCTATTTTGGAAGAGTCAATGCCTAGATTGGCCAGGTACTCCTGGTGCGTCTGAGCAGTTGGCTCAGACAATGTGTCATCGTCATGCTGAATGCCAGAGTCTGGCATGGCCTTCTGACGAAAAGCTTGAGACGAGTTCAGATAGTTGTTGGAGTTGATTCTGCTGATCTCCTCATCTTCTTCCTCAGCTTCAGCAGAGCCACGTCCACTGGACGCAGAATTCTGGGATTGATCAAAGACATCAGAAGCAATGAGGTTTTCCTGCACATGTGCATTCATTGGCCGGCGTATGACATCAGCGAAGACAGACCGATCATGAGGAAGGTGAGGTGGAGGTTGGAGGTCACTGATGGAGTCACTTGGGTAACTGGGCACCTGTTTTCTGGGCTGTCTGCGCCTGTACAACACAATGAGTATCACGATGATGGCCACGATAAAGAAGAGCACACAGATGACAATTATAGCTGCAAGTATCCCACCATCCATTCCAGCACTTGACTGGACACTTTCTGGAGCTTGGCATCCTGCACACAGCCGGTCAATGGTAATGATGCAACCTGCAACATCTCTTAGAGAGCCAGGCTGACCAGAAGACACCTGGATGATCAAGCTCTCACTGTCTGATGTGAATGCTCGCTTCTTTCGAGATGTTGCCACTTTGGGCGGGTCACTGTTCAAGGTGATAGCGACTGTGATATTACCACTCACAGGATCAATGGCAAAGTACTGGCTTGTTTCTAAGAAAACGTACACCAGCCTACCAGCTTCTCCACCATCAGCATCTGTGGCAGACACTTGGCCAATAAAATCTCCAGCCTTGGCAGATCCAGGGACTTCAAACTTGTATTCCTTTGCATTGAGGCGCGGGGGGAACTCATCCACATCCAGAAGCCTGATGGTCACCTCAGCCATGTCATAGAATGATCCTCTGTCAGTAGCACAGATGGTCAAATTATACAAGTGTGGACTCTTGACAGCCTCATAGTCAAACACCACCTTAGTGGTGATGTCTCCAGTGTAGGGGTCAATGGCAAACAGACTGTGGTCATATTCGCTCATAAAACTATAGGTCAAGATGCCCATTTCTCCTCCATCTCTGTCATAAGCATTGGCTTGGAACACAAATGTTCCCTCGGTTGCATTTTCAGGAACTTCTTCCAGGTAAAACTTGACTGGAAACTTTGGTTTGAACTCATTCACATCTCGTACAAAAATATCGACTGTGACAAATGCAGACAACCTGACCGTACTCTTGCTACAGTTGTAGCAGTCCATGGCACGCATAATCAGCCGATGATGTGTCTGTGTTTCATAGTCCAGTTGCATGTCCTGCATTATGATCAGCCCGCCTTCACCTCGAGGATTGAAAAATATGCCCTCAGTATTGCCAGATGTTATGGAGAACTTGATTTCAGCGTTGGGCCCAGAATCTGCGTCTGTTGCGTTCACTGTCATGAAAACTTTCTGGGTAGTGAAGTTTTCATCCAGAGTTATGGAGTAGCTGTTCTCCAGGAACATAGGGGGGTTATCATTCTCATCCAACACTCTGATGATGACTGGGATGGTTGCATTTTTAGCTGGGATACCTCTGTCTGTGGCCACAGCCGTTAGCTGATACTGCTTGGTTTGCTCATAATCAATGCCGCCATTGTAAAAAATCTGGCCTGTACGTTGGCGAATGTAAAAAAATGAAGTGCCGCTGCCGATGAGAGTGTAATTAATGTTGTCTCCTCTGTAGTTTGTGTCATTGTCGATAGCGGATACCTGCAGGACTACTTGTCCTCTAACTGCCAGCTCACTGATGTTTGCGCTGAAACAAAGAAAGATTAAAATTACCATCTTGATTCTAACATTGAAAAAAAATTTTTAAAAAATGAAAACAGAGGTTCCAACCTATTCAGAACCATTCTGTAATGCTTAGGAAAGAAATCCAAAGTGAAGTCGGAGTACTAAGTCAACATAGTGAACATTTTCTGTGCAATTTAAAGGCTGCCTTTTAGTTTTTCTTGCATTCACATTTTCAATCAAAACAACACTGGTGAACAAGGTCAAAGACTAAAATCAAACTGGCATCTGAAAGGACTAGCTTGTCATTATAGTGTTCATTTAATGTGTTTAATGTGCATGGCTTTTGATCAAGAGAGTGGAAAATGGTTTTCAATGTGACACTTTTGACATGCACTTGAAGCTTCAGGTTAATGTATTGGATTCAAATGCAAACTACAAGTCCAGATGAATTTGTGTTTTTTTTTTCTATGTGATTTGAGTTTAAATGTTAGAAAATGAGCTTGAAAGTTAGTGCTGATTCTAATGTAGGATGCCTTAGTTTACAAGAATGCTGATACTACAAGAGATAATATCATTGTCAAAATTTAGTTAAATTTGAGACTAGAATGTTAAGATTTTTTATTTTTATTTAATTATTTTCCTATAGCGAATCTTGCATGCTTTCATCTTTCAAACAAACCCTTGTGATTAGGAAGTAAGCCACAGTAAGCATTAATTTCCACTTACTTTTGAAAACAAAAAAAAAGAAACACTGACCTGTATCTGAGAGGCTCCACGAAGATTGGAGGGTACTTGTTTACAGCTGTGATTTCAATGTGAACAGCGACCATGCTAGACAGGACAGGTGACCCTTTGTCTTTGGCCACCACAACCAGCTGGATGATAGACTCACCAGATGTGAAGGTGATGAGGCGGTTGGTGAAGATGGTGCCTTGTAAGACATACAAGGGAGGCAATTAAAAATTAGGCTCAGTCTATGTCAACTACAGAACAGAAAAATAAGTTATGGAAATGAGTAAAAACTGTTCTAAAGCTTCAAGAAAAACATAACACAATGAAAAACCTGACTTGACTAATGGTCAAATAACATTTCAAACACAAAATATACAAGGCTTGAGAAGTGAACTAAACACAAATATCTTTGGCACACATGCTCAGCCTCAATTGTAACAATTGTCAAAAGCATTATAAAAAAAGTCAATGCTGACACTGAAAACTAAAAGAACACATGATGGATTTGTATGTATAAAAAGAGGACCAAGATTCTCTTTACCTGTCTGTGGATTGATGGAAAAACTGCTGACTGCAGAAGGAGCCATGCTGTACTCTATAAAAGAATTCTGCCCAGAGTCTGAATCTGTGGCTTGAACAGTCAACACTGATTGGTTAATACTTGTCTGTTCAGGAAGCGCCACCTACAATAAAATTAACCAGTAGAATTAATATATCTTCTTATATCTTATACAATACAGACGTTACTTCAAAAAAGAAGATGATTACGTCCTACACGTCATGCAATATAATATATACATAGAAAGGGCTGTGAACTTGGCAGACCTTTCAAACTCTAATATTCTGTATTCCTCACTAATCTTCTGACTCGAAGACAAGCCTTATTATTATTATAATTCAATGTCTTAAAAATGTTTTACATACTTCAGAGTTTCTTACAGATTTGAAGATGATTACATCCTAGCTTAACCCCCCCACACACACACAGAAGGATTATGGGGCATGGCAGCAGGTAGAGTATGAATCCAGGACCATCTGTATGACAGTCCAGTGCTCATACCACACTACCAGACAGCCTTCCTTCACCAGTGTTCTGACTTTGTGTCTGTGCTCAATGGTTTACAAGGCCAATAAAAAAGGTGTCTTTACATCCTAATCAATGTGGGATACCTAGGAGAAGTTTGTAATGTTCATAAGTTTTGAATTGTTTTTAAATCTCAAGCTTTCACAGAAATAACTTCAAAGCTTCATTTCCTTGTCCAGTCAATCCTTGGAACTGATTGCTAATGTAGAAAAGGAAAATTTACCTCATAACTCTGTTTGGAGAAGACTGGTGCGTTATCATTGATGTCATCAACATTGATGGTGATCCACTTGCTTTGTGTGTGATCAGGGACTCCATCTGAAACCTGGGATACAGTGAAACATTTAAGACTTTTGAAAGCCATGAAAAATGACACAACCCATACACATTAGAAAGTACACAACCCATACACATTAGAAAGTACACAACCCATACACATTAGAAAATACACAACCCATACACATTAGAAAAACATTTGCAAGAATGCAAGTCAAACTGCTCAAATTTGAGTGACTCATGTTTGGGGAAAAGCATATTCACATATATTTAAAACAGATTTGTACTAATACTTTAGCAACTAGACGAAAAATTTGTTATAATCTGAACTTTATAAAAGCTGATTTTAATGCTTCAATTGTAGTTTCTATAATTTTTAACATCCCTTCCAAGTTAACTTGTGTAGAGGAAGGTAACCCTTGAGACAGTAAAGGGCATGTCATGGTCTAAAGTGTGGAGATGTGCCAAATAACCGGAACAAAAATTAATTCAAACAATTAAACACAATTTTTTTATATAAATAAATTTAAAGTATAGATAGTTATGTTAAAGCAAATATTAACAATATATTCTACTAATATTCTTCAATACTAATGAAATTAAACACCATCTGATTGAATAAAGTTTTTAGCCTTGTATATTAATTGTATTAGTTGGAGATGAATAAGATCTATCTGCCATTAATACAAGAAAAATCATAAAAGAGGTCAATCATAATCAAGAAAAATGTTGGAGACTTGAGTCTTCTAAGACTAGATAGCAGTGACACAGACTGGCCATAACTTACTTGAATGCCAACAATATACTTGGATCTCTTTTCATGGTCCAGAGGTTTGGCCAATGTCAGACGTCCACTGGAGCTATCAAGGCTAAAAGTGTTGTCAGGGTTACCATCAGTCATAAAGTCGTACACCAGAATAGGGTTTAGGTCCACATCATTAGCTGTTGCCATAACAACAGTGTAACCAACCTCACGATCTAGGAAAAAAAAATATCCTCATTTCAAGCAAAAAAAAAATATATTTAAAAAAGTAATGCATCCAAAAAGTGTGGATATAATTTTTTTCTTGTTTAACAAAAGCTCTTGCTGTTATAAATCTCTAACTTACTTTCAGGGACAAGCAGGTCTTCAAGACCACCAATTATCTATCTCTAACTTACTTTCAGGGACAAGCAGGTCTTGAATTTCTGGGAAGTAAGGAGGTGTGTCATTCTCATCCACTATGCTGATGATCAAGATACAAGTTGAAAACTTTGGTGGGTAGCCACTGTCTCTAGCTTCTATAGTCAACCTGAAACCAGAAGAGAAGAGCAGAGCTATTTCAATGTTTACAGAAAGCAAACTGTCTCTAAAATGATTAGACTAGATAGGTAGTCACTAAAAATGCACTCAATATTATTAAGAAGATGGAGTGGGAGAAGAACAGGTCACCTCAAACCACCTTATGCACCAATAACTGTCCCCATTATTTTTCATAAGTGTGTAAACTGTCAAGTCAGTAGACCAGAATATACTTCATACAAAAGTGAGTCAATTCATCAGAACATCAGAAGTTACTG
Organism: Biomphalaria straminea; assembly: GCA_021533235.1. Taxonomy (NCBI): domain Eukaryota; kingdom Metazoa; phylum Mollusca; class Gastropoda; family Planorbidae; genus Biomphalaria; species Biomphalaria straminea. The sequence continues at coordinate 15,345,338 of JADKLZ010000728.1, read as the reverse complement.
ACAGTGTCAAATTACTGAGTGTCAAGTTACTGAAAGTGTCAAATACCATGAAGGCTTTAAAACCTGGCTCAGGTGACCTGACAACAATAATTTTTTTAAATATTAAAAAAGAGAAAAATGAAAAGTGAACCAACTATATTCAAAATGTCAAGGACATACCTATAACCATTGGGCTTGGCCTCCCTGTCCAGCGGGGCGGCATCCTCGGAGGTGACCACAATGCCAGTCTGGGGCAAACTGATCTTAAATACATTGTCATCATTGCCCCCAATAATGGTGAAGAAAATGAAGCCATTCTTCCCACTGTCAGCATCATTAGCAAACACCTGGAAAATAGAAGTCAAAATAGTCTAGACATTCTAGTTATGTTGATAGAAATAGAAGTCAAATAGTCTAGACATTCTAGTTGTGTTGATAGAAAGTTGGTTGTCTCCATGCAAAGAAAATCTAGACAGCAATATTTAGAGAAAAATAAAGATACCTATACAATAGGACAGTTGTGGAACAAAGTTGAGTGAAAAAGAAAGGCAACTAGACAATAGGGCAGTTGAGTGTTATCTTCTAAAGATTATGCACCACTAAAAAATTTAAATAAAATATATGAGTATTAATTATCTTCTATCAATGTTGATTACTTATGCCAAGAATGATTTGTCATGGTAATATCTTGTGTGAGATGTCAGTATAGGGTTATTTCTAGTTAAACTGTGTGACTTAGCATTCTAAGATGCAACCATGTGTTGTTAAATCACACATTTCAACTCACCTGTGTGACATAAGTCTGAACACCAGGTGGGTTATTCTCCCAGATGGCAGACACATACTTGCTCTGAGAGAACTTAGGAACATTATCATTGACATCTTTCAGATCAACCCAAACAGTGGCATACGTTATGTTGTTTCCAGAGGAGGCAGTGACGGTCAAGCGAAAGCTTTGAACCTTCTCATAGTCCAGTTTGTCAGGGCCAAACACTGTGATTACACCTGTAAAAAGTATGGCATTTTAAGTTTACTTCACATCTCATTCAAACTAAATTAAACTTTATGACATGAAATGTAATCTAGCACACATATTATACCCAACAGTAAATTGGGCTTTGCCATGGCCACAGAATGGGGAAACTGACAAGTATACAAAGTTTTAACTAGGTCAGATTTAGTATTTCAAATAAAGAACCTGACCTGAATTACTGGCCAGAATTACTTAGTATACAGCAGCACTTGCAAGCTTAAGACAATTTGGAAAGACAAAGGCAAAACGGTGACAAAAATCTACAGGTATCCTAGTTCAAGGACACAATCAAGGTGATATTCCTATATGTGTGTGAATCTTGGACTCAAATTGTAGCGTTAGAAAGGAGGATCTTCTGTTTTAATTCTATGTTGAGCAATCCCAATTTAAACACTAAATCTACCAACCTGTAGCTGAATTTAATTGAAATGCTTGGTTCTCATTTCCACTGGCCAATCTGTATGAGATTTGACCTGGAGAGGCCTGTCCCTGGCCAAAGCTGGCGCTGACAGTGGTGACACTGGTGCCTGCTGAAGAGTTCTCATCAATGGCAGCTCGGTATGTTGGGCTGGTGAAAGTCAAAGTGTTCGTCCCAGGAGAGCCCACTGTTATCTCTACCATGCCTAGGAAATACAGCACAAGAAGAACACAATACAGTCAAGTGAAGCTCATGAAAGAAATATACAGTTCAGTCTAATGTAAGACTTAAGGATCCAGTTTCCAGTCCTGGCTATAGTGTTTATTTCAATATACTAAACAGGTCTACATGAATATGAAAATAAGGAATAAATTTAAGTTTTGTTACATTACTGGTTTGAATGTAAGTCTAACAGAACTGCAGTAAGAAACTATTTTTTTCTTTTTTGTTCTCATTTTACATGTTGTAGGGTTCAGATAAGTAATCTAAATTAGTCATGTCTATAAACTGAACTCAGTTGACTTCTCTCTTCACCCTGCACACTTAAGTTGTATTTTGTTACCCCCCTCCTCCAGTCAATAATTCTAAGAAGATTTTTATTATTTGGATCAAATCAGATGACAATGATGAACTTACCAGTAGAGGACAGTTTGGCTTGAGGCGCTATGGCAGAATCAGTGGCCACCACATAGAGTCTTTGAGCACCTGAGATAGGTGAAAGTAATGCCTTGGTCCTTATAACCCCTGTAGTGGAATCCACTTGGAAATACTAGCAGAAGAAATAGTGATAAAAGATAATCATACAAATTGGACCTAATTGGAAATATTTGTTAGATACTTTGACTACTTAGAGTATTTTGATTTCTATTCAATTAAAGTACACTCTACTATTTTAATTTTTATGAGTTTTCTCCTTTGAAAGAAATTTAGATTAAAGACCAAACTTAGTCAAATCTCATTAGAAAGAATTCATTTACAAAATTGGTAAAAAAACAAAATAAAATAATGACCAATTCACTTTTACAGTCAAAGGTTTCTGTGAATTCTATAAATTATAGAACAATGTAAAAAGCCAGGTTTTGATCACAAACTTTTCAGGTGTACACTGGCTTCACCATATAATAATATATAAAGTAGCGCTTTCTAAACCTTGTGACCTAAAGGACAGACAATGTAAAGGACATCTGTCTATAGAAGATGGTTAACAAGGGTGTCATTTGGCCAGTACAATGACTTTACTTTCCCCAACAAATGAGTGGACATCATATTGAAAACAAAAAAAAACAACAACTAAATATTGAAATTTGAATTGACAATGCATTGAACTCTGACCTGTGTGCTATTGTCACTTCCAGCGTAGCTCATCAGGGAGTACACCACTCTGCCATTGGCATCTAGGTCAGGGTCAACAGCAGTGACAACAAGCACAGTGGTCCCAATCTGGCTGTCCTGACGGATGTTTGCAGTAAAAGGTACCATAGTGAAGTTAGGGGCATTGTCATTCACATCAATGATGGTCACATCTACCCTGGCTGTTGTGTTTCTTGGGCCAGACACTCCGCTGTCTGAAGCCATAATGATGAAAGAGAAGGAAGCATTCTTCTCCCTATCAAATGTGCTGAAAAACAAAAACATGTTTTTTTAATGGAAAATATTCAAATCTAATTTATTTCCTAAAAAAAAAAAAAAAAGCCAATAGGTCTATGTATGAAAACTAAATTACATGAACTTAAGTTGAAAAGTTACAAGTATCTCCTACTAAAAGCATTGATTAATAATTGCTAGAATAAGTAAAGCACACCACTAACAGCATCATCTGTTATTTGGAGGGTAACGATTAAGCTGGAAAAGTGACAATCTGACACTAATTCATATTTATAGGTTGGATAATAGTTCAAGCTGTATGAGCTGAATCAGCCAGGAAAACCAATGAGAGATTATTCTTTAACATATCAAACTAGATGAAAACATGGATAAGCAAAGATGTATCTTGTTTTGGTCTTTAATTTATAAGGTAAGATTTTATTGGACTTAGAATTAGCAATGATTCTTGAAAACCAGAATCAAAATACTCAATAATACTTGATTATTTTTTTTTTGGGGGGGGGGGGGCAGGAGCATATCAACTGAGATAGTTGACTTCATCATAAGCCACTCCTATCATTGTGTGTCTCACTCACCCACTAGTGTATATTTCCCCTGATGTACTGTTGATCTCAAAGAAGCCATCAGTTTCATTACTCAAGGAGTACATGACCAACCCATTCAGTCCTGCATCTGGGTCAGTGGCAGTCACAGTCAGCATGACTTGGCCAGGACTGATATCTTCAGTGATAGAAGCCTCATAAATCTGTAAGATATGAGAATGATCAAAATGTCTTCAGAGTAGACCAAAACAGTTAAAACAGAAATAAGTAACATAAAAAAAATAGCATCTGACCTAACAAAACTAAGAACTAACAAAGAACTTACTGATTTATCAAATGCTGGGCTATTGTCATTCTCATCAGAAACATTCACCAGGACATAGGTGCTAGCAGATATAGGAGAAGCACCATGATCTCTAGCTGTTATGGTCAGATTATACAGAGCTCTTGTTTCCCGGTCCAAAGCCTGAGTAGACAAATGACCATATTGAGGGTCAATGCTGAAGCTTCCATCATTGCCACCTGTAAAGAGTGTGAAAAATGTTTGCAGCTAATCAGAAGAGATATGTCTTAACATTCACTAAGCAAGTGTATTGCTTCAATGAAGTGCTAGACTTTACTTTTTAAAAAGTTATAATTTATGTTTAAATTCATTATTGACTTCAAACTCAATGTTGATTTTATGGCAATACACAATGGAGCAATAGGCACATTAAACAACTTATTTTTTTTAAATCTGCTTATGCTATTAAATACATTTAAACAATTTTTTTTTAAAAATCTGCTTTAGCATACAAGTCAGAAGCTAATTTAAATCAATAGTAAATCTTTTTTGTGTTAAAGGTTGTCCCATAAAACACTTCCATTGTTTTAGACAGCCTATGCACTTTAGAAGGTCTAGTTGAAATTAACATCTTACCAGTAATTTCATAAGTGATCCTGGCATTGTCACCAATGTCTCTGTCTAGGGCTACCACTGTCAGCACTGAGGTCTGGTCCCTGTTCTCTGGAATGCTGATCTGAAAAGGTGGGTTCTTGAAGATGGGTGGGTTGTCATTGAGGTCAGTCACAGTGACAAAGACTGTGCAGCTGCTGTAGTGGAAGGGATAGGCCCCATCTTTCACATAGACTGTCAGTATGTAAGAGTCTATCTCTTCCCGGTCCAGTTTCACTGTGGTCGAAACCACACCTGTGCGGCCATCCACAGAGAATTTGTCTCCTGCTATGCCAGTAGGGATCTGATATGTTAGTTGACCATTGGCACCTGAGAGACAAAGAGTTTTAAAGGTTAAAATGTTATTACTTTGCTGATTTTAGTTGTATGTCCAATCAATCATCCAAGAGAATAATAGTTTGTAAATAATAATGTATTTTTTTTCTCACAGACCCAGATTTAAGTATGTTATTGACCAAGCAGTCTGACAACTATCAATCCATCAATCCTAAGGACGACTATTATCCTTTGAGGTACTAAGATGGCAAGGCAGTTCTGTTTAAGAAGGTCATTTATAGTTACTGAAAGGCATTAGTCGAATATGACATGTCTCTCTGCAATGGGACTCTCATTTGTGACAAAGAACCTGGTTTCAGATTTTATAAAGAAATTAATTATAACCTTAAACAGTGGGTGATTGGGTGCTCACCTTCATCTGCATCAGTGGCTCTGACTGTAAAAAATGAGGTCAGTGGGTTGGCATTTTCTGATATGTTGGCATGATAGACTGTCTTCTGGAAGATTGGTGGATTATCATTAGCATCAGCCACAGTGATGTTCAGCTGCTGGTAGGACACCATCTTGGGCAGTCCTAGGTTCTCAGCACTGATGTTTAAGAGGTAGCCTGTCTGCACCTCATGGTCCAGAGCGTCATAAAGTGTTAGGTAGCCTGAAAGTAAAATTTGAAAAGCTCAGTGACTCAAAATAAATTAAAAGTATTAAGAATCATATAAAAAAAAAAAATTTGACCATGAATCAGAGAACTTTTGCCAAGGAAGCGATTTCCGATTGGCTATTGAATGTATAGAAGTGATTTTTTTTAATTTGTGAACTTAAGTTGGGCCATATTTGAGAATTTAAAATGAAAAAAAAATGTACAGCTGTACCAAATTTCAATGAACCAAGCAGCAATTACCAGTGTCAGGATCCAGGAGAAACTTTCCGTCCTCATTCCCAGATACAATGTAATACTTCACAATGTTGTTGCCGCTGTTGTCAATGTTTGAATCTGCATCTACAGCAACCAGCACCACCGCCACATAACCAGCGACCTCCTCCTCTGACACAGTCAGCTCAGATGGGGACTCAAACACTGGGGCATTGTCATTAATGTCTGTGACAAAGATTATGGTGGTCATTAAAGAGCTGAGAGGTTTGCAAGGTGACAGGCAGGAATCTTGGGCCTTGACCATCACAGAAATCTGTTGTACCTGGAAGAAAGGGACAGGTTATTAAAAGAAAAACATGGACATACTAAAAATACTGATAAATTAAAGTGGTCTTCATTCGCATTCATAATCATTATGGAAGCCTTAGCTTTACTATAGGCAAACTAGGATTCAATTCACATTCATCTGGGAAGTGATAATTTCCAGATAAAAAGAAACAAAAAAAAATGAATGCTGAATTACATGAATACACATCTACTAAACCACATGCAACATTTCCTTACAGCTTCATAATCAATCAGTCCTGAGATGTACATTTCACCAGTGCTGGAGTTGATGTCAAAGTATGGACCAAGCCCTTCATCCTTCCCAGAGTAGGTCTCAATGGAGAAACGAACTGTTCCATTCAGCCCAGAGTCCCTGTCTGTGGCAATAAACTTGTGAATCACTTGATTCTTTGGGGTATTCTCTGCAATGGTGCGGATGATGACAGGATCCTGGTCAAACACAGGGGCGTTATCATTAACATCCTTGATCTGTGGAGCATGGAATTAAGCAATGAGGAAAGACATTCAAAGAGTCATATTAAATGAACACCCAACATTATGATCTTTAATTCTATACATACTCTTTCTTAACCTTAACCTGCACAAATAGAAGAACTATATATATTGCTATATATAGCAATGTGTCTGAAAATTACTCATTCAATCTTAAACCACGATAAAGAATTATCACTTTTTTTGCCTTAGTTTAATCTTTACTTTCAATAGAGATGTTTAAAGATCAGAATTTCTACCCATTAATATATATGCATATCTTTTCAATCAACCAAAATATTACTCTAAAAACGTACAAATTTTGATAACAATATATGTTTGTGTAGCATTTGAGTGACTTACTCTGATAGTGACTGTAATATTGCTTGACTTGGGCAGTGCTGCGCTGCTATCTAAAGCTTGGATATTCAACATGTGGGTTGAAGCCACTTCATAGTCAATCTCTGCAACTGTGGTGATGTTCCCAGATACTCTGTCCACAGAGAAAGCACTAAAGATGTTACCTCCCACCAGGTAGTAGTTGACCTTTCCGTTATCCCCAGAGTCTTTGTCTGTGGCCTTGACCCTTCCCACCACAGTGCCCAAGCTAACATTCTCAACACAGTCAAATGTAACAGCCTTGGACGGAAACATGGGAGCCTGGTCATTGACATCCAGGACCTGGACAGTCACTTGCTGGGATGTTTCCAGAGGAATGCGTCCATTATCTCGGGCCACCACAACCAGGCGATATACAGTTAGCGTTTCATAATCCAGGACTTCTTTTGTGGTCACTTTACCAGACCGTGGATGAATTTCAAAACTGCTTAGAGCAACAGCTTCAGATCGATCTGGAATAAGAGTCATTGTAAAAACATTTTAAAATATTTTGTTTTTTATTGTACTGTACTCCATGTCTTATATCTTCTTAAAAATTACAGGCATTACTTTAAAGAGAATTATGTCCTACATGTGTCCCTTTGTCAATCTAATGCTTGTTAATAAATGAATAGAAATATGCCAAGTCGTTGGATTTTCCTGGCTGATTCAGGCAACCCTTTCAGTGCTCTAATAGCACCAGGGAAGAAGAAGCATCTGTAAAAGTCTGTCCTAACATATGAAATAAGAAATATGCCTTTATCTAAGCCCACATTATCTAACAACTCTGTATAACTCGTCTGAAACTTGTCTTCTTTTATTACAAACTTGGACTCCCTGATGTCCCCCATAAGAAACCAAACATTTAGATAGAAACTGTTGTGTTGACATTTATTTCTTAGGTTAATTGATATTCTACAGAAAAATACTTCAGAAGTTGGATAAAAACTTCACATTTTGGTCATATGTTGAAAATGGAGATTTAGACATTCAGGAAAAAAAAACTAAAAGCTTTTTCACTGTCTTAATAGAGACTTATGAGACTTTTTTAAACAAGCTGGGAATTATCTTATTTTTACTTCATGTCTTCTAAAGATAAAAGGATAAATAAAAATTTGTTGAATATTTTGATAGCCTATATAAAATAAGAAAGGATTCTTTCATTAACTATCCAAGGTTGTCCACCCACCAAAGTGACTACTTACTCTGATCAAAGAAATAGGTGACTAATCCATTGTCCCCTTCATCTGAATCAATGGCAACAAGAGTGGTCACTTCTGTTCCCTTGGGCCGGTTCTCAGAAACATTGAGAATGAAAGGACCTTGTCTCTGGAAGATTGGACTGTTGTCATTCACATCCTCCACTTTAATTCTGACCCTGGTCTGGGAGCTCAATGAAGGGGAGCCACTGTCAGAGACATAGAAGATGATCACATGCTCAGAAACCAGTTCTCTATCTAGGGTCACCTTTGTCCGGATCTCACCGTTTCTGGGGTCAACTGTGAAGTTGTTGTTCAGCCCAGAAGGGTAAAAATCCAGCAGGCTATTGCTTCCAGCATCGCGGTCAGTGGCAGTAAGTTGACCAACTAAACTGTTGGGGGGCAGATTTTCAGCTATAGAGAACCTGTATTCATCTCTAGAGAACTCTGGCTGATTATCATTGACATCTGTCACATTAATCTTGACCAGTGCGGTGGCAGACAGCTGCGGACTGCCATGGTCAACTGCCTTAATAGTGAACTCATAATAATCATGAAGCTCCCTGTCCAGTGGTTCTCTTGTCCATATCTGTCCACTGACTGGTGAAATGCCAAATACAGAGCTGTAGCGTGATTCCACAAAGGAGTAAGATATTTTCTTGTTGTTCCCAGAATCCTTGTCTGTGGCAGAAACTACGTTGACATTTTTACCAAGAGCAACATCTTCTGCTACGCTGAACAAATAGATAGCCCTGTCAAACTGGGGGGCATTATCATTGACGTCTTTCACCCTGACAGTGAGTGTCATGTTGGCACTCAAAGCTCGAGGGGTGCCAAGGTCTTCAGCAATGATGCCGATGGAATAGTTCTGTACTGCCTCGTAGTCTAGATTTCTGTTTAGGGTTATCTTGCCAGAGACGCTGTCGATAGAAAAAGGCTTGTCAGCCGTGTCCTGGAGCCTGTATCGCACAGTGCCATTGTTACCTAGGTCCTTATCAAAAGCTTGTGCAACATACAGATTACTGCCAACAACCTCATCTTCACGCACTTCCAACTCCAACATTGTTGTGGATGGGAAATAGGGAGCATTGTCATTTATATCCAGAATCGTAATATTCACCTGAAGATAAAACAGACAAAACCAAAAATTGTTATTGATCTTTTAATGTTGTACCTTGTGTAAAACATGTGTGGAACTAATATTATAGTTTTTGCAGGATATATTACATTTCTTCATGATAAACCATAAATAGTTTTTTTCTTTTTTTATATTGGGAAAACATGCAAGAAATTTTTGATATTTTAAACTATGTATTTAAAAATGGCAACAATCACATGAGGCCAGCTATGAGTCAGTAGTTGAACTAACCTGAGCCACAGCAAAGACAGGTGGGAAGTGGGCTTCTGCCTGTATGCTGAGTACCACAAAAGGACTGACCTCCCTGTCCAGGGAAGCTTTAGAGAAGAGCTCACCAGTCACAGTGTCTAGCCTGAACCAATCCACAGTCTGGAAACGTATGCTGTACTTGATTTCTAGGCATCAAAAAAAAAAATGTTTGAATTATTTTAATTGTGCAAATATGGAACAACTTTATTTTATTTTTTTTTAAAAGAAAAATATGGAATGTATCAAAACTACCAATTAGAAATGGAGGATCTAGAAGATTTGAGTGTTTCCAATTTTTGTTTGTAAAAATAAACATTTGAATTTAATACTTTCAGAGATATATCTCTAGGTGTACAAACATTGCTAGAAATTTGGACTTCTAAAATCTTTCTTTATAGAACTCATTGAATACCATTTGTTGTCTTGTGGGACTCCCTACTTTACTTAAGTGTTTAAAAGTAAATAATGTTAAATAAGAGCTAATTGATTTTTCATCTCTACAGTCTTCTTTAATATTATTTTGTACAACTCTATTTCAATGCAATGTTTACCTGAAGTAGGGTTGGAGAGGCTTGCCGGGACCTGTCCCACTTTCTGTCCAATACTTGCAGCCTCACTGACCGTGAAGTTGAACATTGTGGGAGTGAAGATTGGTGGGAACACATTGCCTGTGATGACACTGACAGTGACCACAGCATTGTCCAGAGATGTCAGTCCACCGCCATCTGTGGCTCTGATGATCAGTGTGAAGAGTCCATTAGGAAGCACTTTGATCAATTGGATAGACCCTGAAGAGAAATGAATAGAGATGATGCCCTTGTAAAGAAATTTATGAAGAATTAATTTCAATTAATTTCAAACAAAAAACAAGGACACTGAAAAAGAAATGACTCAAATTATCATTTAATTTATTAGGGCTGTTAACAAACAGTGTAGGCTATAGGTGTCAATGTACAGCTCTACTTGAAATTTTGATGTAGTTTTGAATATGTTTATTAATCATGTACACATATATCACAGGACACCAGTATGAGATTTATTGTAATTTAAGAACATAGAACTTAATTAAAGCTTATTGAATCATCTAAAAATAAAATACACATCAATGAAAAACTAACAAATCCATATGACTTTAATCAAATTAGTGGGTTGTCTTAAAATTTGACCACCATTATAACATATTTAAAAAGCAGAAATGAGGAATGCAACTCTCCACTGTGGATAACTGCATGGTCATGCAGTTTGAGCGCTGGACAGTCATTCGGGCTAATCGATGTCATCCTGCGGGAGGCTAGGACTAGGAAGTAAATTATCTTCAATTCTGAATGAACATCCAAAACTTGTAAAACAGTTTAAAAACAAACCCACACAAACTCCAGCTTTGTACTCAAAGTACCCAGGCCTTCTGAAAGACCAGATCACCTGGTCACATGACAATAAAATAAATAGAAAAAGTATACTGGTAGCTATTCCCATTCCCAGTAATGAAATAAATCTATTGTAATTTTAAAAAATATATTAGAAACACAAATAATTAAATTAGATTAGAAACAGAAATAACAATTATAAATAAAACATTCTCAAATAACTAAGGCTAGGATGACAGGTGAGAGGTCAGTTCGGGTCAACATTCCAAAGCCAGGATAGGTCTGTATGGACTGTTGTTCTGATGCAAATTAACACAAAGGGGGTGTGTGTACACATTGGTTTGAGACACTAGGTGCTATGAAAATATAACAGACATTAAAAAAAAAGTATCTAAAAAGCAAACTCATCTAAATAAATTAATATTTTTCTTAAAGTAGTGAGAAAAATGATTTGTCTACGTTAAATGAGGATAAAGTTCCAGACCTGCAGCCGTTTACTGAAAAGGTCAGCAAAAGCTGAAATTTGAGTGAACATACAGCACAACTAGAAGTTTTTGAGTCCTAGGAGCGCATGAATCTCTTAATATTTTTTAAAAAATTTCTTTAATGAGATACCTGTGTTGTTATTGATGGCAAAATAACCCTTGTCATTCCCAGACACAATAGAGTATGTTACAGTTCCAAAGAGGCCACTGTCTCGGTCCCTGGCTTGTACAGTAACCAAGGGTCCAGGGTTGGCATTAGCCATAACATTGATGGCATAGTCCTTGGGTTCAAACCTGGGGTGGTTGTCATTGACATCAGATATCTCCACTTGGATCACAGCCTGGGTTGTCAAGTTATCTACCAATAAAAAAAAAAAAATAATTTACAAAACATAAAAAAAATACCTAAGCTAATATGGAAGTAGAGGAATATTTTTGTCCTAGACAAATAGGTTATAGTAATTACAACATCCAAAATGTGAAGTTCCTTCACTCAACATTTTAAATGCTCTGACTAAGGATTTAATTTAAAAAAAAAGTTTTTTTAGCTTTTAATTATCCTGGTGCTTGGGATAAGAAAGATGCTTTGAAAAAGTTGTTAGCAAAAGCAAAAAAGTAATTCTAAGTATTAAATCTAATACACTTGTACTTTCTTGGGCACATTAGATTGATTAGTTGTCCAGTGTATGAAGTAGATTCCTTCTAGGCAAGATTAACTTAACATGGGGCACATTTTCAAACCAAACCATGCTACAACAACAAATATGCGTTTCTAGAACATTTCTTTACAAAAATATAAGCACACACAAAAATACAAATGGGGCGTTGGTTTCTGAACCGAGGTGTTTTAAGTTTGAATCTCCCTGAAGACTTGGATTTCAAACTTCTGGAGTTTTAGAAGGCACAGTAACCCACCTCAAGTCTAATGTCAGGGAAGTAAGTTTGAACTTGTGAACCTAATTTAAATACTATTGTTAAACATGCTCCCCCCCCCCTTTGACGTTTACACCAACCATAAACGAAATCATGAGCTATATATTAGGTCTAATTGTTGTTAGATTTTGTTAAATGTGTATCTCTATATCATGAAACGTAAATTTCTATCTAGAGTTACATTGGTTGGGAATGAACGAAATCTTGCACCCATTTCATTGTTCAAAGCCAATCCATTCATACAGGAGCTTTCAATGTAGTGAAGACTGACTCTACAATAAAATCAACTCCATTATTTCCAAAAGTTTCTTCTTTTTTTTTTTTATTGGTTTAACTATTAGTATTGGGGTAAGAGCAGACAATACCACTATAGGAGCCTCAATGCTGTACTTAGAACAAATATATATTGTTTGATAAGATATAAAAAAAGGGCATATGTATTGTGACACTGAGTCCCTGTAGCCTGAACTGACTAGATCTAGAGCTAGACGTAGGTGGACCCTGTGACAGAGAGCTTCAACTAATTATGTCCTCATTTGGTGAACAAACAAAAGGGCTAAAGGTTAACAGAGCAAACAGTTCAAGTCAACAGACTCATTGATCAACTTGCACAGGTTAGCTTCTAGACAGCAACGAGTCTCAAAGTTTTTTCATACAAGTAACATACGAATGTGAGTTCACATTTCTATACGTTTGCTTCTTGAGTGCGTTCGTGTTTAGTACTGACCAATGACTACTATCTTATGAAATAGAACACCAGTCTAGCCACTAGCCTAAAGTAGCTTGATCGTATCCTGAATGGAAAT
>JADKLZ010000728.1:15311744-15325750 GCA_021533235.1 Biomphalaria straminea | reverse complement strand
ACATAGCAAACCTTCTAGTTTGTTCTCTGGACGTCTACTTTCAAAGTACTGAGAAACTCATGCAAGGTTTGGAAATAAGACAAGTGGCCAAGTTCAAATCTCCATATGGACCAATTAAATGTATTTTTAGTACTTCATTACCCGCGGCCTGCGGGGCGGCATACTTGGCTCTTTTAGCACACGCCGTCACCAACCACTGCAGGGCTACACTTTTCCATTCACCTACCAGTACAGTGCTACACTTTCTCATTCACAAACCAGTACAGTACACTTTTCTATTCTCTAGATAACAGAGTTAGCAAAAAAAAAAAAAAATTCACTTCAAAAAGAGTTGGAGCATCTCTAGGATATGAAATTGTACTTGCACACACATGGTGGTAACTGACGGTACTTTTCTGTACCGGTGACTCCCAAATGTTCATATTCACACTTACTTAAGTAAGTACTAATGAAGTTAAATTCGTTCAACAGTGAGAGTGAAGAAAGTTGACAGAGTCAACCAATGTATTATCATCAGAAGTGTCAAAGCTGATTACGTTCAATACCATTCTTAATAAGCCCCACAGTGCCCCCTTCCAAAGCGCTGCCGCTGACTAGGCTTGAGAAAGATGTACATTGTTCTGTCCTATGTTTTCATGACACTTGAAAGTCTAGCTGAAATCTGTTCGCACCAACGAGTGGACTCTGGTGTACTACTTCCATCACATTCCAGAGCGACTCAGAGCCTGGGCTACACGTGTGCGTCTGTCTGGTGTACAAATCTTGGCTTTCTCAGGCGCATTAGCTCTGCATCACTTCTAATGTCACATTCTCGCTTGACACCGAGATCTCGGCATTGTATCATCCTCGCCCAGATTCCATTCGTGGATGGTAGATCGACATTCTAGGTTGCTGGGTATTGGCCTGCTGCTGTTTACAAGAGTCGACGTAACTTTCTCATAAATAATTCTTATTATTCTAGAACTATCAAGTGGATATTTGTGTACTTAGTGTTGCAAGATTGCCTCAATATGTTCTGATTTGAAAGCCATTCAAGTCCAGGTCTTCTAGATCTAGAGATAGGGTGAGACTGAGGTATCAAGAGAATGAATATTGTACTGCAAGGCTGAATAGAATCTTTAGTCCAAGAAATACAAGACTATAACAGAAGCTTGTATACATTTATGTCTTTGAAAGTTAGATTTTGAAAAGTTTACAGTTTTAGTCATGACTTTTGTTTAGTCGGGAAAAGAAAACTTCAAAGTGTCGCTTACAAAATAAGACTTCTGGAGCTATTTCTAATTGACATCTTTTAACATAGAAATGTGTCTCTACAGTTTCTTTCCAGTCCGAAGGAAATAATTCTCTATCTTCTCCCGTACCCATTCCCTCACCACAACAGTGAGGACATGCTTTGACTGTGTGAGGTTTCTTCAAGCGTATTCACCCCCAGCTGACTGAGATGATCTATTCAAATGTTGATGTGATAGTTTGGTAGGGCAGTGAACTTTGTTTCAACTCTTGGATAGTGAATAGCACGCTGTAGGTTTGAGGCATCAACAACACAAAGTCAAGTCTAATACTTTTACATTGAATGAGAACATTTGGCTTCATTAGAACATTAGCACTAAAATAAGCAAAACTGTCCTAGTTATGTCCAGTTGCTTTGTTCACAATTCTGAACTGAAGGCTAGAAAGAACATATTTACACAAGAACTATCTACCGTATTACTGTTAACAACTGATTTTCTGACAATTTTATAAAATTATTGAGTAAAATTCCTTGAAAAGTAAGAACAGCAACAAAAAAACTAAAGGGGGTGGGCGACAATATCATTCATAAACTTTTAAACTAGCTCTATACACATGAGATTTCAGGTCTTTGTGTGTGCTTGTGTGTGGTGTATTTATGTTCTGTACTATCGCTATCTATTAGTTACCAAATGATTTCCTTTCTTTGTCCGAAGTCTCATGTAAAATGTTTCAAACAAATCTATCCTGGCAACGCGTTCCTCTTCTGAATTCTCTGCTCAAATGGTTTGAGTTGAGAGAGATCACCATAGCTAACTATTGAGAGATCCGATAAGTTGCTAGCCCTCCACAACACAAGGCTGACGGGAGACAAAACGCAGAGTTATATTATCTCATGGAGCCTTCGCGGGAAAGTTTTGTACAGTTCTAAAGCACAGGATCAATGAGGTAATGGGCAGGATTACGCTGTCCAAACATTGCACGCAGCGGGCTGCTCTGCGGGAGGTGGCTGCCTCGCCTTGATGATCACAATGAATCGGGGTGCTTGCGTTCTCGGGTAGCGTATGTTGAGCCTAGACTTGGGATACATTCCATTTTCTGTCAAGTACATTGCTGCTTAGCTATCAACTAACCCGAATCCTGATAAGGTATTTTTTTGTAACCGTATATATACACCTCTCATAATGAGTATACAACATTGCACATGGGAAAACTACGAGAGCCTATATGGTGATGTACAAGAATAGCAAACAAGTCAAAAATAAAAATCTGCGTGTCGAAAACGTAGACTTATGGGTAGTCAATACTGCGAAAGTGACTAATTCGAAGTGAACTACTTCAAATGTCCCCAATGTATGGTCCGAGGGACATATCCGGCCCACACCGTGGTGCTACCAGATTTGTGTTCCCATGACGTTATGAAGCCGCTAATGCTCGGTTCAACTGGACTCGACCTTTTTATTTTTAAATTGATGCAGCAAGTGTCATGCGTGTTGGAAATTTTATGCTGCCCCCTTTCTCCTGGGGGCCGAAAAACTTTGGAAAGTTGGGCCCCCCCGGCTCCCACCTCTTTTTTCTCGGGGGGGGGGGAGGTATGATAGACTGAAATGTAACATTGCACCCTATAGTGATTACAGATTCGACCATCTCCTGGCTACGAATGCCAACTACATGATTAGTTTAAACTCAAGTTTTTAGACTTTTTGTGTTGCAACTTCCGGTGACTTATTCTGCATTACACCTCGTAGTCCCCTATCTACAGACAGCCAGTATCACTCTCAACTAGAGCCGCCTTTGAACAAAAAAAAATATGCAAAGATTAATCTTCTAGTTACTAGCCCCCTCCGAGTTTGTCAAGATAGCGCCGCTCTCCGAGTTGAATGGGGACAAAACGCTTTGGAGATTATGTCTTCAACATGGACAAAAAACAACTGAACCCAGTGGAAAGCTTATAGAAGAGAAGAAAACTGGGAGAGCTCTAAAGGGAGAAGGCCTGTTGAACACAGAGTATTTGTATTTCCTGGCTGTGCTGTCGTTGGTATGCAAATTGTCTTCACGGACAGAAAGGCGAAATACTGGCGTTTTCTTTCATTAAGGAATTCGATTAAAAACAAGGGCGTTGAAGGAGGAAGAGGAAGAAATGGGGAGAGGAGGGATGAATGGAAAGAGGACGTGGAGGAGGCGAGTTGTTTTTATTGAGGATGCTGGAATATCTTTTTAATTAGGTTTCAAAAACTAAATAATTTGGCTCAGAGAAAAAAAGATTCTATCATCTCTGCAAAGTAAAAATTCTAAATGGTTAGAGGAATATCCAAAACATAGACAATGTATAACTGTGAATCAACAGCACTCCCTTTCAAATAATTTGTCTCATACAAACACACACACACACATCTGTCCCAAATGTATTCTATGAAATCTACTTGATAAACTTGCAAAGGCAAAACGTTGCCTCGTTTCTAAAAGCCATACATTACATTCTACATACAAACACACACACACACACAACTTTCCTTGGAGATGGACGGCATCGTTCTTTGTGTGTCCATTCATTGCGCTATGACGGAGCTCTAAAGACACGCCAAGTTGACTTAGTGTCTACATTCAGTGGAAAGAGCTCACATTTCCTTTTGGCGCATCTTTTAAACATGTCAATATTTTCAAACGTTGAACAAAGTGTCTGTGTGTTGGTTGGTTTTCGCCAAATATCAAATCATGGAATCTCTTTTAAAAAAAAACACTTTTGAATAGCTCTTAGTTGAATGCACATTTTTTATGTTAAATTAAATGTCAGAGATGTTGGCGTTAACATAAAAAGGAGTGAAATACAGGACAGGGTAAAGACAGACTTGTAGACTAAATACTGGAAAGTATAACTAAAGACAGACTTGATTACTAAAGTTGGTAAATTAATGGTCAAGTGGGAGGTCTGTCAAGAAACGGTCTGAGGTCATTAACAAGACTTTTTTTTTCTTTTTGGAGACGCACTGCCATACAGATCTAGATTTGAACGAACGCTTCCGTTATAATTAGATTGCAAATGAAATTTCTGGCCGTATAACTGCTCAGATTGTATTGATTACATTAAATAGATTGCAATACAGACATTCACCCAAATAACCAGGTTTCCCTTTAAAGGAGTTTTTTAGTGCCCGTCTAAGCTCGTAGTTGAAGGCATGTCTTTGGCTAGCCAAAGAAATTGCTGTCTGTATAAAGGTCATTCTACTCTGACCCTTATGTGACGTAATAATAAAGCTAGCTCCTCTACCACCAAAGCGATTGTTTATGTGGACAGGAGTGTCTCTTCAAAATAAGGCTCCAAAGTCACATGGAAAGAGTGTTCTACGAGATGAACCAAAGTCGTAACCACTGAAGGAAGCCAATTAATAAAGATTGTACTGAACCATCAATCAGCTTCCATTAAAATAGAACAAAAGCTTTGATCTTGGGTCCTAAGACCTTCAGATTTGCAGCCCCCCTAACATCTAGTTCTAGACCGTCTTGAAAAAAAATACACTGATGACGTAAAAACAATCTAATTAATGTCAGTGCCTTGCCCACACAAATTTAATCTCAGGCATGCGCGGGTATTTCATTCATGACTTGCGTGCCCTGCAGAGTGCGTGCAGAGCAGGGTGTACATCCCTCCCCCCTCCGTCCTCTCTGGACTACTTTTATTGCCTGTATTATTGATGTTTCATTCAAGCCCAAGTGTGCTTCCTCTGATCGTAGCTCTAGCTATCACCTGTACGTTCAGAACCACCACCTCTGTATACACACACACGACTATAGAGAGTCCAGAATAGAAGAAAATGTACAATCAATTCCTTAATGACCAAAGACATTTCTCTTTGTACACACTGTTTTTCTTGATTGAGAACAAACCAACAAGTGGAAAGTTGGGTAAAGCTCAATCAAACTGAGGTTACACCTGATTCGTTTTGTGTATGAGCACATTCAAGCGATATTCATGGATTTACAATAAAAAACATAACTATATTTATGAATTAAAAAAAAAACAAGGTTACAAAGACAGTTTGTGTGGAAATACAAACTTAAAATCGGCCCCCGAAGTGGTCCACCCAGGCAGGTTTCAATATTTTCAGAAAGAACATCCGAATGAAATTATATCAAAGATAATTAACAGATCATATGTAGTGCCCCAGCAGTCAAAATATACATCTTCCGTGCTTTGACCTATCAACTTTTGCCTTGTAAAGCCGATGTTCTACGCAACTGCCACACCTCTTTTATGAGTTGATAACTTAGATAGTAAATACTTATAACTTGGAACAAAATAAAACATGAAATGCATTGCAATTTATAACATTATTAATTGTCTTAAATTAGGTCTCATTTATATTGCATACTAATTAGGTTTTTTCTCTTTAAATACTGCTTGCATAAAATATTATTAAAAATTAGATTTTGAGCTTTTAGAAAAGAAAAAAGTAGCCGTTGCATCAGAACTTTGAATGATCTAAATTATCGTGATGTCTGATTTTCATTTTCTCTTCTAATTTCTGTGATCTAAACGGGACGGACGGACAGACGGGACACACAAAACTAAAAGCGTCTTTTCCCCTTTCGGGGGCCGCTAAAAACATAACTCAATCGTACAGTCAAAAGTAAAGAAGCTCTTGGCTTCCGAACAGAGGGTCCAGGGTTTAAATCCTGGATTTTTTAATTTTGTTTTCTTTCCACTCTCGTTGACCATAAGATAAGATAAGATAAGATAATTTTATTGATCCATTCAGTTGATTACAACTTGACAACGTCAGCGTAACTACTATACAAAAACAATAAAAACCATGGACCACAGAAACAGATGACCTTTACATCATCTGCCCCATAGATCGCAACGTCTGAAAGGGAACTTTACTTTTACCTACAGGTCAACATATTTCTAATTTGGGAATCTTAGCATCCATTTTGACATGGACATACAGCTTGTGAGATTAATTAAGTTAATTTCCAATGAATGTTGATGAACAGTTTTGCTGCATTGCCAACTAGTTCTGGCTTTCATCGAAATAATCCAATGAGAATGTCTAGTTTGACAACAAAAAATTAATTAGAAGCTTGTTTAGAATCAGAGCCCGCTGAGTTCAAAGAGGGTTGGGTTACACGTGTGCGGCCAGGTCTGACAGATCAAACATTGTCATTAAGTTAGTACGCCAGACCAAAGAGCCGTGAACATTTTTCAGCACCGTGACCAAAGCTCGTAAAACGAAACGCTATTTATAAAGCTATTCAACGCTATTAATTTGTTTCTTTCTGAGATATACTTAGATCTCCTTTAGAAACGAGAACTCCTCCCAGGCATTCCCATATTCTTGATTTCCTTCTTATGTTCTAGTGTGGTATAGAAATGAAGAAAAACAAAGAAACTCTAAAATGACATTGTTTATTATCATATCTTTTTTCAAACATTGCAGTTTTCAAGATGTTGGCAAGATGACTTCAGTTCTTGATGCGCGTTCAAAAGCCTTTCTATTTTTTTTATTTTAAAAAATCCCAAAATGAGCAGATGACTAGTGCTATGTGTAAAGCTTATGACAACCTTGTAATAGTTACAATGAGTTTTAAATACAATTTCTTCTGTCCATACCAAACATAGCAACACTATGCTTATATAAATTTGTCGCTGTTGCAGAATGTTTCCGTCCACGGTACCTTGCGATACAGCCTCGCAGCATTTTACTTTCAGTTAGCAGCAGTGTTAGCACCAGTGTACCGGGTCATACAGTTCTTTGTGACAGTCACTACCACATCCCATTGTCAAACTCAGCAGCATTCTTGAAGTACTAAGAATGCCGATGACATATTTACAAGAGACAATAAAGCGTGCAAGGGGAGAAAGGTCAATCTTGGAGAATGGTGGAACTTTTCTAGTCATTGGCGGCTTCTGAGCACTTGACGACCTTGAGTTCAGTTACCTCTCCACTGAATGAGACATGGAGAATGGGACAAGCAGGTTCATTAAGTCAAATGTATTGCATGACGTACGAAACATAACAATGGTCTGGCATCACGTATTTTACACAGACCATGATGGTGCACAATTTTGGGCCCTCGCCCTTCCCCTTGCACAGGGAATCCTAAAAGAGCTGATTCACGTCCTTGCGTATCATATATCGGATACTATATCAAATTTGTATGGATATGGAGCAGAGTAATGCGCAAAGCAATAAAATACCCATTTCACAGTCCGACAATCTCATGTATTTCTTCTCCAGTATCATGCCCCCCCCCCTCCAACATATATGCATTCAGCCTAGTCCTAGACAATTGCACAGACAGCATGAAACAAAAATCTGAATCAAGTTATTTCGCTTTGTCATGACTCCTACAACTTTGAGGCCGGTCACGTCGTGCAGTGGTTCGGTGCTAGCACACTGACATGCTTTTCTGATGACCTTCACAGCAAGAGGTTTCGGCCAACATAGCCAATCAAACGACCTTGGGTTCAGTTCATCAAATAGCAGTGCTTTATTACACAGGGTTTAAGACAGTTATGCGGTTTAAGATGAACACTAAGGAAAAAAAAAACTCTCATTATGTCAAAATATTAAATTTGACGCTCTAAATAATCGAATCATTTTCAGAAGAGAAATAGCTCTGTCATTTTTTTTTAAACCAATCAAGTGTCGTTGATTAAATTAATCCATCACAGTTTTGGAAGTAGAGGCCAAACTTCAGAAGAAAAAAAAAATCCTCTCAATTTAAAGAAGGCATTTTTTAAGCCTGTAATTACACACTTTTAACGGCCATATATTTTCCATACCCTACAAATTAGCAATTAGATAAATAATAATAACCCATTTTAAAGAAACGGTTCGCTCTAAAGATAACAAGTGGGATAATACAATTTTAGGCAGATTAAGATGTATGTCCATGTTGTTTGGATTCCACCAGTAGTCACATGTATTCAGTACAGTAGACAACTACTCAATGAACCTCTGGACCTATCTGCTCCCTCAATGTTTTGTTCAGAGTAAGTAGTCACAATGACAACCCCGCCACCCACCAACCCGCTGTTTTACGTTCATCTATCAAAGAAGGCTTTTAGTTGAACAGATTTCTTGTATTACGTCCAGCGTTGTATTCACTGATGTCAAACCCAAGTTGAACATTCTAACACTTGTCAACCATTCCGAGATTTCAGATACAACTCTTCTGCACTAGAAGGGAAAGGGCGCGGAAAGGGGAGAGACAAAAGGTATAGGTCTTACCCTCACACACGCACTCACACACACACACAGAGTTTTAGGCCTTCTTTCATCCAAACACGTGCAGCACATGTCGCTCACACATCTCGGTGATAGGTGGGTGCTATTTAGTCCCAGTAGATACGTTTATGTAAAACATGACGGCTGCCCCACAGGCGATGTTACCAGAGAATACCAAGGGGTTACTCGCAGGAAACGGCACAATGGAAAAAAGAAATGGAAACGAGGTCTGGGAGAATGGGAGATATGGGAGATAGGTGAAAGAGGAAGAGAGAGAAAGCAAAGAGACTGTATGTGGAGAACAGAAAAAAAAAGCCTGACAGAGAAAAGCAGAGAGATAATAATGTTGAAGATAAAGAAAGAGAAAATGGCACAAAACGAAAAACCATAAACTTTTCCTTCCTTGCTTAAGTGTTAATTACGAAAAGTTGAAATTTAAAATTAAAACATTATTTAAAAAAAATAACTTTAAATAGCATACTTAATAAAAACAAAAGAATTTCAATGCGAAAGGAAGCTGCTACTTCAGGGAATCTGTTGCTGGATGGGGTCTTGTTTAGATTGACGACTTATGAAGAGCTTAAACGGGATAGGAAAAAGGGGAAGGGGGGGGGTAAGAGAATAACGATCAAGAGCATAACGGATGTACCACTTTACCCCCCTTTTTTGTTCTCCATGTACAGGCAGATCAAATTCTACTGAATAAAAGATGAGCCGAACGCCAAGGAATGTTCTGTCTGCCGGCGCCCCAGTGTCGTCACGCGCACAACACACAAGATAATGAGTCTCTCCAAAAATTCGGGTTAAGTCCACAATGACTCAAACGGGACAAAGTGATTTGAACCAAAGAAAAAAACGCTAAGTAGAAGCGCCTACTCTAGTTGAAATCCGTGAAAAAGTCGCTTCTGGTTGAAACTTTGAGCCTAGACACATAACGTCTTGCAGTCTCCAAGGTTAGCCAGATAAGTGTACAGACCAATTCGGTTAATCGGACTTCATCGTTGTTTCTAAAAACAGGCTGCTCTGATTAACCGGACTTATAATAGGATTGAATTTGGTACTTTATGGTGTCTTAAAAAAAGTATGTAGACACACACAAAAAAAAAAAGAAAATCTAATAAAAATAACACTATTCTAATACCGTACATTAAAGTTAACATCTGTATGAGGGGGAAACAAAAAGTGAATCAATATTTCAAGACGACATCTGCGAGCTATAGTCAAAAGTTTACATTTACAGTAGGGACCTGCGAATATTCGATATTCGATTCGAATTTCGAATATTAAAAGAATATTCGAATTCGATTCGAAATTATTTTAAATTTTCGAATGTTCGAATATTTTCAAAAAAAGTAATGCTTTTTTTTTATGGATAATTCAAGCTCGGTTTTGGTGTGCAACTTTCAATCAATGCTGCTTTAGATGCTCAAAAAATCATTCAGAACCTAATCAGTCATGTTCACAGGATTGCTGGCTTTTTTTCATTCATCAACTGTTGGTCAAACTATGTTGTCCAAATATCAAACTGATCAAGGAATGAAGGAATCAAAGCCTCCTTTAGATGTTATTACTAGATTCAATAGTACATATTATTTGCTGGAATGGATTGACCAAAACTCTGTTCCTGTCTCTCTTGCACTTGTAGAATGTGGTGTTAAAAAAAAAAGAAATGTGCAGGAAATCCACCAAAACCATTAACACAAACTTTACAAGATACTCTGAAAGCTTCTCTTCCAATTCTAAGACCAACGTCAGAAGCAACAACAGTTTTGAGTGCTGATTCCAATGTCAGCATAAGTTTGATCTATCCTTGCATTTTTACATTGAAGGAAGAGTTAGTGTCCAAATCACCAACAGGTCTCCAACAATTTCGAGATGAGCTATTGAAACAACTTGGAGCAAGATTTGATTTGACAATGGATCATCTCTTGGCAGCCACATTCATTGATCCAAGATTTAAACACTACTTATTTTCAGAAGCTGAAACTAAAAAAGCTGTCTTATTTGTAGAGACAATATTGGCTAACTCTGACGGAAGCAAAATTGGCAAAAATTCTGATGAATTGCCACGTGAAAGTCTTGTTCAAGACAGGAATAGGGGAAGCCTTATGGATTCAATGTTCAAGAAAGTGCATGATGCTCAAGGAGATACCAGAATCAACAAAATTTCCACCATTTTTGAGCAAATTAAGGATGAAGTCAGTTTGTATTCGAAGCAAGCAGTTGTAAATCGAAACATTTTAAAAGTATTAATATTTTTCCACTTTTGGCCAGAGCAGCTAGGAATTTGCTTGTAATTCAGGCAACAAATTGTTCATAAGAAAGAGTTAATTCAGTAGGAGGACAAATTATTACTGACCATCGTCACAATCTCTCGGAAAATAATGCTGAAACTTTGATTTGGGCCAAAATAAATAAAGATCTACTTTTTTTTAAAACGCGAGGGCGCGGTGGTTGAGCGGTAAAGCGTTTGGCTTCCGTACTGGAGGTCCCGGGTTCGAATTCTGGTGAAGACTGAGATTTTTATTTCGGGATTTTCGGGCGCCCTTGAGTCTACCCAGCTCTAACGGGTACCTGACATTAGTTGGGGAAAAGTAAAGGCGGTTGGTCGTTGTGCTGGCCACATGACACCCTCGTTAACCGTAGGCCACAGAATCAGATGACCTTTACATCATCTGCCCTATAGACCACAAGGTCTGAAAGGGGGAACTTTTTTTTTAAAACGCCTGCTTTGCAATTTAATTATTGCTAACATTTTAATGTGTTTCAGTATAAATAAACATAATAAAATAAAAATTTTGAAGTTCAAGTTATATTTTACACTTCTTGGTTGTCAAGTTTTTTCAAGAATATTCGATTCGAATTCGATTCGAAATTCGAATATTTTCTGATATTCGATTCGATATTCGATTCGAAAAAAATTTCCTGATTCGCAGGTCCCTAATTTACAGACTATGGTTGTACAAAGTGAATCTTTTGTCATATTTAGAAGTATTACATTCAAAATACAAGTTTCTTTTCTGGTTAGAATATCCGTGACCTTTATACATTCATGCAATCGATACAGTATTATCCCAGTTCAAAATAATATTCATTTTGGTCGATCAAGCGAATAAAGTGACAGGAAATTCGATCCTCAATAGAGATTTGCTTTCACTTTGACTTTTGAGAACTGCGCCTGGCTGTCAGGTAGGTACCAATGATCTGAACTGAATAGTTAAGCGTGTAGTTAAACCTATTAAATTAGTTTTATGTCCAGTGTGTATAGAGATTGAGAACAAGAAAGTATTTACTTCATCACTATGTGTCATTCACAAAGTACTACTGCTCTAAACCTATGCCAACAGTCAATGCCAGATGTTGTATCAGCAGCCTTCGTGTGGCTAGAAACGCAGACTACTTGTTTTCCACAATGATAAATCCCAAATGTTTCTATGTGTTGTGCCAGGTAGGGGAGGGGTACAGGGCCACTGGGTCAAATCCAAGGGTACTACCTCTAGAAAACATAAAGACCAGGGGAATTAACACATCGGGTACTTCTGCCTGTTGTGAATCAAAACATGTCATTCTTGACAGGTGGTAGAACAACATCAGAACAAAACAAGATCAAACTGAAGCGAAAATCGTCACTATAAAAAATGTCGCGTCTTAGGAATAATGCAAATGTCTACAACATAGTATATTGTCTTAGTAATGAGGATGGTAAAAATCATACAGTTTCTGTATGATTGGTTCGACCTTTGACTTCTGTATTTCTTTCTAAAATAAAAAAAGGGAAAAAAAAATAATTTTTTTATGTGCAAATATTTCAATGTCAGAGTTTCTCTACCCCCCCCCCCAATATCCTTGGTGTGAGAGGGGAGGATTGTTGTTGTGAAAGGTTGGGAATAGTAAATATCTGGGGGGGGGGAGGAGGAGAGATTTAGAAAAAAAAAGGACAACTTGTCTTTCAAGACTAATTTTCTTTCCAAATTCTGAAACTATGTTCCAACAACACACGTATCTGAATTAATTTGGAACCTATGATAAAACACTCAATCTAAACTGTAAGTCCCATTGTTGTTGTGATGTAAATATTGTTAGCACGTGAAAGGTGGATGCGAGACACACAACTCCATCAACACCGGACACGAATATCTAGAAACCCTTAAGGTCTACCCTAGCTGCTGGCACCTCAGGTGGGTGATCAAAGGTAAATCCCTTGCGCCTCCATCTTAGAGACAATACCACCCCCCTTTATATACACTCTCTGTCTCTCTCCTTCTCTCTCGTCTGCTTAAACTCGTGCAGTTAAGCAGATCTTTGAAAATGCCAACTGTCCAAATAGGATGCAGTCGTCACAGTGTGAGTAGATACATTAGGAGGAAACAACGGGGCGGGGTGAGACACATTCCAAGGCTATACACGTAACATTCTCTTGTACGCCCAAACATCCCCCCCTCCTCCTGTCTCCCCTTTAGCCTTTCTCCATTTCTTCCCTGTTGGCATTCAAACATGGTTCAGGAGAACATAAAAAAACGTCCAGAAGACAAAACTTGAAAAGTCGTATGTCTTACCGCTGGCGTAGTCGTCGCTTC
This sequence comes from Biomphalaria straminea, assembly GCA_021533235.1. NCBI lineage: Eukaryota > Metazoa > Mollusca > Gastropoda > Planorbidae > Biomphalaria > Biomphalaria straminea. Next base: position 15,312,711 of record JADKLZ010000728.1, on the reverse strand, counting down.
ATTTGTTTCAGCAATACAGCAGTGAGTTCACGCACCAAGCATGGGGTGCAAGTCTTTTTTTATTCATTAAGTCAACAACCATTCATAGATTGTTAATTTCAAATAATTTACATTTATTCGGACCTAGTATCAGAAAACTAAAACCATAAAAGGAGTGAGGTCAACCTCTATCGAGCGCACCACCTTTGAAGACTACTAGTAAACTAGACTCGCTAGATCCCTCAGTTAATGTGTATGGATTTAGTCTCTCTCTCTCTCTTTAAAGCGATAAGAGTAATGTAATTCTGTTAGCCACTTTTCTCGTCCCCCACTGGATACACTTGCAATGAAGCAGCTCGATGCATTAACTCATTACAACGACAGAGCCAATGTACAGTCTAGTGAAGACTTCGCTCTGGTGCTCTGGGCTTTAAACAGCTTTTTTGTTTGATCAAGAAAACCTTGGAAGTATCGAACTTGGCTTAATGTTACTGTAACTCCGTAGTCTGATTTCAATAGAGTTTCAACAAAGAGAATTTGGTTACGATGAACTTTTGTTGTTCAAAATGTAGACACAGGATTTCAAACATTTCCATACGGCGAGTCGGAGCCACACGCTATTGAAAAAAAAAGGGGGAAGGGGGGGGGGCTAAGGGTAAAAATGGAGTAAAGACTTTAAAATGTAGAGAGATATTGGGGTGGGGAGAAGGGAACATGGAGGGGTGGAAGAAGAGGATGGGCGGTATCCCTCAGCACTGCTTTTATTTATTTTTCCAACTAATCGCCGTCGTATCACGTAAGAGGAGAGTTTAAACACCAGCCTAGATTCAAATCATAATCAACATAATTGCATTACATTTCTTGTGGTATAAAATAGAATTTTTTAAAATAAGAGCGGGAGTATGTGTGGCTAAAAAGAGAGAATGGTGTGACAGTCTATATGTAGTCATCCAGTGGCTCGCTCCATGAGTCAAGATAGAATTGCTGT
>JADKLZ010000728.1:15289482-15311734 GCA_021533235.1 Biomphalaria straminea | reverse complement strand
GCACCCTCTGGAGAATCGTTCAGGTTATTATCAAACTATTTTTTGGGTTGTTTAGGAGCTGTCGGCTTTTCAAACTCTTCTGTCTGACTCCATGACAGAAATGACTTTCCCCAAGGAGGGGGGGGACGAGGAAGGGAGGGGATCTCACAGCCCAGGTCTGGCTCGTCTCTCTGATACATAACAAGCTAATGGCATTAACATAAACACACACGATACAATTGAATTCGCACTGCGTGAATTATAGAAACTTACACATTATTACATGCTTTTAGACACGTGACAGTGGTCCATAGAGGACTAGCAATAAGACCGGAGAGGATTGGCAACAACACTTTAGATGACTAGCAACAAGAGGAAGAGCAACAACAAATTATTTTTAAATTTTCATTGGACAATTACAAGTAACCAGCAAGGGACAATACGGGAATATTTACAGATTGGAACCCTTTCCTGTTGGTTTGACCTTTTAACACATATCATTTATTCGGCGTTTTTTTTCTCCGCGCAACTTTGCTTTTCAGCTCGCATCTTTATATCCTATAAAATACATTGAACCTAAATAGTGTCCCACCCATGAAAGACAACACTAGTAACGATAATAGTGTATACGGCATATTAGAGTCCGAAGATTTTCAGTATTTCTCAAAGATTACCAGACCAGTCATGACCTACATGTTTTACAATATAATAAATAGGTCTCTCCAGCAAAGCCATATTTTCAAACTCTATAGAGATTCCAGCACCAGATGCTCGAGGACATCTTGTTCCTCCACAGACCATGTCCTAACCTTGTTTATTACCTCATCCACTCGAGACAAGCTCTGCAGTGACTACTCTGAAACCTTTCGGGGCGCTGACACGCTCTTCCTCCTCGCATTTCCCCCGGTTGACAAAATGCATTACGCCCTGAGTTTGATTGTTCCCAGCTCCTCCAGAAATGAGTTTGTATGCACACATCTTCATTTTTTTTTTCTATGCTCGTCTTCCTCCCTTGTATTTTCCGCCCTAACCCGCCCCGACAATTCCATCGTTATCAATGCACCCATAAAATTTTCGCTCATCAAATTTCCATTTTCATTCCCCTGGTTTAGGGCGCGTTATCGCCTTGAGAAAGAACCCCCCAACCCTGCCCCTCCCCTCCGAACAAAAAAATTATACAAGAAGAAAAAAAAAAGGGAATCGATGAACTATGAGGAAGGATTGTAGCCTTAAGCTGGTGCACTTTGTGCAGGAAGGGTCATTGCATTAAGAGATGAGAATCATCTTTAATAGAACCGCCATGTCGTGAAATGGAAGAAAGGAGAAATTGGGCCGCAGGGCAAACTGTTCAACGACGCCCAGGGCCGACATAGCCTCGCTGGGCCGCAGATATTACGTTACCATTAGCCAGGGATATTTTCTCCACTAGATTGTTTCCTTGTTAAGTTACACACATTTTCTTGTCCACGTCTTGTACAGGGACGTGATACAAGGGTCTCTACAATCAAGTTTCTACCTCATTAATGGCCACGGTTTGCCTAAAACACCGCTATCCCATTAGGACCGCAGTCTGTAATCTTTGTCACTTCAAAAAGGATTTTCTAATGAGCTCATTTTAATGGGATTTGTTCACAGTCTAAAGATGAGAGTTGATCTAGAATGTCCCTGTGCATCTACAATCTCATCAAAATGTTACTTACAAGCAAGAGAACTAAAACAGTTCTAACATAGATAATGTAACTGTTAATAAGCAATGTCATACAACTATGTATGTGCAAATATTATTTAAAAAAAAGATCCTACACGTTTTTTAGTTTTTCATCGGGTTTCAACGGAAAAGAAATAAATAATTTTTCTTGATGGTTTAAAATATTTGCATTACATGAGTTATTGTTGAAGAGTAGACAAAGACTGACTGTCAGAGAGAAGCAGCATGGGTGAAACCAAATGTGGCCAAACAAAACAACTCACGTTTTTTGTAACATGTTTTTTCTTTGTTTTTTTTTTTGTATAACAGCCATGTTTTTCCTGTTTCCCCTCTCACAGTCTCGGGTGTTGGGAACCTGCTCGCGCTAAGCACGAGGTGAACATGCGCCAGATTGAAGGAGAAAAAGACACAAGCCTATCACAGAGTTTACTCACTTAGCTTACCTAGTTGTCTCCCCCTGGCCCGGGAAGTAATATTTATTTCCTGGCAGAGGGCGCGTGACAGTTAGGGCAAGGCTCTGTTATTCCATGCATGCAGGAGGGGTCTGACAAGCTCAACAATCCGGACCATGTGACGCGCGGGATTTCGACATGCCCCTCGCTCACCCTACCTTCCTGACGTCCTCAACGACGAGGGGCCTGGTCACATTCGCGCAGGGTGGAGATGATAAATGTCTCTCGTGGGGGCTTTCAGATTCCCATTGTCTGAACAGAAAATCTTCGGTCACGGTAACAGAGCTCAGCCACGTTTAGAGAGATGTAGGGGAGGGGGGTGTAAGGTGGATAACATTCTGATGGCATGGATATAGACCAGGAACAGAAAACACATTAGGAAACTTCTGTTGAGTGGATACTTTTGGAAGGGGAGGGTGTGAATGACAGAAAATAATGGAAGAAAGACTATAAATTGTATGCAAGGGAAGGAACAGCATCGTCTTGCACACGACACTAAGTAAGAAAGCTTGGGTTACCTTCTGTCTGGGAAATGGGTAGGCAGTGGATTGCGTACCATGACAAAACAATCACCTTGGCACGTGTCGCTTATATTTATAATGTGTAGTCACTAAATCTAATAACTGACTGCTGGTGTGACATGTAATGGAAACTGTTTAGACCCAGTTTAGTTTACAGATCTAAAACTATAGTTTTAGCTATACAGCTACACACACACACAAATTAGAACAAACAAATCAAACGTTGCGACAAGCCTCCATGTCTTTTTCTTGTAGACTTGTTTGTACATAAGATACATGGCCGCCCTGGCTACATTTACAAGGTTAAAAGAATGTCAAATTTTATGTGTAACATCTTTATTCTTGTTCACAGTGTAATATATTTGTGACTCGTGGCCCCCGTGGAGAATAAAACATAATAAAACTATGTTTAGCCTTAGTAGAAGAAAAGTTGACTTCAAAAAAAGTCACAAAACGTTTGTTGGTGTTAAGTCTTTAACATGCATCAGAAAACTTGAATAACATATGTAAAAAAAGAAATCTGAACCATGTGTCCACCTTTCTTCCAAAACCAAGACTAAACACAGTGTCAGGAGATGCAATAAGCCCAACAGATTGATGGTAAAGAGAACCATAAACTTAAAACGTCTCAGTTTACCTAAAGGTGTGAGAGCCTTTTGAAAGCACAGAGAAGAGCGGACACAGACAAGGAGAACGTGGTTAAATGCTGGGAGGAATGAGAGAGAAAAACAAAAGCACTATACACTGAAGGAAAGCATTCTTAAAAAAGAAATGAAAGAGGGCTCAAAAGAGAGGGGAAAAAAAGGCAAGTCCAACTATGGGGGTATATGATATGGGGAAATATATACTGAAACATACAAATATCATGTATGAAAGGGAAAAAAAAAGGGGTTTTTTTTTTTTTTTTTTTTGTTGGACTTGAAGCGTGTCTCGGTTACAAATGTTGTGAAGTCACATTTGTAGGACTGACATCTCCCACTATTACAGAAATACAAAAGAAGGGGTAATGAGAGGAAGGTGTGAAGTGAAACTTCAGAAGTCATGAAAATGTTGGGAGTCTACACCTTGCAGGTTAACAGTCACCTAGTGACACACTAACTCATTCTATTGTCTTCTGCCGCTATAGAGAAATGTTGCAGGGTTTCATAATTGTGTTTCATTCCGTGTGATTTAAAGAAGGTGTTTCTTTTGACTTTGAATTGAACATAAACAACTCATTCCAGACCATCAATGTTTGAATGTCGTCGTTCAAACATCTAGGCAGAAGAGAGCGGACATGGCCCTCGAATGGTGCACATTGGAACGTCGATTATCCGGATTAATTGGGAACGGGGTCTATCCGGATAACCGGATATGGAATTAGATAGCGAGAAATAATCGTTGATCTTTCGCAAAACATTGGCAAGTCCACCTAGATAACGTACTACAAAAAAAAAAATACCCCGGATATTTGATGTTCCGGATAATGGACGTCCTGATAATCGACCTTCCATTGTGAGTGAAGTCCGCTTTATTGTAGCTATTTTATGAAGTCTTCGTTGTTAGTGCAGGCTTAAAACGACTTTTCAAGGTCTCTAGAAAAAAAAAAAAAGGCTTTCTGTCAGGCAGGTAACGTGGATCCGTTGCGGTGGTCAGAAGGTAACACATGAGTCGAGTAGCCAGATCATCTTTGACTTTATACAAGAGCTATCAATTTTATTTGGAGAAAAAGAAAACAATTTATACAATGAAGAATTCAATAAAGATACCATTCTGTCAGAAGTTGAATCTACACCCTCGGGTGACAAACCACCACGTCCATTCCACATTTCAAATTCGAGACTCGTGATCAAGACTCCGGAGCGCCCTGACGACTCCCACATTTTTTTGTGATAGTCCACCTAGAACTAACAGATTACATGCAGTGTGGTTCTGTTTTTTGTACTAATAGAAAAGGTCGTGGGTCAAAGAACACGATAAAATATCAGCGCCAGGAGCTGTAATGAGTCTGCATCCTGATAATTAATCATCATTTTCACACAACACGGCCAGTCAACTTAAGAAGCCATGCTCCCAAGATCAACGAAAACAATGCATGGAAGGGGGCAAGGCTGGCTATTTATCATCTATGAACTCTCGACTGTAAACAGTAGGACTCGCGCACGAGATAAACTTGGCGAGCGGATGCAGATGACAAGTCGTTGAAGTGATATGCCCCACGTGCGTGTAGTGCATGGATCTGTCCACATTTCTCTGATTCGCGCCCTTGCACCTCCTGACAGGGAAGGAAATCGATGGGGGAAACGGAGATGAGCAACGCGATACCTGTTGGGGGGACAAGAGCATCACAATGGGGGAAAATAGTGAGGGCAGGACTCTGGTGCCATCATCGGAGTTACATGGTCCGTGTGTGTGCATTAATGTGCTCGCCTCGCTGAGTTGTATTATACAACTATCTGTAGGATCAAGTGTGACCCTAATACTGGGGCACGTTTGTGTTGAAATGCTATAAGCAAAAAGTTGTAGAATATTTTTTATGACATTATTTTGTTAAAAGTTTTGATCCTAAAGCTTTGAGTTACATAGTCATAATATAGTTGAATATAGATATAGTCTAGATCTAGATTTTGTTCATAGATTTTAATAAATTATAGAACAAGAAGATCCGTGTCAAATTAGCTAACTATATTTAACGACTTATGTAAAGAAAAAAAAATAAATGTTAATATTGATTAAGGTTTAGGGCATCAAACTTTCGTTATTCGTTATGCAAACTGTCTCTTCATACCATTTTAAAACAAAATGAAAAGATTCGTATATATCACAATATAGTGGTACATATAAAGAATAATGTCTCAAGAAATGTGTAAACATGAAGTTTATTTGCACATTGGTTTCGCGAATATTCAAGCTTTTACACAGAAGATTGGAGAATGAGAGTTAATTAGAAATGAAAAGTTTCCCTTTATTCCTAACAGACATCTTCTGGAAGCTTGAGCCCTTTATTTAATCAAATATTAAGACCACATTTAAAAGCTGTCCGTGTTGATCCTGGTGCCATAGCTACTTATGTCTGGTTATGGCATTATTCTGTCATTCACTTACAATTTCTAGGTCCCGTGCCAAAGGAAAGACTATCGTGTCATGGGTTTTAACCGTGTGCCGTCATGTCTCAGGTCAAACTAATGTACACCAGAAGAAGGTGTAGTCGGCAAAATGCCCAGGACTTCTTAAAGTTGAGTGATGTGAGAGCTCGCAGACATTTCAATGTGTAACGCCAAGAGAAACAGAGCAGGTTTTTTTGTGTGTTTTTTTTTTTTTTTGGTTCAACACAATTGTTAGGTCAGAGTGGGACAGCAGTTGGAGAAGTCATACTGATATTATTTTTATTGGGTGGGAGGAGGGTGCGGAAAATATTTCATAGCACCAAAGAAGATGGGACACTCCAGAAATTGTGAAAACTCTTTGCCTAGAATACGTAACAAAGGCTCTGCAAAACAAGAAAGAACTGCGTATCAAACTGACAATGTGCAATAAACAAAACCTGGCATCACTTCCACTTTGACATTTACTTTGAGGCTATTGATCAAAGTCTATTTATTTCTCTGACACTAGGCGCTACTCACGTCATCAGCCTCTCTCCCATTCCACACCAACGTGTTGCCTTCTACAACAATAAAGTGAGCCCAATATTTCCAGCATGTGCGACAATCGGCAGCACATGCTGCCCGCTTTCTCGTGCGCCCTAAACATCACCAGAGATGTACTCGATTTGATTCACCTATGTGCACCCCCTCCCTAAACATCACCAGAGATGTACTCGATTTGATTCACCTATGTGCACCCCCTCCCCGCCATCACTCCCAGAGAAGGTCTCATAATCTTGACCTGTCAGTAACCTCTGACAGTTGAGATAGGCAGGTGACAGACAGTAGAAACATGAGTTGGTTGAGTATGACTCAAACATCTCTTATATTCTCTCCTCAGCCTTTCTATAACAAGCTCTAAGTTGTACACGGAGAAACCTTCAAGCAAGCTATGGTATTAAAGCAGAGACTAAATTCAGAACACTATTGAGGAGTAACATTTTGTTGTTATAAGAACAATCCACGTTGCTTGTTTCCTTTGTTAGTAATTGTTTGGCATATCAGCCCAGCACTCTTAACGACAACAAAGAAAAAAAATGTATAGTAATAAGGAGAACTCATTTTGCTAACCAGAAAAAATCTTGGAGCGAACTAAAACAATTCAATGTGCTGAAAAGAGCGACTCGAATTACTATAAAGAGCAACTCACAGTGCTAAAAAGAGCAACTCACAGTGCTAAAAAGAACGACCCATGGTGCTAAAGGAGCAATTCGTGGATTGTTGTTTCTTTAGTTAGATGTGGGAGAAAAAAAAAAGTGGACACAAATTGTACGAGACAGAATTGATCAAAGTAAAAAGTTAAGAAAAATTTGAATTATGAGAGAAAAAACAGAAAGGGAGTGGGAAGATGAGCGTGAAAAAGGGGGGGGGAGGGCGACAATATCAATTTGTATCACCTCCCACAATGTAAAGAGAAAAACAATAGAGGTGTAATCTATTCGTTAAGTCTTGTAAAACAGAAAAGACAACTCTGTCAAATGGGCCACTAGAGTGACTATGTACGTGTGACATGTTAGCGTTAATTAGTGACTAACAGGAAAGCCTTGTCAATCTAGTTGAACTAACTTCGATTTGTTTCTTTAAGTTGAGCCGACATTAAAGTGAACTTTTTCATTCCGCTCGCCTTATCTTTCGATTAAGCCAACCCCGTGTTTTCCGCCTTCTAAATAGCCTGGAGTATTTAAACCGAAAACTTTTTTTTTGTTTCTTATCGTACATACCTCTACTTGTTAATTACAAGTTATGACAGGTAGACTAGGGCATGATGTATTACCCACACATAAAGGCCTAGATCTATGTCTGCTAGACTACGAAATACGAGTTTGTTTCTTGCTTCTATTATCTATTGTGTTAGTGGAGACTCAGGGTGGATAGTTTGATATCTGTACAGCACTTAATCTAAACATGGAGCGATTAGCTCCATTGTGCACTGGGGCAAATTGTACAAGGGATACAAAGCAAGGAATACAATTGCTGTCCAAAACGTATCGTATTTGACTTTTTATAGCTCAAAGATTTCCACTATGTGTCTGTATGGAGGACAGCAGTCGGACTGATGAACACATCTACTCATTTAATACCTATGCTGTGACATCGTCTGGAATGTGGGACAATACTTTCAAACTCATAAAGCATCGAATAAGTCGAGCCTGTTCAAGGGCAACACGGGCAAGCCGCGGGAGGGTGAAGGGAGGAGTTTACAGACTTGGCAATACTTCCTACAGCGGCTTTATTACTTCGTTGGGATCTTTCGGGATTCGATGAAACCCATGAATCTGACACTTGGGGTCTGGAACTCGTGAAACATTAATTATTGTATGAGGTAGAATTAGGTGGGCCATGGATGTTGAGGTGTCCAACTACGGGCTAGGTGTGTAACGGTACTACACAATTAGAGGTTCTCAGATAATGCTCAAGATGTAAACACTTCACTTACATGAGGAGCGAGACAGTAGAAAGCTCCCAAACCACAACTGCATCGCAGCTCTGTGAATTTTGTTTACCTCCATTGACATTGTGCAGATTGTAACGTCATCTCCTACCAGTGGTTCTAAGGTTTCTAAGCCATGCATGACAGACCTTCACATTCTCGATACATCTCATACTTTATAAAAACACACCAACATTTCTAGGTACCCTTTAGATCTAGGCTGACGTCTTGCAAACTACAAAACAGTTCTTTACCTAAAGATAAATAAGAGTTTCGGTTTACAAATCAGAGTGAGCCTCTGTATGCACAATTTCACATTGATCCTGTAGGTCGATTAAAAAACTAAAACTACGTGTCGTCTCGTTCCTCTCCACACCAAGCACTAAGACAAGTAGAGTGTAACTAGTGGCATGCAATCCCCCTGACATTAAGCCTTGTATCAGCTGTATATCTAGATTATCTAGGGACGGATATTGCCTCGGGTAAGCATTACCAATAGGACCAAGTCCAAACTGACTAATGTGTGTGATCAATAGCTTACGACCACTCGAAATAAGGAAACAAAAGTTTTATTACCAAAGACAATGAGACAAAATGTACTATTTAAAGAATCCAAATGTAATTCAACACGGAACTATAGACACTCTGGTAGGGCATAATAGTTTAAAACTGTTGATAGTATTAGTCATTGTGTTTAGTGTTATACTACTTACTATATTAGATTACATTACAATAACATCAAAGTTTCTGTCGAGACGAGATTAGCTCCTACACAAACACATTCACTGCAATGCACAATGTCATCGGTATGGCTATCTCTATTTATGAAAAGCCAATCTCTCACTGACTAATGAATCAGTCTCCTATTTTTTACATTATATATTAGAAGTAGAAAATTCATTATATATGAATGTATTTGTCCTTGCCATGCCCTCCAATACAATTCAGCACTTCTTACGTTGTATACACTTTGACCACTGCCTAGTTTCTCCCACTTCGAAATCATTTTTGTTTCACTGCCGATTTTAGTTTGTGTTATCCAACTTTTTAATTACCTATTAGATTATTTTGTAAGGGCTCAAAAACAAAGGTAGGAGAAGGCGTTCAAGTGTGGGCCGTTCCAATGTACAGAACAAAAGTGTTTCTTTTTAAAAAAAAAACATCCTAAACTTCAAAGTCAAAAGTCTTTTCAACCAGCGAGAAATAAATTCACAAGAACAATTTTTTTTTATCGATGGTATCAACTTGTCTATGGTTGGGAGGTAGGGTTTCCGCGAAAGACTTTTCAGTAGATCTACCATATAACAGTGTTTTTGACAAAGTAGTGTGACTCCCGTAAATTGGGTTAATATCCTGCAGTTGATCTCCAGTTAACATGAACACCCCTTGACTTCATCCAAGAAACTTTTTTTTTCTCTCGCAAGTGGCAAAAAACTAAAAGCACCAAAAGTGACACCTCACGACTTCCTTCAGTTTCTGCTCGTTTTCAAAACGTGTATCTAACTGTGGATTAGCCAACCTGGAGAACTCCGGGCTTTGATGTTAATCTCCTGGATTAGGCGGCCCGTCTCAAACACTTGGTTAATCAAGGTGCGTGTTGCTGTGACCCGTGTGCTCCCTTCGCTGGAGATCTAGGAGGCCGGGACCAAATGTTAAGGTGTGTTGAGCCCCAGTGTGTTGGCGCACCTGCTCACCGAGTTAAGGTGTAGTGATTAATTAGACGGGGGACAATTAATACACGTTACGTCGAGGTGGGTTACATTACAAATACTTTGAGAAAACAAAATGGGGCGGGAGGATTTTGATCTGAACGTAACTAATATCTAGTTATGATTAGAGAAAAGAAATGTCTTTGGATAGTGGCAATTGCCTGGTAACATAATTGTAATGCATGTAATCATTTCAGGAATTATCAGTTGTTTTAATGGCTACATTAAAAAAAAAATACACCTACCATATATACAAGTCCTCTGACAATCAAATCATTAAACAGAAACAATCTGATGTAAACTTTTGACATGTAAATTGTGAATCTGGTGTGAATGAACATTTAGTTTCTCTTTATAGTTATGTTTTGTTTGGTATAATGCACAAATTGTAAGACACATTTCCTTATGGACAATAAAGATTATTATTATTATTATTATGTCAGCTTGAAATGATGACTGTATCTCAGACCTCATCTATCGGTTTACACTGAAAGCACCAGAACATGTAGATATGTGAGTTATGGCAAAAAGTGTGTGTGTACTTAGGAATGATTTACATCATCTGTGGAGCCCATAGGCATGAATGGCGTCTTAAAGAGGGGGTGGCTTATCGAGTGTAGTCAGAATGTGTGACAACAAAACCGTATCTAGCGATGCATGCTCGACTGAGTCTGTTTTTTGATCTAAAGTGACGCGTCAAACAAGTACCCTTTCAATTCTGTGAACACTAGACCGCACCAGGCAGCCATGTCTGACCGCCCCACCCACTCAATTCTTACCTACCGAAGAGAGAGGGGGGGGGGGGCGTTCTGCAATGCTCCAACGATAAAATTATTTTTTTAAGTAGACATGTTAAAATCTACTTGCCCATTACAAAAAAATGTGTGGTATACAGCCAAGAGACTGCCGAGAGTGTCCATCGAGCGAACGTTTTGTAAGTAGAGTTTGAGACTTGGAACATAAAGTAGTGTACCTTCACGTGCTGCACGTTTCTCTATAACTATGGTTAATACATGCCTCAATTGGAATACCAATAAGTTTATTTCATAAGAACACTTCTCGGATGTTGAAGACTGCTGGGCCACGCAAGGACTAAATGAAATGGAAGAGGGAACAATTATTTCACGTTGAACGTGATGGCTAGCCGAACATTGAACAACTGACTTTATGTTGAAGCCAGTTGCAAAACAAAACAAAAAAAAAACTTTTATCGTTCAAATATAAGAACCAGTATTGAGCTCCATGACTCTAATGACGGAGTTTTTTTTTTTTTTAAAGTGCCACCTAAAAGTTTACACAATAAACAAAGTTGTGATTTCCGCTCTAACCAAACTATATAGCTATCTTGCTAGTCCAAATCTACAACCTGGAATCTATTACAGCATACAAGTACGGCAGAGTGCCTGATAATTATTATATTATTATAATTCTAAACTAACCCAGGCATGACCACTCATGAATACAATTTTTAAAAAAATTGCATGGATCTAGTCCTTGGAATCTGCGCACACTAGTCTAAAGGGAGGCTACAATCCAAGTCAGGATTGAGAAGTTGTCTGAAAGAGACAGACATGGGCAGGAGGATTTTTTTTTTTTCAGTCCTTTATTGGGGGGACGGAGAACTGTCTTCGTGTACAGAAATGTTGACATGACAGACAACAAAAATGGGGGAGGGGTGGGTCATAAAGTCCCACCTGTTATTTTGTTGGGGGTCAAGGGTTTTCAAGAGTGTGTGGGGGGGGGGCGTTAGAAAAGCGAAGCTGAATAATGATTTATCCAGCTACCCAAGGGGAAGGGGGGAATTGAAAAGAAGGGGACATTAAACGAGAGAAAAGAAACCCGAACCAGCCAAAGAAGGCAGGTCAACTGGGGGTGTCGACGACTTTGTATACACCCTGTGAAAGCATTAGAACCGCTGGCGAGAGCATTAGTTCTAATCAGTAATCCTGGTCAGAATTCAACAAGTTCCTGTCTGATTCAAGTTAGAAAGAAGGAGAACATGTGGAAAGTGAAACAAATCTTCAAAATAACAAGTAACTGGAGTGCATTTGTTCAAAAGTGTACAAAAGGTTAATGTATAAAGTTGTCTAAAACATGCATGCGGTGAAAGACATAATGAGCAATGAAAGGAAAACAGAGTGTCACTCAAACCCATAACATAATTCAAACATTGGACTTTCAGCTCAACAACAAAGCGTTATTCCAAACAGCCACACAAAAATAGGTTATTGAGAAGGATTGTTATATGATTAATTGATTAGAGCGCTGTCAGTGAAACCAGAAGAAACAGAATTACTTAGGATAAACACAACCCGGACAGCAACACCGAGTCCTCTAGTTATCATCACCACCATCCTAGTTACACTGAGCTTAAAGCCGGAAAACAAAAAGTTCCAATTTTCATCACACAAGAGCTATTGTAGAAACCAAGATCTACATATAGAGTCAAGGTCAGCACCAGGCTACAAACGTCAAGTCAACCAGGCTTAACATGGTGTCTAAAAACATGGGACAAGGGGGGAGAGATAGACACGATAATGCAGAGCCCAGGTTTTCATACCATACGTTTCAGCATATCCCCACGGCTTGCGAAAGGGAAATCTTTTCAAACAATTCCTAATCCATCACTGTTCTCGCGCGCCCCTGAGATCTCGACCCGCCCCTGAGATCTCGACCCGCATAATTTATGGCCCACCCCACCGTATATCACCTCGCCAGACATCGAGTACCATATACCCCACAGTCAACTCCCCCTTATCCCCACCCTCTTTCTCACTCAACAACCCAATCGAGCAGTTGAAAAGCTATCACAAGGCAATATGTTATGGCTTATATTCAAAAATTATTATCCTGCACTTCAACTGCAAACGCTGCGCACTGCACCAACAGTAATTAAACATCCAGCCACCCCTCCCTTCGCGTGTCTAGATTTGACAAGTGACGGTCAAGTGGCTATCAGAAATTTTTAAAAAGTTGGTTCTCCCCTCCCCTTCTTAAACAAAATGCAAAAAGAAAGAGGGGGAAAGTAGTTATTCACAGCTCTTGTGACACACACACACACACCAGAGCGCTCCACATACACACAGACAGAACAATGGTAAAATTGTTTGAATGCTCCAGGTCTGTAGAAGGGCCATAAATCTTACAGGGATAGACACAGGCTCGAGTTGAAGTCAACAAGAATGTGAAGAAGGGCCAGGTGGGACAAGGAAATAAAAACAATCTCACATTGATTCTGTTCTCTTGGTTTCACTGGGAAACAACGTCTCTAGCACTACACATATAGACCATATACATAGGCATCATTTAGAGAAGACTTGAAGTAACTATAAGATCTCTCCGGCGCATTGGTTATGCTGAAAAGATTAAACCATATTCTTTTGCATTGTACGGAAAAATGAACTCACCAGCTATTACCTAATTCCAAAACTAACTAGGATTTCTTAAAGCGATTGTTCACAATAATTCATTACGGCATTTTCGGTGTGAAACCGTGATAGCTCAACAGAAAGAAGTATCGAATGTGTGCTCATAAGAAAAGGCAGGTTTGCTTTGTAAACTTATTGAATAGAGATGACTGCATACCGAACTGGAAATAAGAGTGTGCGTACAAAGTTGAGAACATTAGGGATGACCGTATTGGTGTCTCTGAATTTCCCGAGGTGTGCCCCTGCAACTGTTTAGACCCTGAATGTGAATGTGAGGGAGGTCGACACCCTGATACACTGTTGATCATAAAAAAACACACAATTTTAGTTCATTGGATACCACACAACTCTAGTTTATCACCACAACTCTAGTTCAATCTTATGCCACCCAATTGTAGATCATCACATACCAGGAGAATCCGATCCTGTAAGTTTGATTAAATCATAATGACATTCTTTGGCTGTGTGTCACGGAAATAAAAAGTCATTTCAAAGACGATAGCCCCTCCCCTCCCAAACACACTTGGTCAGACCATGTTGATCAGCAGATCTTGAACATTATCCAAAAGAAAATGATTGTGTTCATTTAGCCCAGGGCAAAACAAAAAATCAGTATAGATCTTCGAAATACAGATTATGTATGTTATGTTTATTTATATTTATATTGGATAGGAAGAGACGGAGCGAGAGATAGAGAGAGGGGGGGGGGATTACTTTATTCAATGGACCGCGAACAGAGCCCTTTTTGTAGAAAAGTAAAAGCTAACATCTAGATTTCGCCTCAGAAAAGAACAAATCACCATTTTGTTGGCCACTTGCTGCGTAGAAGTTCCCCTGGAGAATGGGGATCAGAATGGGATCAAAGAAAGCGAGGATCAACGCCATTTTAACAGTCATCATTTCATAAACGTTGAGGAGTGGCTTACAGGCCCAGTGAATACGTGGATGCAAGCTATGAAGGCTGGCAAGGAATTATGGGATGTTAAAGGACAGCTTTGTGCGTTTATTTTCTTTCTTTAAAAAAAAAGCTAATGGGTGAACAAGTTCATCCATCAACATCTTCCTTTGGATGAAATGTTCCAGTCAAGCACTTCACGGAATCGAACGATTAATAGAAACCTTGAGTTCACATTTATTCTTGGTAGGAATACAATAAGACAAGATATGAGCAGCGCCTCAAGAAAATCCTATCAGACTTACAGAAGAAAAACAAAAACAAAACAAAACAAAACAAAAAAACTAGAATGCATGTAAACTGAGAAAAATTACCCTTCGAGAAATTGTTAAGTGAACTTTCCTCTATTATTTGTTCCTGTTATTACTGGTAACTAAATAAATATGAGAGAACGAAGACAATCAAAAACACTTTAATATAAATTATAAGCGTTCTTGAAACAAAAAGGATTAGTCGTTTACATATTATTTAGAGACTTCATTTCTACTTAGCCAAGAGTTTTCTTGGCCGATTCAAGCAATCTGTTCCATGCTCTAATGACACTAGGGAAAAAAAAACTACGTGATAAATTATCTTTTTTTTTTTTTCTACTTTGTCCTAACATGGAATAAGAAGTTCCTGCTACTTAAGTCACACTGACATGGGTACTACTATTGATGTACTGATTCAATTCATCAAGGGCTACTTTTGCACTTAACACGCAAACAGCAAGCGCCAGTGATGTTCTATGTAAACGCCAGTAATGTCCAATAGCTAATTGTAAGCCCGAAAATTCCACTAATTACAGATGCTCTGCGCAGCTGACATTCTCTATGTCCAGGAAATGAAAGGTTACGAAAAAGTTGGCTCAGTCCAGTTTCACGTTTGGTTCTCTTTCAGCAGTAGGGTGGGAGGAAATGGACAGATGGTCATCAATCACTGAGAGAGAGAGAGAGAGAGAGAGAGAGAGAGAGAGAGAGAGAGAGAGGGAGAGAGACAGAGACAGAGAGAGAGAGAGAGAGAGAGAGAGAGAGAGAGAGGGGGAGAGAGAGATCTAATATTTCGCTAAGGTCCAACTGTGTTAGATTGCTTTCCTAATTCTGCTTTAATCAGAAATGTGCACAGAACAGTGATGCCACTAGATGGTGAGGTACGTACGAGAACACAAAATGGTGCGTGCTTAAGAGAGTCGGGAATTCTGTTTTAATGACTGGTGTGTCCGATGTGCAGAGTCTTTTGATACAGAAGAAAGAAGTTTAATATTATAAACTATAAACTATAAACTATACCAATCACACGTTGTTGGAGGATATACACACACAACAAAAACATCAACCTTGTCAAATCGATAGAGGATGTGAAATATATATACTTCAGTAAAGCTTAATGCTATTATCTAAACTCAGAGAGAAAATAATATATTATAATGTTACATTTATTAAAGAAACCAAGGTGATCAAAATACATGGCATAATATACATAAAACAAAATAATTTAAATTCACCAAGGACTAAATGGTGTCAAGTGAGTCCTAAAATAAAAGTAAATTGGAGTCGATGATATTCCACTAAAAACCACTTTCTTCTAGCATCACATTTATAGTAGAACAAACTTTGACCTGAAGAAACTCATATACCTGAATATTTCAATGTTATTTTTTAATCTAGGATTTTCTTAAGTTCCACAAAAACAGCTATGAGAGAATAGAATGACTACGCTTGACATTGGTTTCAACAAATTTGACTTCATCCAGCCATCTCATTAATTTAGCAGTCATGGAAACATACTGTTGACGTTCTATGAATTTTTGCAGTCAGAATTAAAGTTTTTAAAAGACAAAAAAAAAACCTAAGGTATAAATAAAAAAAAAACAACTACAAACATGAATCTCCACACACTAAACCTTTCACACATTCGTGCCTATTGATATAAAACTGTCCCCCACCCCACATTAAGTCTTTCAGTCCCCCCACACTAAGTCTCAAGAGAAGTCTGGTCGTATGTCAGCCACCATCTATCATAATAAAGACGACAGACTTGGGCCAGTCCTCCCAGGCGTCACTTGAGAGGCCCAGATTTTCTTGCATATCTACTCAGACCAGTATCAGTTACTACAAATTTCAAACGACTTATCGCTTAAATTCGTACCTCCGTACCACACAGGCGACCCATTTAGTTTGTTTTTTTTTTTTTTTACATATAAACTTCAGTACAATCTCCCGCCAGCCTTATTTCTCCTATATAGAATCACATGCAAACTGCCTAACAGAGTGACATATAAACACGCATGAAATCCAACATAAACAAACTCCAGCACACACGGATAGATAAACACGCATAGACTTCAACATTCACACACATACCAACACACATATACAGATACAGACACGCACACACGAAGGTTTTTCTTTCTTTTTTTTTTCTTTTCAACTCTGGCAAGTGGAAATCTAAAGGAGTAAATGCCTATCTTTGAATGGCGAGATTGTGTCAGGCAAATGTTGCTTTAAACACGGCCAGTGCCAGCACGCCAGGGTTTCTCAAATAGGAATAGGAATATCAAAAATCGCATATCCATGTTTCCCACGCGGCTTTAAAGTGTGAACCGCGCCAACAAAGATAAGGTTCTCATTAGAAATAGGATACAAACACAACTAAGTATCTTTCCCATATTCCCCAAAGAAAAAAAAATGTTCCCTTGCAATATTTACAAAAGACTCATTGATAAATTAATTCATCCATTGCATGATGTGTATATAATACATACACTGTTGAGATATCAACAAAATGTAATCTATGGAAGTAAGTACAAGGAATGGAAGAGAATTAAATTACTATAAATATAGCATATTTAGTTAAACGAAGAATTTTAATAAAACAGTATTAAATGATTGTGGACTTGTAACTACCAAAAATTGAATTTCTAAGTACATTAGTCTGTAGCAGTAAGTGAATTATTTTTTAAAATATTTAGTGGTCATCAGAGATTTTTCAATGTGCCTTGACATTATTTTGACAATTTCTTTCCAATCTCTACCAATGTGCCTCATCATTATTTGACGGTATTTCTTGAACCTCTTATTTTATTACCTAAAAAACACATAGTCCTGTCGCTTTCTCATCTCGTTCTCTAGTATTGAATTTCGTCGCTTCAAGATCGTCAACTGGATCTTCAAACTCAAAGTTTAAACTTAAAGAGCATACTACTGTGATTAACCTCCCCACTACAGGGCCTGCACCAGTCCAAGGGGAAACTAGTGAATCGTTGGAGTCTAACGTATAGCGCCGTCACTTTGAGCAGGTGATAAAGTTATCTGCTCTGAGTTGAATGGGGAAGATGGAGATTACGCACGTGAAGCTCTTGGAATAAAAGTCTTCACGAGACGTTGTCGTTATTGCATCAAATGCAAAGGACTAAGTTACAGACTTTATTCAACATGAGATGGTTTAGTTTTACAGCTATCGGCATCTTGAAAACATCTATAAACCATATTTAAACTATTTTCACATCGATAACTTGTAAAGACTTAACAAGATGTTAGATATAGTCTGGCTTTTGATGTCTTGACTAAACATGTTCCTACTTTTGGGGCACTTGTTAAGCAAAATGTATAGTGGCGGGATAAGGATGGTGACTTTGGCCAGTTTTTTTTTATCAACACATGAAATAAGTAAACTTACGTTTAGAACATTTCTTCCTAATGCTTTCGTGGGAGTCTTGGTTTAAAGTTGTGTTTTATTGTCTTATAAGGACATTAAATAGTAACATCATTATTTAAGGACACCTAGAATATTATTCACTGGAACGAGGGTCATCGTTCTAGAGTGTTCTAATGCCAGAAACCCCAGAAAGAAAGTCTAGATTTGGTTCTATCCTCTGAGACCAGTTTCAACTGTGACGGTGATGGCAGAAAGCTTGAACGCCTCTAGAAAGAGAGAGGGAGGAGAGTAAGGGAGAAACGAAATTTGTTTCCTCTCCTTTGAAAGGATAACATAAGGTAAACTTCCAAGAAATTAGTCATTCGGAAAACATTCTCCAATCACTGTCACACAATCTCGCAAACATATCTACAGTGACTAACGTATGTGGTCTAGGGACTCTTAACTACACACACACAGGCAATCTTCAAAACAAAATAAGCCATTCAATGGATTTGATTGTTTACATAGAGTTTGGGAAGCGTTCCAAATAAAACAGATGCGTGTGGGCCTTTTTTTTCAAACACATTGTTTTATTTGATCTCCATTGTGTAGCAATTATACCCAACACATTGTCTCTTTTCTCCAACTCGTTTTATGTTCGTCCCCCCCCCTCCCTCAATTTCTGTTCAAGTAACTCCATGTAGTCACCATCAGTGATTTGTAATTTCAATGAGAAAACTTTTTTCTTTACATTTAATCTTCAAGATGTTGACATTTAGTTTATAGATGATATGTATTTATTTAAGTAAAAAAACAAACAAATATTTTGATAAAGTGTTTTTGATGGTTATAAAACGTTATCACTTGGAGCCAGACAACATACATATTTCAAAGCCGTACACATCTACAACATAGACTTAGCTCTTTATCTCCGCAATTAATTTTCCACATTATGACAGAATTGTTCATTTTTCACATTTCTGCATTCTACCCTTTCACGATCAAACTTCAATAACATTTTTGATTGTAATCACGAAACGTTACTTTGGGTATAGACTTATAGGAGAACGCATGCTCTTTCTATACAACACAAATTATAGTGTATAAAACCATAAAATAAATTTAATTTAATGGGTTATCGTTAATTAGGAGAGAAAGATTTAATAAGCTGCAATTAACGCCATGAGACTTCGTGGAGCTGCAGCGGAAGTCTAACCCTACAACCCCCTCCCCCTCTCCTCCTGTTTTTGTTCACAAAATTTGAAAGTAGAAGTTGTGCTAATGCCACATGATGATTGCAAGGGCTAAACAAACCCAACACATGAAAACACAACTGATGACACAGCTGGACCTCTCCTCCGGTGTCCACTCTTCAACGACTTTTCTTTCTGGGCAAGCAAACACTGGACAAACGACTGCAACAACAAAGTAGAAGAGGGGAGGGACAACAAGAGGAGCGAGACAGGACAGAGGGGTGAAAATGACAAATGACATGAGGGGCGGGAGAGAATGCAGGGGATGGATCCCTCGAGCGAAGCTCGGGCCCAGGCACTCGAGACAAGGATCTTCAATTATTTTTTACCTCATTGCCACATCACGGACAGTTCTGACGCTCGCATTCCACTCCAGGCCCGGCCTGAATATTTCAATCAAAAGACACTTGATTGGATTAGAAAGAAATCACGCGAGGCGCACGCTCGAAATCATTAGAGCAAAAATGATGAACGGCTCAAGTAAACAATGAGTTTAATCCGATAACATTTCCAGCCCACTTTTCCTTCACACAATATCTTTAGTTTTCATGTTCTATCACTGACATTCAAATTGTTTTTTCAACCTGTGACTGTATGTTGAAAGGATGATTTACTTTGTAATCTCTGGCCATATAGGGCGATCGAAATATTGTAAGCATTGCAGTGAAGGTTCTAGAGTCTGTGTTATCCTAAACAATGTGTGGCCTGGCCTGACAAATGACATATCAGTTTACTCCAATGGACACATTACAGGCAGTATATATCTCAAGAGAATTATCT
The DNA here is from genome assembly GCA_021533235.1 of Biomphalaria straminea. Classification (NCBI taxonomy): domain Eukaryota; kingdom Metazoa; phylum Mollusca; class Gastropoda; family Planorbidae; genus Biomphalaria; species Biomphalaria straminea. The sequence continues at coordinate 15,291,775 of JADKLZ010000728.1, read as the reverse complement.
TTACGAAAAATCTTCGCAACTCAAAACGACTGCAGGCTCTTTCCCGTGCACATGCCAGAGACTTCAACTAGACGAGCGGACCTTAGGACTGACACATTTACTGCTGGAGTGACTTGTTCATTCTGATCTAGTCATTGTTCATGGCTGTGGGAAATAAAGGAACTAACTATGGAATACTGTAAGCCCACGTGACTTCGATCACCAAAAAAAAATGTGTGAAGCTTTTGAAAGAACAACAACTAGACAAATAGGGGAACAAAATTAAAGAATGGAGCTCTATATCACACCAGCGATTTAAGAATGAATGGAAATGTGAGACAGAGAGAGAGACAGTGAGACACAGAGTTTATAAACAATTAACAAAAAGAGATTCTTTATACGAAACCAACGTTTACCTACACGGGAAGGCTAATTAAAAACAATTATCTAGTTTTATTTTCATTTCAGTTGCCCATATATTGTTTGAAACAATGCAGTGTAAATACAACGGTTGTTTTATTGTGGTCTACGCCCATGCCAGCAACACAAAACTATAGAAATACGTTCAGAAACAGAACCAAAAAAAAAAAAATCACGGCGTATATCTTGATCTGTGTATGCGGGCATCTGTAAACAAGTTTATAGGCAAAGAAGTGCCAGGCGGCGGCGTTTTTTTTTTCCCATCCAGATTAGGTCAGCATAACTGTTGGAGTGGAAGAGAAAGAAAGTAATAACATGGGGGTGCCACATGGGTGCAGGGAGAGATTGTCAAGATGATGGGAGCAGGAATCAAGAAGACCAGTGCACATTTAGTAAAAAAAAATCTAATTTAAGAAGGGAGAAAAAAAAAAGGTCTCACCAGGCATCTATCTTTAATTAAGCCGAAGTAGGTTGTTAATGAGTTTTTCAGAGGATCTACACATAAATTAAAATAGCGCCTTGTGGGAAAAACGTTTGGTCAACAGGCTTCTTAGAGAAGACAAAATGTGAAGATTTTCATACTTTAGTTAGAATGGTACTAATGTATCTAGTATACTAGTATCTTTGAAAGGAAATCATTAACGGCTCAAAATACGTGTGGAGGTGGATGATAACAACATTTTAGGAAGTCTTCTAATGAAAGACTTATCAGACACCAAAGTAAACAGCGTTTACAAGACTAAACTTGTCACTAGTTGATTCCGTAAATCCACATAGCTTTCCTTAATGAGCTCGACTTGCGCCCTTTCTTCGGCTACATTTAAATTAATACAGCGTGACATTTAGACGTGAAACTACAGCGTGACATTTAGATGCCACAATTTGTCTAAGGTTTTAATGACAGTAAAAAAATTACAGGTTATAAAAATTCGTATTTAAAGTTATTATTTAAAAACACTAAACGATTGCTAAGAAAAACACTATAGTCATAATTGAGGTAGAAACTAGTAGACAGTTCAATTGGAAATAAAATCAACAGCTAGTTATTTCTAATTAAGTAATAGATGGAAATGCTTAAATACAATCAGAACTTTTCAGTGGTTTTAACAATGGATGAAGTCTCGTGTTCTCAATGTGCAGTTCTCCTTTAAGTCCAGGTGAAAAAAGCTACAAAGAACAGGTTCGTTATCAACGAACAGAGTCCGGTCAGTTACTTTTAGACTTACAAAGAACAGATTCGTTATCAACGAACAGAGTCCGGTCAGTTACTTTTAGACTTTCGAGGGACTCAAAGGGAAAGTCTACAAGAAACTAACCGGACACCATATTCTAGATAACGGGCCACAGAGCAAGTCCCCCTTCATAAAATCTTATCAAACTAAGCGACACGAAGACAGGCAAGAGGATGGAGGAGAAGAGGGCTGGAGGGACGATTGAACACTAATGCCTTCGGAAACCGGAAACCTCTCCTTATACTCCCCTCCCCCCGCTCTCTTCTTTCTCCCTGGAGTCATCGGGAGTGCTGTGACTGATCCTATCATTAAGTCAGAGCGTTAGGGGAGAGTGGAGGGAGGCTGCTGGACCCAACATTCATCATTCTCGTTTGATTCGCAGGTCAGGACGTTAAGCAAAGCAAGTGCGACTGGTGACTACAGCAACCTCTCAGGGCGAATTGGTCTTCAGAACAGCAGAACTACACCGACTTAAAACCTAGTCCACTTGTTCAAACCCGTGTAAGATGGGGGCTCAACTCATATATGTAATGCTAACGTAATGTGAATGAATGTTTCATCTAAAAGGAGTAATATCAAACTGAAAAGACAGAGAGGGAGATGTACAAATCACTCAATTTTGAGAAAGCATGCGCAGATATTGTAGACATACTTTAACATAC
>JADKLZ010000728.1:15273099-15284486 GCA_021533235.1 Biomphalaria straminea | reverse complement strand
ATTCGGCCACCACACCTTCTTTCAAGTAGGTAGCCAATACAAAACTCGGCCACCCCACATTCTTTCAAGTAGGTAGCCAATACAAAACACAAACAAGATAAAAGCCTTAATCTAGTTCTAGTCTGTTTTAGTACAGAGACACCTTTTTAAAAAAAGCAACAACTTGAAAGTATCAAGCCACTAGACCGCCAAAAGATAACTATCTGAACACAAGTCTTCACCGTGTTTTGCAGGGGACACTGAAGGAGCCAAAAATAATTTTCGAGCCCGGGGGCAAAACATTTGCACGGGGAACGTTTCGGTAAAATCCCATTTATAACAGGACTCAGCCAAACAAAAAAAAATGCGTGTATGTGTATGGAGCGAAGAGTCTGGTGGACTCAACACAAACCCTTGCTCCGCCCACTTTATTTTCATATGGGTTTCTAAAATTTGGAGCAATATGGCTTCAGTTTGAGGCTACATTTATATCTACAGGTTTCTTTATAGGGCTAAATATTTGAGCTAGCCCGTGGCGGTTAATGTAATTTGCCACTACTATGGCCATAACCAACCCATATTTCTCCCCGTTGGCCTCGCTATATGGCGAACCGTAAAAGTTGAAGGACTAATATATACTCAAAGAGAACATAAACTTTGGGTATCGAGCACAACTTTTTAAAAAGAGTTCAATGTCAGATTTCTCCGATAGTACACTGTAACTTTACCTGGATAAGACCAAAACAGTCCCCCCCCCCTTTTTTTTTCCTTTTTGCCCCTTATTTGACCTACCCTAGGAACAATGTTTGTCAAACTTAAAGTCAAAGCCACTTTCACTCTTCGGGGGAAAAATGTCAAGAGGGGGTATGTTTTGGGGGGGGGCCCCCCCCCCCCCCCCCCCAAATTTATTTTTTTTTTACTTACCGTAAAACTAAGTGAACAAACAGATAATCAAACGTCTTTGTCCTTGTTTAAATAAAAAAATATATATACAAATTTACAACAAATAAAAATGATAATAAATTAGTTTCCTATTTTAAAAAAAAGTATACCATTAATCAACTAATTGGTGACGTTGGGGCGGAGTGGTATAGCCGCTTAGCTTCAGAACCGGCGGGGGGGGGGAGGGTTAAATTTGAATCCCACTAGGATGTTGAGTTTCGGGATTTATAAGACGCCGATGAGTCGGATGGACTCTAAATGCTACATAGGTGGAAAGGTCTGAACTTAAGTGAATAATCAAATGCATTTTGTACAACAGACTAATACAAACTGCTAGGAATATATATAACGTGAAACACACTGTCTAGTTAGAAGCTTCTTTAACAAAAAAAAAATAGATGAATGTATAGTATGTAGACTTTCCAAGTACAATGTATTCAAAACACTATTCCACCGTCAAACAGTGTAAATGGTAAATATGAGTAAATCAATCAAACCCTGCCAAGCTTGTAGCATACTTCCAGTGCTAGCGTTCTCTCTCCAAACAGTTCAACTCCCTCCCAATTTTTGTCTCCCTCGGTTTGCAAACACTGGACCCGGCGTGACGAGAAGAGAAAAGGGTGGAACGGGAGGGGGGGGGGCGAAGGCAAAAAGAGCTTCAGTTTAGACGAAGAGTTGATCCAAATAATACACTACACTTCAGCCTCATTTATAGGGCCTCTTTACTTTGGGTCCCCCCCCCGGTGAAATATTTGCACAATGAGACACGGTCTGTTCAGTATTCCATATAAATTGATCTAGGCATTGCCAATAGCCCCGTCCTCACGAGCCGTTCTCATCGGCAGATCAGTTTCAGACATTTTAAAGGGTGGTTCAGCTCGTTCACTCTCTCGTCCCGTTTAACCGCTCCTATTATGTGTAGTATAGCACTTAGAACAGTTCATTAGTTCTATTTATGTAAAGTCGAAGGCTAAAAAAAATGGCAAAGGAATATTCATTCTAGTTATACCATTATTACGTATCCCAATCCGAAATACATAAGGTTAACCTTTTGATTCATTTACCTACTTCAAAATCTGTTAAATTAGTCATTTATAGGCCGTGATGACTATTTAAAAACCTCTATAGAGTAAGTTATATTATTTCAATTTAGTTCACAGCCATGTCTATGTAATACAGAAATAATGTTACACTTTCAGACTCAAAGACATTCGCCTTTGTATACGTTTCTTTTAAAACCAAATCTACAAAGGATAAAAACACATCGAGCAGTCCCAAACAGATACAGCCCAGCTGATTCCCAGAGAACAAAACAGAGCAGAAAGCAAGCCATGCTGAGAGGTTGTCGCGTCCCACAGGAAGTGCGCAAACCAAGTGAAGCTCCCATTCAACGATGTTTTACCCCATCTCAAACGTTTTCCCTCTAGGAACAAATCGACAAAAAATAAACACGAATCAAATATTTGGCATGACAACATTTTTGAAATTAAAAAAAGAGTCTGACACTGATCCTCTTGTCAATCATCTTAGTACGTCATCTTGCTGCCCCCCCTCCCTACCCCCGGAAGGAGATGGGGGCATTTCTTGTTGGAAGGGGAAGTATTTCCCAACGGCCAAACGACAGAAAAAAGAAAAATGAAATGCAATTCGGCAACCTTCTACAGAAGAACAAACAGCCCAAAGGTTACTGGCTTCAGGAAAAAAAAAACAAAAAAAAAACAAGAAATGCTATCGGCGTTACTAATGTCTTCGGTGGACAAGACCCACACGCCGACTCGTGATGCACTGGACCAAAGCATAATTATCAAGAGTCAAAGAATTTTTTTAAAATCTCATTTTATTTTTGTTTCAGAATTCATCAGATCCTTTCTTTTTTCCCCCTACGACTTGGTAGATCTAGAATCTATTAAGTATAGATCGATCATGACATGAAGCTTTTTGAAATCGACACTAGCAGCTGGGAAAAAGTAGCACTGGATAGATCCACATGGAAAGAGAGCATAAGAGAAGGGTCTCGGATTGCAGATGCCATACACAACAGAGGCAGAAAGAAGGCTAACAATGCAGCTGCTCCTGGTGATTTTATATGCCCAACCTGCAACCGCAGCTGTGTATCAAGGATTGGCCTCTTTAGCCACACAAGACGTTGCAAAGGGAAAAGATCGTCTCACGAGACGTAAAATGCCACAGAAGATCGATCATGTATATCACTACAATGTAGTTCGTGTACATTTTATATCATTATATACATTTTATATCATTATGTACAGAACTTGCTGGATTATTATAGGCCTACATAACTAGCCGAGGGCCTAAGTCTGTGTATTACTGGATTGGATTTAAATCTGTCACACTGAGAAAAAGGGTTTACCAGATATGTTTAAAAGTTTCTTTCATAGAAATACAATTAGGTACTTTTTGTCTTTTTTTTGGGCCCTCGGTTGTGGGAGGGACATAAAACATACACTGCGGTCTCCGCCATGATCTAAGAAACATTTATGCCAAGATTTATCAAGATTGGTCAATCGGTTTTGATTTTAATTCGGGCTATACATACATACGCATTATAATATGCTTCTACACAAGACAACAGCCACTTTACCTTACTTAATTTGAAGTGATAGTAAACTTAAGTCTACTCCTTAAGATTGAACAAGCATAGTGAGAAGACTAAGACCGGAAATAGAGGAAACTGATCACGAGATGGTATTTTTTTTCACATATTTTGCGGAGGATATTTTGCTATCCAACAACAACAAACGGGACTACGACAATACAAATGAGATTAGAGTTGAAATAACAAATGATAATAAACGTGTCTTCGCCATTATGCAATTTTTAGGTGTTGTAGATTCAGTCAATCAGTGCTAACATTTTTACGGAACCTTCAGATCTGAGCTTTGTACTGCAGGTGCACGATGAGATTAGAGCCACTGCCATAACTATCTAAGATTTGTTCATTAACTAACAGTTGTTTATATCCACACGGTTAATATAATGCTCAAGAAATGTGTATATTGTATCTCACAGTTTTAATGGATTTTCCTGGTACAAACTGGAGTTTTACTGGCTCATAATTCAAAATAAAAAAAAAATAAAAAAAACAGGAAAGAATTAAAAACAGGGAGAATAATACAAATAAAAGCATCCCATTCAATATAATATGTTGCTAACTAAAGAAATAAAAAAAAAAAATAAGCACAAACTTTACATTTACAATCATATATTAAAAAAAAAAAAAGTGTTATTGGTGCTTAAGTGAAAAAATAGGAATTTTGAATCTAAAAGACAGAATTTAAAAATCTATATTTGTAAGTAGATATCTAGATGGATAAAAAGTAAAACAGGAAATCAGAAGTCATACAAAATATTTAAAACTAAAATCTGAACACTGAGAAGGGTTTCTAGTAAGTACTCACCGTAAGAAAACAATCCCCAGTTCTTCTGTTTTCAGTAATTGTAATACTGTAGAAGCTGAATTCAAATTCCGGTTCTTTATCATTTACATCCTTTACAGTTATGTTCACCTGGGCACTGGCCATTCTGGGTGGGTCACCACCATCTTTAGCCACGATGACCAGCACTGGATGTGCATTGAGATCACAGTCCAGCGTTGCCCGGGTGTAAACTTTGCCTGTGTTAGAATCCACGGTGAACCACCCCATGTTCTGGGAGCTGTCCTGGACAGAGTAGGTAATCCTGGCATTTAATCCTGCATCCGCATCGGTGGCAAAAACTGTGATGACTTCTAATCCAATTTCAGCTGTTTCATCTACTTCTGCTTGGTACACTGACTTGTCAAATCTGGGCGAGTTATCATTCACATCACCAATGTTGACAACAAACTCTTTCACAGCACTGAGTGGGGGGTTGCCTGTGTCAGTCACCTGCACAGACAACCAATAAACAGCCTGGGTTTCTCTGTCCAAAGGAGTCTCCACATATAAATCCCGATCACGGAGACTGAAACTGCTGGGGCTTGGGTATAGTTTGATGCTTACCTTGGCATTGGCACCAATGTCAGGGTCATCAATTCGGACTGTTGCAATTTTCGTACCTACTGATGTGTTCTCCAAAACAATGCCATTTTTAAACTGATCTAGAAACTCTATGGAAATATTGGCAGGTTGCTCATTGATGTTGTCAACAAATATTTCCAAAGCTGCTGTGCCCATCTGTGGAGGGCTTCCATGGTCGCTAGCCTCCAGCGTCAAAGAAAACTTTTGCTGTGTTTCATAATCTAGGGGTCTGTTTACTCTGACCCAACCTGTGGTTGAATCAATGACAAAATACTCTTCTGGGTCAGTTTTGTGGTCAATTGAGTAGCTTATCCTTCCATTGTCTCCAGAGTCTAAATCTGTTGCAAACACTTGAACGATTGACGTCCCAACAACTATGCTTTCATTAATTTTCACAGAGTATTTACTAATGTTGAAAATAGGTTCATTGTCATTCTGGTCTAAAATATTGATGTAAATGTTCATTTCAGAGGATCGGCCCCTGCCATCAGTTGCCCTGATAACCAGATGATAAAATTTGGTCCTCTCATAGTCCAATTTGGTTGGACTTACAACCAAGTCTATTATCTTATCAATATTGCTGCTGTTTCGAACTTGTATGGTGAAATCTCCATCCTGATTGCCGCTGACAATCTCAACAATTTGGGTGGTGTTTTCCCCCAAGTCTTCATCCCTCACACTACCCAGAGCGATTTTGTGGCCAGAAGGGGCTGACTCAGAAATACTAATGTTGTAATATGGATTAGAAAACACAGGAGCGTTATCATTCAAATCTAAAACCTGAATAGTCACGATGACCAAAGCATTGGACAAATTTAAGGTGCTAAGTATAATGGTGTAGAACTCTCGGTCTTCCCTGTCAAGAAAATCCTTGGTGGTCACTCTGCCTGTTGCCAGAATGACATTGAAACTATTAACGGTCTTGTTGTCAGTCGAAGGAAGCCATTTTGAATAGGGCGGACCAAATCCTTGTCCTTTTACCTCTCCCACAAGAGTGCCAATGGGAGAGTTCTCGACAACTTTCAGGGTCAGGCTGTACTGAACTGTCTCAGACTGCCCTCCAGAGAACGGGAGAAGTAAGAGAAGGAACTTTAAAAGCCAGATGTGATACAGGAAAATGCACCAGATCTTTCTGACAATCTGGAACATTTTCACTTGTCGCCAAAAGGCTATTGCAGAAGCTTCTATGGATTAACGTTAGGAGGCTGTGAGAGTCCTGGCACTGCATCATCCATCAGGTCTTGATTTTGATGCAAAATATCCAAAATCTCTAGATCTAATTACTGAAGTGCTTGTGAGGAAATCTGAGCATTGTCTGTAGTAAAGGAGAAAAACAATAATAAAGGTAATAGTGGTAACAGGTAAAATATATACTTAAAAAAAAAATATTTTTAAAATAGAGATAGCTAGATCTAGTACGTTATCTACAAACTAATTCATATCTAGATCCAAATCTATAGACTATATATTTAATTTATCTATAGGAGTATAGGCCAATTATCTAAATCAAGTCCAGGTTTTAGTAGGTCTATAATACAATGGTCAATGATTCTAGATCCAAGTCTAAAACTAGTTTTATTCTAGACTATAAATCTAGATGTAGAGCCTAAATCTAGGTCTAGACTCTAGACTAGTGCACTACTAGAGTCTACACCTATGTATGGTAAATTCTAGATCTATCCTACCTCCAGATTCTATACTTTTAATTGAATCTATTCTATTCTAGACTCTACAAGACTCTAGATCTAGTCTCTAGATGTCAGTAGGTCTATGTGTAGAGTCTGTCTATAGATCTTGTGAAAGACATTCAAGATTAGGGCTAGTTGCCTATTCTATTCTATAGATCTCTACAGCTTATATTTTATTTATTTATTACTCTGCCCTACTCTAGATATCTAGAATCTAGGTACATATTGTCATATAATACTAGAATCTAATAGTACTAATACTAGATTTAGATCTAAATCTAATATCAATATGTGACACCTATAGTCTATATTGGACTCTATAGTGACTATATTTATATAGAATATAAAGTATAAAGTGAAGTCTAGTCTACATTTATAGTCAATTCTAATCTAGATTAGATTCTAAATTAATTTAATCGATATTATATATTCTAGTCTATATTTGTAGTCAATTCTAATCTAATTCTAGATTTAGAATTAGATCTATCTAGATCTATTCTATAGTTTAACTAGAATTAGAATTATTAGATAAAGATCTAGTCTAGAATGTCTAGATCTAGAGTCTATATAAAATCTAGATTATTCTAGATAGAGACTTAAAGATTAATCTGATAATATCTATGTAGAGTCTAGATCTAGCTAGATTATTTAGGCTCTCAGTAACAGTGCTAAACTAATTGAGTCACAAATACTTAGTAATAGTTAATAGGCCTACTACTATTAGTACTAATAGAATCTAGTAATAGATTAGAGGTAAAAGTCTAAGAGTCTAGAGTCTAGACTATATTATCTATAGATCTATCTAGATGTAGATCTATAGATCTATATGACATCTTGAGTCTAGAATAACTAGATCATAGTAGATCTAGATCTTAGAGACTTATGGCTAGATCTAGTCAATCTAGAATATAATCTAGATCTAGATAGTAGATCTATAGTAACTATATTTATTACTAGATCTATGACTATGTCTATACCATGACTTATAGATGACTATGATGACTAGCTAGTATGATCTAGTGAATCTAGTGAGTGACTTATTATAGACTAGTCTATTAATTATAGAAATATAGTATATTAATTATTATTATATAGATTCTAGATCTAGATCTAGATATCTATAATTATTATGTCAGAGTAGATGATGCCATTCTAGTAGATCAATCAGTCTAGAGTCTAAATCTAGTAGATCTAGCTAGATCTAACTGATCTTACAAACAGTAACAATAACAATTAACAACGTGAACGGGGAACATCTAGATCTAGATATCTAGTTGTAGAAATGTAGTCTACTCAGTCCTACTCGTCTACTCCTATAAAAGAAGAGTACACTAAAAATCACTGTTCACACAATTTTCTAAAGCCAAAGCGTAACTGGCACCTGTCGTAGTGTCGTTAACACACGTGAAACTAGGAAACTTTGTTAGAAATAAGATAAAACAAAGTACATGTCTACACTGCAGTTCATTGGAGTCAAGTTATAATCCAAATCCACTGTTATCCAGTAATCCCAGCTAAAAAAATGAATAGTAGGCTTTGAAAACGGCTACGTAAGAAAACAAACAGTAAAAATGAATTCTCACCTCAACTACACACGTAAAACTATGCACATTACAAAACAAAAAAAAAAGCAAGTGGGGTAAAATTGTACTCCAGCGTCAGACGAGGTGTATTAGCCGTAGGGGCCAAGAAATGCAGATTTTCCCCTCTTGTTGGTAGTTCGTTGCTACCCGCTCGCGCGACACAGCGTAGCTACAGCCTATCGCAGAGCGACGCGGGCTAGCAGAAGACTATTGTTTTCCCGGCGTGTTCCTTTCTTGTTCTTGTTTTCAGTTCAGAATAGTTCAGAACTATTTGGATTTTTTTTTAGATTCAGAGTAGATATAGATCGAAATGTCAAAAGCAATATTATCTAGGTAGTTTTCGGGCATAAATATAGACCAAATCATGACTAAACGTATTGTAAGAATATTTACATTTTCTAGATCTAGCTAACGAATTATTATCAAGATTTAGATCACAAAATTAATAGATCTATGTCATTCACGATTGAAATGTCGTTATCAATCTGATGGCTCATTTTTTAATATTAGGCTTTAACAATAACTTGCTTGTATTCACTTATATAGATCTACTAAACATTATACCATGCTTTTATTTACTAGCTCTATTAACATTGCCGAGAAGAGAGTCACGGATCACATTCAATGTTGATAGGCTAATCTTTATACTGTATCTTTCAACATGTACATTTTTTTTGTACATCTACTAGATCTAGTAGTAGGCTTTTTTAATACATCAATCACGTGGAATTAAAGCTAAAATTAAATTCTTAAAGAACATTTTGATCATTATCAACATGCAACTTCCAATGCAATAATAAGTTGAGAAATGTCTTTTACTAGTTACTTGAGTACCATTCATGGCATAGTTACTGATCTACAGCACAATGGTTTGGTTATAGATTTGCCAAAGCCTATTCACATTGTTCATTAAGATATTTTGGCTGTAATAAAATTAGAAATAGGTAGGACTTACCTGGCCCCCCAAAAAATAGTTACATATTTTCAATCATTTTGAAGAAAGAGCAAAGGAAAAACTGCATTACAAGAGGCTCCATGTTTCTAATTGCTTAGGGCCTTATCAAGTCTAATCCGGTCCTTGATTAATAGTCATGGTAGCACGGATAACGTCATTAAATTTAAATGGAACGATGTTACTGTCATTCTAATGGGCCCATTCAGTGGGATTTTTCAAACCACTGAGCAGATTGAGTACCCTAACAAGGGCAGGTCTCGATTTCATGTAGACTTCTATTAATATGGATGTAGGCCACTATTATAGAATTGTTTTAACGCCGGACACGCATTTGAGATCAAAGGAAAGCCCTTATTGAAGAGAGAAAACAGGTGCAGAAGACGAAAAGAAAACTTAAGTAGACAGGACAACGGTTTTGTCTGCATGAATTGCGGGAAAATATGCAGGTCGCAACTGGGTCTGTGTTGACACGCGAAACACTGCACTCATACTCATTTTTCGGAATGGAAGACATTGCCATCATTATTTATTTAATAATCCCATACTCTGCTTAAATTTGTTGCAACAATGTCTGTGCACTGTAAGGTCCATGGGCGTGAATGATCCACTGGTGCTAAAACTTAACGTAAAGCCGTAAGGGGTATACATGGTCTACTCTCTACATTCACATTCAACTTTCAATCAGTCATTTGGGACATCACGCAAGCTTGTCGACCGTCCTCTTTGTCTTTTGCCTTGGATAAAATCTCTTTCAAGCCCATCCATTCTTTTATGGCGTCTTTCCATCACTTTCTCTGTCTGCCTCTCCTTTTTTTTCCAGGTACTGTTCCCCGAAGGAAGGCCTTTGAGAGCTCTGAGGACTTGGTGATATGGTCATAATATTTTAGTTTGAGCTTTATTGAGCAGGTCACCATGGAGTCCAATTTCCACAGTGATACAGTTTGGAATCTAATTATTCCTGAAGGAACATCATTAATATGGTACGTGTATTTTTATTTTTATTTTGTTGTTCTCGTATAGGCCGAAAAGGTCAATAGGCAAATTTTACTATTAGTAGTAGAAAATAGTCAGAACCCCAGTGATAACACTTGGTTCACAGCTCTTTATTAAAATGTAACCAAGTTTATGCTCAAAAAACACTAGTTGTTAAATAGATTCAAATGGTTGAAAAAAAAAAGATCAAACAGAAAGCATTGGACTTTATTTTCTTTGTGCACCGAGTCAACTTGTAGATCTAACAGGCCTACTTCTTTACCGCTAGACTCGCTAACGATTGGGATGCATGTGGTAGGATAATGTCATTAACACTACTATGCTAATGTCTCTTTTTTTTAACTAGTCAAGTTTTCTCATTGTAACAAGTGTGGGTGTGTACAGTGGCGTAGCTAGGAATTTATCATCAATTGGGGACCCGGGGGGTGCCTTGACCTCTTTGGGGGACCCTGTATTTTGCTAAATATTTAATGTAAAAAAACACTTTTGGGGGCCCCCCATTAAGTTAGGGCCCGGGGGATTTTCAAATTCTCCCCCATCCTAGCTACGCCTCTGGGTGTGTATGTGTGGCGAATGAGAAAACAAAACACCCAAACCTTGGTTTATATGAACAGTGTAGTGTTAATAAAGGCCTATGTTGCTTAACAATGCATAGTTTTGTTTTTTTTTTTGCTTCGGGTTTTCTCCCATATTATCTGTGCTGTGAGAGAGAGTTTTTAAATATTGCTATATTTTATTGTTGATTGCGAATTACGTGAGTTAAGGGATGCCATTAATATAATAATATTTTATAATACGCAAACATATATATTCTAGAATCTATATAAACGTATGTAGATCCGAAGGACCAGTGCCTCTAAAAAAAGGGGGAAGATTGCAATACGTAAGATCAGTGATGCACACACAATGACCCGTGGGACACACCTGGCCGTAGATGTGGTACTATCTGTCCTCCCGGAAAGTTCTGCCCGCGGTGCATAATGAAGCACCAGAGGGTCGATTACTTTGGACTTTGCCGTTATCATAGGGCTAGGAAATTTTTAAAACCCTATGTGTGTTTCTATGGTGACGGTGGGAAGAGGTTAGCTATGCAGTGTGAATGATGCAATATAAGCGGCAATGCCGTCAGCGGTCTCGGCTAGGACAGGCGACTTCAGAATACTAGAGTGAAAAGACGTTTTTTTTTTCATAGTGAGTTACACTTTGTTCAAACTACCATGTTATATAT